>JAWZYV010007652.1:0-515407 GCA_038373885.1 Cheiracanthium punctorium
GATATTTCGCCAGAACTCGCCAAGAACGATGACAAATGGCGATACTTTGGGCATGGACCAAACGACTGACTATCGCCAAATTTGGCGACATTTCGGCAAAACTCGCCAAGGTCGAGGACAGACGGCGAGATTTTGGGCATGTACCAAACAATGACTGTCTACAATTGTATTATATTGAAGATGTCCATAGACATTAAAGTACTGAAATTCTTTTCGGTGGTCCTGTAAATAAACTGTCCAGTAGATTTTAACCAAAAATCGAGATGCACAACTAGATGTTACAACAATCTTATATATGAAATTTCATAATAGTTTTTGAGATTTGATAGTTAAATATGCACACATGTACACAAAAATGTCGCCAAGCTTGGCGACTTTTGGCATAGTACTTGAGGGAGGCACGTGACCGTGGTCGGACCATTACCTAACTTATGTGGTAGGACGGTATTGTGCTTGAAATGGATGAATCTCTTAAAATTGCCATTGACCGTAATGTATTGGAAATCTTTTGAGTGTTCCTGTAGCAGAACTGTAAATGATAAAGACAGTTTTTTTAATGGAGAAATTCATTTTCTAACTCTTTACAGCATATATCACTTCTGAGTCGTTTGAAATAGCCCAATACCTCTAAAAAATGCTTTGATGAATTTCGGCCCATAGAGCGTAACGTATTAGGCGGACGAATCTTTTAGGCGGTTCTGTAGATAAACTATCCAGTCGAATGGAACCGAAAGGGGAGGTGCACAACTAGATGTTACAACAATCCTAAATATAAAGTTTCAACATTGTACGCCTAATAGTTTTTGAGATATGCGAGTTTAATGAATTTCGGCCCATTGAGCGTAATGTATTTCGAATGTTTTGGGCGGTCCTGTAGATAAACTATCCAATCGAATGGAACCAAAGGGGAGGTGCACAACTAGATGTTACAACTATCCAAAATATGAAGTTTCGACATTCTACGCCTAATAGTTTTTGAGATATGCGAGTTTAATGATTTTCGGCCCATAGAGCGTAATGTATTTCGAATCTTTTGGGCGGTCCTGTACATAAACTATTCATTCGATTGCGACCAAAAGGGGAGGTGCACAACTAGATCATAGAACAATCCTAAATATCAAATCTCAACATTCTACGACCCATAGTTTTTGAGATATGCGAGTTACATACATACGTACGTACGTACAGACGGCATGGAAAAACTGACCACAATAAACTCGCCGCTGGTCAAAATGAGTTGTAGACGCGTTAATATGATCGTGCATGCTAGCCTACGATGAGATGCATCGAAAAAAATTTTAAAATTCAATTTAGAGGTAGTCAAAATCGGTTTTTTTGTCGAAATTTGGCCCCCAAAATTTTTCGGGATCACATTACTTCCTTATACTACGTACAAGGAAGTAAAAAATGTGTATATATATATACCCTTAAAATGGTGAAATGTGTGCCGATGTTCCGAAAACTATTTTTAGTATTCCTCGGCTTCTATTTTTATTTAACATTCAGAGTGTGGACTTTAGGTTATTGAAAAATTCAAAGAACATATTAAGAGCAGCCTTTTTCATGTGTTTATTTCTTTTTGTCTAACATATCTTTATGTTGCGCCATAGCCGCCGTACTTGCTATGCTAAAAGAAGGAAGATGTCGCGCTTTTGTTCAAAAGACTGTTATTCGAAAGTATTTTTTGATGCAGCAAACACCTCTGAAACATAAATACATGTCTACGTGATTGAATAATATATATACACACACACACACACAAAAAAAAACACAAAAAAACTCTCAAACAAAATTAAATTTCGATTTGAAAGTGTTAAATATGAAAAACTGAGTAGTTTTTCTTTAAGTACTTACTCATAAAATTATTTGAAAACTCTTAAATGCATTTTTTAAAAATAAACTTTATAAAAATTAATTTTCTTAAAATACGGTTACATCTAATATTTTTGCCTATATCATTATCAAACAAATTTTAATGTTCTTGTGTTGCATGAAGACAAAGTTATGTAAGGGAAATCTGCATAAGGTAAGAGGGTATTTTGATTTGAGGACTTTTAAGCAGTTCTAATGCATATGCACGTTACAAATGTTGAAAACCGACCAAAACTCCATTTCGTTAACCTAGAACGATGAAACTTTACACTTCAGCAAGTCTACCAAGTTCAGTCAGCGCCTTATCCACTCGGCCGTATCAAACAGTTTAGAATCTATTTCTCATTATACAGTTATTGATAGTTACAAGAAATAATTTCGATATATTTTTATTTGTTCCAGTCTCAAAATGCCACGAATAAACACCCAAAGGGAATTGTGTTAGTAACACCATGAATAAAAAATTTATGAAAAATTATCATTATAATCACTTAATTGAATGTATTTTTTTAAATAACTAGGGGCCAAGGCCCCCAGACTCGCTACGCTCGCTTTTCGAATGAGGCATTCGGCCCCTAATAAGGCTTATTCGTAAAAAAGACATAATTTCAACAGACAAAACCCGAAGATTGGATCAGATAGAATGTTACTGAGCTACACATTGCTTGGTTCTTGCATGTTCATTGGTACATAAAAATTTAAACTTCACACTACAGTAGACCCTCTCCCCCTCATAACACGGAAGATATTTTGTTATGGGAATCCGTGTTGTACGGGTCCTGAGCTATACTCCACCTGGAGTGCGGACTCCGCTTATAATCGCTGGAAAAATTATTTGCACTCCTCAGAAACACAATGATATTTAATGTTGCCATTCATATTTATATTAATTAGGAGCTAAAGCGTAATAAAATCAGAAAATCTGTTTCAGCTGTATTTTTAATAATGTAAAACCTATTGGACACCTTGCGAATTTGCCACCAATGGCGATTTTTCATTATTTGGCGACTTGCGTACATGTAAAGTTAATAAAAGCTACGGAACAGATAGGATAGCTTGCCACCAATGGCGACTTTTCATTATTTGGCGATTTACACATGCTCACAACCTATAATTACTGTTCATTTAAGGTTACCGGAAAACCGTTATCCATATTTTCATTTACATAATCGTTTGCAGATTGGCGTACTTAGCACCACGAATTATACCATCTCGTCGCGCTAGCAAATATCCAAAGTGTACTATAACTGCTATAATGGCATAGTTAACGCCGCCAAATATTTCTACTGGTAGCAAATAATCCAGCTGGACCGAACCGGCTTTAAAATAATCTGCATTTTAATTATTTTTCATTTTCAAGATATTAGTTATTCTGTTTTGGAAAAAACGAATAATCGCTAATTCTAAACTCCTGTTGTCTAAGCGAACTTACTATTTGAAAATTGTCAACTTTGTGTAACACATTTTGAGTTACTTATTTCATATAGTTTTTATTTTGGCGTAAAATAGGCGTAATTCTAACTCATGTTTGTAAATTTCACGCGATTCTAGATACTTGGAAACGCTTTGTTGCAAAGGAATGAATGATTTTATGCAAATCTGGCAACCATTTTTTTAGTTTTTTTTAGATTTTTATTAATATCTTCTAAAATAATTCGATTTTCGAAATTTAAGTCAGCTTAGCAGGTTCCTCGGAATTTTTCGAATCTCTGGGCACCTTAGTCGAAATTCAAATCCCCACTGTTTAGGAGAAGATAGGCGAACAAGCTTTTGACAGCGGTGACGACAGCGGCCCTTACTTTTTTTTAGAATAGAGAGATGCCTCACATTTTTTTAACAGTCTGTTATCAACATTGTAAAGGAATAATAACAAATGTGAATGTTTGTAAATCAGTATGTGTGATCTCCAGACAAATCTACAGCACGCAGAGCTATGAAAATTTTAACATAATCCCATGAGTTCGATAGTGTGCACCTGAGAATCAGAATTAAAATTTTTTATTACTTCTTTAATTATTAATTAAAAAACGTTCTAACGGAAATTTACTAACCCTGTTATGACAGCTTCTTGCATAACAATCTATATATATTAAAATACTAAGGCAGCTCGAGACAGATTCTTGTAAGACGCTTTTGATGCAGTTTGACCATGTGCATACTCTCCACGACCAATCAGTAACTAGAATAAAAGACTTTCTTCACACCTAAGTATGACATTTCATAATACATTACGTCAGTTTCACGTCACATTAAAATCATGAGAAAGAATTAAGTCGAAATGTATTTCTTAAAGTTCATAAATTTTAAAATTGCTAAAACGATCGCGTGGATAACAGGAGTTTAAACTTTCAGATGACGCATTTTTCCGAAATGATATAAATAACTGTATTTATATCATTCCTTCTGAAAACATCAATTTGATGATGTCAGATGCTGAATTAATTGAGCACAATCACCAATCACTTTCGCCCCCACTTTCGCCAACCTAAAAAAATCGCCGCACTTTGACGAGTTTTGCAGTCATGGGTTTTAGGAGTTATTCACAAGTTTCAACAGTCCCAAAAGAACTAGATGAAAATGAATGGGAACACATTAGCGATAAATGCACCAGTTAAAGAATTTGAAGACACCTAATTCTTAAAACTACATTCATTGGCAACATCCCCATCCCAAAATAAAAGAATAATATATATATATATATATATATATATATATATATAAAGTATTTTACTTAAGTTTTGTTCCAAACTGCCGTGTTAATTCTAATTTACGGTTGCCACATAACTACAAAAAAATCGTGATGGTAGCAGCTTATCTATTGTCATCGCCACCTTGGCGTGAATAGGGGCGTTTAAGGAGGAGTCAACCGGAGTTCGTCATCTTACCCCATGGCTGAGGAAAGATGACAAAAATTAAATGAATTTGGAGAACCGTGTTTTTTCCTCTGAAAAGTTGAAACAGGCAATTGAATTGTGATGTAAGGTAAGACACGAAAGAAGTTATTTTGAAAGTGAGATATTGTGAAGATAAGATATTTTGAAAGTGAGAAGTTTTCACTGCAAACCGTCAAGCATTTGTTTTCTGATCGCGAATTACACTGACATAGTTTTTGGTGACGTTGAATTGATCTCAGATTCGCGGGGGTGACTAATGAGCAACTTTACGTCAAAAATTAAATAATTTTGCTTATTTTTAGATTCCACATCACTGAAATCATTTCGAATTATACATGTAAGAAAAACTTCCTTTCCTTCCTCCGAAGAACGGGCCCGCAGCCAGTATCAAAAAATCTGATGTGTCCAACACATGACTTCCTTGCACGTCCATTAGATCAAAAATATTTTCGACGCACTTCCTCTAAATTTATTTGTTTGAAAGAGATAAAATATCAATAATAGTAAGGTTTAGCGATTTCCAGCCAAATAGTTCGATATCGCCAAGCTGAGTTCAATTTGAAAGATTTCCTTCTCACTCATTATTTGGCGATATTTCACCAAAAGCCGACAAACTTGAGATAGTCTGCGAGATTTTGGGGATAGCCAAAGTAGTCATTGACCACAGACTTTCAATGAATTGAATGCATCCATACACCTCAATGTATTCAAAGTCATTTGGCTCACCCTGTAAATAAATTCTCAGTCGATTGCTGTCAAAAAAGATATTGAAAACAGTTAGATATTACAATAGTTCTAAATACAAAAGTTAAAAAATCTACGGGTTAGTTTTAGAGTTATACAAAATACGAAATAATTTTTAGCGCCAAATTTGGCGATATTTCGGCGAAACTCGTCAATATCGACGACATTTGGCGAGATTTTAAGCATGAACCAAACAATGACAGATTATCGCCAAATTTGGCGATATTTCGCCAAAACTCGCCAAGAACGATGACAAATGGCGATACTTTGGGCATGGACCAAATGACTAACTATCGCCAAATTTGGCGATATTTCGCCAAAACTCGCCAAGTTCGAGGACAGACGGCGAGATTTTGGGCATGTACCAAACAATGACTATCTACAGTAGTATTATATTGAAGATGTCCATAGACATTAAAGTACTGAAATTCTTTCCGGTGGTCCTGTAAATTGGGTAGATTGGAACCAAAAATCGACATGCAGAACCAGATGTTACAACATTCTTATATATGAAATTTCATAATAGTTTTTGAGATTTGAGAGTTAAATATGCACACACGTACACCAAAAGTCGCCAAGCTTGGCGACTTTTGGCATAGTTCTTGAGGGAGGCACGTGACCGTGGTCGGACCATTACCTAACTTATGTGGTAGGACGGTATTGTGCTTGAAATGGATGAATGCCCCTAAAATTGCCATTGACCGTAATGTATTGGAAATCTTTTGAGTGTTCCTGTAGCAGAACTATAAATGATAAAGACACTTTTTTTAATGGAGAAATTCATTTTCTAACTCTTTACAGCATATATCACTTCTGAGTCGTTTGAAATAGCCCAATACCTCTAAAAAACGCTTTGATGAATTTCGGCCCATAGAGCGTAATGTATTTCGAATCTTTTGGGCGGTCCTGTAGATAAACTATTCAGTCGAATGGAACCGAAAGGGGAGGTGCACAACTAGATGTTACAACAAACCTAAATATAAAGTTTCAACATTGTACGCCTAACAGTTTTTGAGATATGCGAGTTTAATGAATTTCGGCCCATTGAGCGTAATGTATTTCGAATGTTTTGGGCAGTCCTGTAGATAAACTATCCAGTCGAATGGAACCAAAAGGGGAGGTGCACAACTAGATGTTACAACTATCCAAAATATGAAGTTTCGACATTCTACGCCTAATAGCTTTTGAGTTAGGCGAGTTTAATGAATTTCGGCCCATAGAGCGTAATGTATTTCGAATCTTTTGGGCGGTCCTGTACATAAACTATCCATTCGATTGCCACCAAAAGGGGAGGTGCACAACTAGATCATAGAACAATCCTAAATATCAAATCTCAACATTTTACGACCAATAGTTTTTGAGATATGCGAGTTACATACATACGTACGTACGTACAGACGGCATGGAAAAACTGGCCACAGTAGACTCGCCGCTGGTCAAAATGAGTTGCAGACGACTTAATATGATCGTGCATGCTAGCCTACGATGAGATGCATCGAAAAAAATTTAAAAATTAAATTTAGAGGTAGTCAAAATCGGTTTTTTTGTCGAAATTTGGCCCCCAAAATTTTTCGGGATCACATTACTTCCTTATACTACGTACAAGGAAGTAATAATAGTACATCAGTGAAAAACGTGAAATTAATGTTTTTGCTTTCAATAATTCAAGTTAGATATTGCAAGTGTGACTGATGTCACGAGTTCTGAAATGCAGTTTAAAAATCACGAGTTTAGAAACCCGATTATGTTAACAGTTTTTGACGGAAACTATTATGCAATGAGTGAATTAATATTAGAATGTGGGACTTATTTTTCACGAGTTCAATATAAATCGCTTTAAATAGCAATTTAAATTAATAATCTTTAACGCAAAAATTACGTCACGTGCAAAACTATTTCGTAACTTTTCCGATTTCCGTTAGCTTGGAATATGGTTTCTAAATTAACAAGAGTGTTCGATCCCTTTTTTCGTTAGACCAGGGTGGTTATTCATAGCAAATCAGAATCAGGAAATTTTGCGGAATTCTGTCGATATTGAGGCTAAGTAAATGCACTCCAAAACATTCTAAAATACAATGTGAAAATAATTCCTCCTGCCATGGCATTTGCGGAATGTTTCTGGATTTCAGATTGCGATTTCTGGGATTACCCACTCCTGGAGTTCTTCGACTCGGAAAAAAATATAGATAAATATAAAATAAACATAACATACATTAATGGCGATTTAAACGTACTCGGATTTTCAATCATATTCTTGCTGTTTTGCATTTTATTTTCTTCGCATGTGTGGCCACTACGAAGCCCATTAGAGCAACCCTTCAAGTCCTTCGGAGTCGTATGTACGTTTGATACCTTTCAGGGAAGCGACGGCTACTGTCGAAAAAATTGGAACCGTTCTGAGAGTTTCGGCTTCGTAGATTATGTGTATCCTTGAGTATTAATGCATGAGTAAAAATAATTCACTTTTAAATTTCAAAAGACTTTTCAAAGAGAAAGGAAATAAAGCTTCAAAAGTTCTCTCAGGAGTTCAATAAGGAATTCCGAAATATTTTCTGTAGAAATGCAAATGCTGAAAATATCATGTTTTATCTTTATCCGCTACTGCCCTAGCACATTCGTACGCCTGCACTCCACCCATTGTCATAATAAAAAATATAGTCTAATAGTTGAAGCGTGGTTGAACTCTAAACGGTAAAAAATAAAACAACGTAAAAAGTAAAACGGAAAAAAGTAAAACAAGGTCAGTCAAAGTTCACAGAAAACAAATAATCTCTGCCCTCATATTACAAAAAAGCTTTATTCCCATTAAAATCTTTTGGGAATTACTAGAACAATGCTATAGTTTTGCTGAGTGCAATCTAACGTAGTAAAGACTGTTTTCCGTAAAAATTTATTTCCTCATTCTAAATTCAATACTATTTTCAATTTGAATGCCCTATAGGTTTTAATTTTTTATTGGGATGAAGAAAAAGTACAACGATAGAAAATTTGTATAGGTAAACTGGACTAAATATTAGTTCCTTCGGAAAATAGAATTTATGTACTGTAAAGCACCGTTTATATGTCTTTCAAGGGACCGATCTAAAACAACGTATAAATGAAAAAACGTATAACTGAAACATTAATAAACAACTTACATTACATTACAGGTTTAACGCTACTAATGTAAATTTATGTAAATATAATGAATTTTTGAGTTTTTCTTCAGGTACTAGTACAATGAAAACAAAAACTAAATTTAAAGAGATAAAACACTAGCATATAGTAAGTGAAACAAATCATACTTTTATTATACTATATCTAAATACTGGACATCTTTACAATTGATATAATAGACATTGCGTACGAAGTGTGATGTAATTTATGCTCCATACAGACATTGAAAAAAAAAATTTCCCTTAATATTTCATAGTCGTCTGATAGTCTTTGATTAATAATTATAGTATTACGGATTGAATTAAGTTAATGGAATGTTTTCCCATTCATGTTCTGACAAAGTTTTCAATATAGTCGATTGCGTGTTTAAAGGAAGGTGGTTAAAGATGCATCCCTCCTTACATCGTTTATTAGGCATTCTGTCTAGGAAAAGTTTCTCCCTTAGTAAGAAAATAATGAATGAGACAGAAAATTTTACAAATTTAGGGGAGTGAAAAACGACGTATAAACGAAATTGTGAGTCTTATAAACGAAGAATTTTTGCATTAAAATAAATAGGTATGAATCGGGACTTCACGAAAACGACGTATAAATGTAAAAGTCGTATCAACGAGAAACGTATAAAGGGTGCTTTACTGTATTTACTGCAAATATGCGAAATATGTATATAGAGTTAGTATCTGAAGTGGAGACTGTTAGATATATTTTTGAGACTATAACAAGGTATTTCTCTTTTTACTACTAAGAAGTTTAGGTCAAAATGAGAAGGAATTTTTATATTTTCTCTTAATAATACTAAGACAATCGCCTATATTTTTCAATCATATATTAAATATTTAAAAAAAAATATTTCGAAATAAAAAAGTATTTGCCGAGATTAAAGGGCGCTCTAAATTTTTAGTATAAAATATTTTTAAAAATGTTAAAGGGTAAAATGTTTTTACAGGAATCATTGTAATGTTCTATTAAAAATAGGAAAGCAACTGAGTGCGATTTTTAAATATAATAAACGGACTCTTATAACAAAAATATTTGCTAATGACCTTGAAACGGGGGAAAATTCTCTTGGGCTTTAATTTCAACAAATCTGTGATTTCAGTCAAGAATGTCGGGTTTAACTCTGAAGTGAAGAAAACCAGACATCCTGTGAACATGAAAATGCTACATCATTGACAACAAAAGCAATTTTTCTACATTAGACTTAATTGAAACCATGCAGTATTCTTAACACATGTAGAAGAGGAAAAGAAGAATGAGATATAGTGAGAAAAAATTTCATTGAATATTATATAAAATTTTAATAAATTTTTGTAACATAAACTCAGTTATACCTATTCATTATTTTTTTAAATTTATAAATTAAGAGAAGAAAAAAATTAGATAAAGAAATTCCGTAATGATTTTATAATACTGTTGCCATCTATAAAAAAAATCATAAAATTACAGCATTTTTTGTATCATAATAAAATGTGTAGTAGTAAAATTTATTTAAACAATAATGAGTCACGAAAGACAGTGGAATTTACTACGACTTACATGAGCATAACTCAAACTTAAAACTATTATCTTTTAATTAACATTAAATATTGGTTTGGTGCAAAGTTATCAGTCGTTTGTAAATTTTTGTGTCGTTTATTAATTAGTTAAATTATTTATTAAAATTAAATAAATAACTCACGTAATAGAATATAAGTGAATTAAAAAAATAATTAATTAAAAATATTGTATAGTTTTATTAAAATATAGCACATCCAAGAAACGCCTGGTAATAATGCACCAACCCAATATTTTTAATTTTAATTTTATCCTAAACTTTCTTTTTTCTTTCTTCTTGTTTCTTTTTATCTTTCTTTCTCTCTTTTCTTTTCTTAAGAAACATATTTTTATAATACTAGGGGCCAAGGCCCCCAGACTCGCTACGCTCGCTTTTCGTATGAGGCATTCTGCCCCTAATAAGGCTTATTCGTAAAAAAGACATAATTTCAAGAGACAAAACCCAAAGATTTGGATCAGATAGAATGTTACTGAGCTACACATTGCTTGGTTCTTGCATGTTCATTGGTACATAAAAATTTAAAATTCACACTACAGTAGACCCCCTGCCCCTCATAACACGGAAGATATTTTGTTATGGGAATCGGGTGCGGACTCCGCTTATAATCGCTGGAAAAATAATTTGCACTCCTCAGAAACACAATGATATTTAGTGTTGCCATTCAAAAGTTATATTAACCTTCCTACCCTGTTGAAAAAAAGTTACGTTTTACCTGGATGGGTCTAATCGACCCAGTTCGTATAGATTTACTCAAGTCTTTTACAATAGTTCCCGTTTAGCTCATTTTTGATGCTATTATTAGTTAATGATTAAGTATGTATATTTTACGTCATTTATACCCCCTTTTTACTGTTCCCCCCCCCTCCTCCCCCAGTTCGACCGATTCCTTGATTGCGTATGTGGCTTGTTAAAATATTTAAACGCACGAAATAATTACTTACTGTTTTACCTATTTCTACATATTTTACTCACATATGAAATATTATTGCACATTACATGTTATTTTACCTTTTAATACAAAATTTACAATAAGTATTTGCATGCTCTTGACAAAGAAATGACAGGCAAGATCCACATCTTGTCTGAGTTTTTCTATCCTTCCTAGGGCCGCTTTGTTTTCACCTTCCTCGTTTAGGTGTTTTCAAATTATCTGCATCGCCTTCTTTTACAGCTAGTAACTTCTTGTTTATAGCTACCGACACATTCGTTTTTTCCCGGCGATTTCTTTGAGAGTCTGTCAGCTGTTTTATGAGTTCTTTCAGAAAAAGCCGTCTTTTGAAAAGTTTGCGTTCATTATACGACGGATTTATGTGCATGAAAACAACAAAAGCATTAATTGCAGCTAGATCAATCATATTATAAAACAAACAAACCGGCCACCCCCTTGTTCCTCTCTTACATGTATAGGTGGAAGCTAGTTTATCTGTGTTCACTCCACCTTTAGTTTCATTATAATATAAGATTATATCTGGTTTCTTTTCATTTTTCTGTGACACTCTTGCGTCTTGATGCATAGTGGAAAGAAGAATCACTCACTTATTTCTTTTTGGAATACACGATACCAGAGTCTTATCCTGTTGAAATCCAAACACTGAGGAGAATACAGCCCTATCAGGTGATGCTTGAAATTCAGGAGGAATAAACGGTTTATTTATTCTGAGAGTCCCAACAGGTGTTAGTTTTCTCTTTAAAAATTTTTCTGAAAGGATATAATCGGTGAAAAAATTATCCACCGTTCCGAGCTGTGTCCTCAACTGCCTTTACCAGGCGCAAAACAACATTTCTTCCTTGGTTTATATCACGCTCACCATGAAGAGGCTTTCCAGTATACGCTTCAGTGTTGTACACGTATGCTGTTTTTACATCCGACATATACCATAATTTAATTCCACACTTCCCTCTTGGCTTTGTTGGTAAATATTGCCTAAATGGGCACTTACCTCGAAATAATGATCTTATTGGTGCTAATTTATCTAGGCGTCGACGACTTGTTCTGCTTTTTTTGTTGTCAAACCTAAGGAACTGCCTAATTGTTTCAAAGCGTTGTAAAGACATAGAAAAATAACTATAAATTGAAATTAGATTACTTATCGATCTTTGCATGAAGTAGGAGCGACTTTACACCATTCAGTTTTGTTTCTACTAACAAACGTAGACGCTGGTTGAATGCTTTCTTCAATATCTGACGTAGCTCTTCATCAGAAATATCTTCATTCGATATGTGATCTGATTCATCTGTTTCAACTCATTCATCTTCAATTATGTCAGATAGATCTGAAAGCTCTTGATCAGAAAGCCCGTGTAAGAGTTTTCTCATCTCTTCTTCAGAAAGTTTACGTTTGCGATTTGCTATGTTATTGAACTAAAATGAAATGGCTAAGCATACCAGACAGATAATAGATCATATTTATCCTTCAATATACTGCCCCATCTGTTGACCACACAAGAAAATAAAGTATATTGAAAATATGAATGGGTTTTCTATGTATTTCTACGCATACTAATAACATGGGTCGATTCGACCCAGACAGGTAAAATGTCACTTTTCTTTCAGGGTGATCAAAGAAAACTCTTACGACTCTGAAAAACTCACATATTAAAAGAATGCACATTTTTGAGGAATACATGAAGTTTGAAAGATCTAAGTTAAAATCTGTAGAAGATATCGAAAGATCAATTTTAGAAATGGGTCGAATCGACCCAGACAGGGTAGAAAGGTTAATTAGGAGCTAAAGCATAATAAAATCAGAACATCTGTTTCAGCTGTATTTTTAATAATGTAAAACCTATTGGACACCTTGCGAATTTACCACCCATGGCAGTTTTTCATTATTTAGCGACTTGCGTACGTGTAAAGTTAATAAAAGCTACGGAACAGATAGAATAGCCTGCCACCAATGGCGACTTTTCATTATTTGGCGATTTACACATGCTCACAACCTATAATTACTGTTCATTTAAGGTTACTGGAAAACCGTTATCCATATTTTCATTTACATAATCGTTTGCAGATTGGCGTACTTAACACCACGAATTATACCATCTCGTAGAGCTAGCATATATCCAAAGTGTACTATAACTGCTATAATGGCATAGTTAACGCCGCCAAATATTTCTACTGGTAGCAAATAATCCAGCTGGACGAGAACCGGCTTTAAAATAATCTGCATTTTAATTATTTTTCATTTTCAAGATATTAGTTATTCTGTTTTGGAAAAACGAATAATCGCTCATTCTAAACTCCTGTTGTCTAAGCGAACTTACTATTTGAAAATTTTCAACTTTGTGTAACACATTTTGAGTTACTTATTTCATATTATTGTAACCTATTTATAGAAAAAAAACAGGTGATGCCTATTCTACAGCTTAGGAAATATTGTAACAATAGATTAAAGCTGTTGTGAACTAATAGTATTTAAATATATGTAAAAAATACATGTGATGCATATTCTGTAGCTTACGAAATATTGCAACAATAAAGCTGTTGTGAACTAATAGTATTTAAATATATGTAAAAAATACATGTGATGCGTATTCTGTAGCTTACGAAATATTGCAACAATAAAGCTGTTGTGAACTAATAGTATTTAAATATATGTAAAATTATGTGGCATACTTTTATGTCGCATTTTTGGGACACGTTTTTCATACAATTTTCAATAAAGGGAGTGAGAGAGAAAATGACATAGTCATTAATATATCGAGAAAAGGTGCGCAGAAAAATGCACAATTCCAACTGAATGAAAATTTCAAAACCTTATTCTCTGGTGTATTCAGTAGACGATAAATTACGATAAATTGCGCAAGCATTAGAATAATCTCCTCAAAATCGCACAAAACCGTCTAATTTTTCGCCAAATTAAACAGTCGCACATTTTAGTCTCAGAAAATTTCTAAATAATATGTTTCTTTTGAGTATAAAACATTTCATTCCTGCTCTGATTTCCCATGCACACGATATTTTAATTTAAAAACAGCCTTACAAATAATCTAGACAAAAAAAAATCGTTATTCTTTTATTTTTACTTCAAGAGGCGGAATCATTTAATAAACTTGCCGAATTTGGCAACCTAGATAAGCTTAAACGTCGCTTTTTCCACTGTGAGGTTACAATTACGAAATGGCGGAAAGCAAAAATTAGCCTTTTGCGATACGTTTTTTATAGAGATCTCCTAAAGTAATTCGAATTTTGAAAAAATCGCTTCGAGGTGTGTCGGGAACTGTCATGGAAAATTTCCGTACAAAATTTGGTAGGTCTACGATCACCCGTCTGCGACCTACGCGAGACATATTCAAACAAACTAACAGTTTACACATTGTTTTATTAATTAGAAGAAAGATAGTTTTTATTTTGGTGTAAAATGGGCGTAATTCTAACTCATGTTTGTAAATTTCACGCTATTCTAGATACTTAGAAACGCTTTGTTGCAAAGGAATGAATGATTTTATGCTACATCTGGCAACCATTATGTTTATTTTTTCAGTTTTTTATTAATATCTTCTAAAATAATTGGATTTTCGAAATTTAAGTCAGCTTAGGAGGTTCCTCGGAATTTTTCGAATCTGTGGGCACCTTAGTCGTAACTCAAATCCCCACGGTTTAGGAGGAGACAGGACAACCAGCTTTTGACAGCGCCAGCGGCAGCGGCCTTTACTTTTTTTTAGAATAGAGAGATATTTGGTGCTTTTTTCTGCATAGTTCAATAAGCATCAGTTTTTCTTAATTTTGTAAGTGCCATTAAACGTAGGAAGTCATCAAATTTCAATTGGTCAGTCCAATTTAAACCAAAGTTGTTGGCTGTTTTTTACACAACCCTCTCCTCTAACATAGAAAGAACATTAGAGAAACACCAAAGGAATTTAAATCTGCAGAGCGGTTTTCATATGTATGTCGTACAATCAGCAAACAAATACGATAGCGATACAAAAGAGGACTTCCGAAAAATGATACACGACAAGTGACGTTCACGTGACCTCTTTTACGCCCCTCTTTCTACTTTTTTTTAATTGGCTGTCACCTTTTCCGTCCCTATATATAAACCTGAGCAAATATATTGTTTGAAAATAAACACTCAAAAAACTGGTGTCATAAGATAAAATAAATAAAAACTTTGTGATAAAAAAACACACACCTTGAAGTAACCTTTTATGTGTGTTTTTTTTTTCACAAAGTTTTATTTATTTTAAATATATTGTTAGTTTACTAGAAACACAAGAAACCCCACTATAATTTTGATTATTTACATACAACTTCTCCCCACATATATCCACGAGCAACAAATCATTTACCGTGTTAGTTATACCTGTTCGTTAAATGCATTTGCTGGATTTTTATCCCCGGTACTGCGTACCTCCAACAGATCTCTTATCTCTCATCTCGCTCCCCATTCACACACTGATGATGGTAATTTATCTTAACCGAAACTACTCTGCGGATTTAACTACTACCATTGGAGTTTATTTAAAGTTGTTTCTTTCTATAAGGTATCATTTGCTATTTAAAAATCCCGCTATTTAATATACAGAGTCAAATAATTTATTAACCAAACAGTAAAAATGAATTCAAACACATATTCATGCATCCTTACACAACGTTACGTACATAAAATGTAGTAAGAAAAGCATCGTTCGGAAAAGTGACATCTTTTGTAGCAGCATGCAAGAAAGAGATCAATCGAATTTCCACAGAGAATAAACGAACCCCAACACCGAATGTATTGTGTCTGATAAAATGCCTGCTTTGCTTTGGGACCTTGGGACATAGCACAGTCCACTGGGATTTCAATGCGTTGCTGCAAATCTGTTATTTTAGTCACGAAATTCTATTCAGTGTTGAAATCTAGGAAAAGAAATACCACAAGATGCTTAAAAGAAATAAGATTTTGATAAGGAAAACCTTTAGTTCTTTATATCAAGATGGTACTTAGTCAGATATAGACATAACCGAGGGGAATGCTGTGGGGGCCTGGGCGGGCACCTACCAAAGTTTTGAATTTTTGTTAACTGGATGTCGATAAATCAAGTATTTTTGTGAGAAATCCTACCTTTTTCACCTTTGGACAATCCTCTAAATATTTTTCTCCCTACGTCCTTTAAGTCAGGTATATTCATACACTTATGTTTGTCAGTAGCGACAAAACATAGTTAAAATTGCGTATCCCAATGGAAGAATTTATATTCAACGTTTTTATCTCCTTTCAGCGATATTCCGATTGCTCCAAAACGTTTATTGGAATTTTCTTTGCATCCGCGTTCCGACTTCTATTTCAATGTGTTCTCTTAAGTGTTCAATTAGTTTAAGGTCGGGTGACTGATTCGCAAGTCCAAAACGAGCATTTTCGTAGTTGTAAACCAATTTTCACCATTTTGGGGAATTATATCATTATCCTGCCAAAACATCCATCGGCCAGGTATCTTTTTGCAAGTATGTAGCAGCATATGAGGTGTTAAAATGTTTTTATAAACATTTGAATCCGTGATCAGTGTATGCGAGAGGGCCGGCGCCGAAACGATGTATAGAGAGCTCCAGAGATCATTACTGATTCGTTTCCTTGTTTTGCTGTTCGACTTTGGTACGCAGGATCCATTGTGGTGCCTTTTGGACAGCGAATATAACGTCGGTCATCATTTTCAAACTAATTGAATTTGGATTCATAGCTCCTTTCTTTTTTATTTAGTGCTCCTTAACAAATTTTTGTTGGATCTTGTGATTCTTTGCCCAGGTGAGAAGTTTTATTGCAGGGACAGTTCACACAATCCAGAGGTATCTATGCTGTTTTATTACCATAAAAAGATGCCTATCAAATGGGTGATTCAGCAGAAAAATGATTTAAAGTAGATTCCCAAAGAGGTGAAAAATTAATTTATAGCTATTAAAACTGAAGCCTCTTAGATTGGTGGAGTCAAGAATTGCTTATTCCGTCCTCAGACAATGTGCCGCAGCCCTCACTCGATATCGATATGCAACTAAATATTACTGTATTTCGTTGCATTCAGACGATTAATTTTAAAAAATTGAATCGTCTCTTAACTTCTGCTATCAACTTTCCATATTAACGCTTGGTATATTTTTAACCCTTTCATCACTACTGCCTTTCATTGGCTACGATCACGAAACATTCGCTGGGTACTCCTGCCACCTATTGGTGGCATCCACGAAACGTTCTCAGGATACTACAGCTGCACAGTGATAAAAACAGCCCATCGGTAGATATTTAGAAAAAAAATTCATGTCAACAGGTCGACTAATGGATTTTGTATTGTTATCAAGATGGATGACAATATAGAAACTGCATTAAGAATATTAACACGTGTTCGAATATGTCACTCATTCCAACCTAAAGACGATTCTCAGTTTTGTACGAAGTTCTGACTGTGTAACATATTTATCTCCCGTCTTTCAAGATTGGAGAATTCAATTTCTTTTTTCTGAATGTATTTAATAGAATCAAGTACAACATTTTTAGCCAGTTATCAGATTTTGAAACTTGTTATATTATCCAGTAGACTACCGACAAGATACGTTCTAAATTATCATGAAATTTAAGTTTAAAAAAATTATGTTACTATTTTTCTTCCGTATTTTCTCGACTTTGTAAGAAGGTCGCCGTACAGCCGAAGGATCGGGGCTAACTCTCTCCTGAGCCCCCCCGAACTTTCAGGATCATGGGTCCATGAAACTCCCAGACCAAATACCAGGCCACTCTGGTCGACGACTACAGAACCTACGTCCGGATATTACATACATATATCCTTCGAGTTGTATTTATTAATTAATTATACAAACATTATATATATATATATATATATATATATATATAACTCGGCTGTTCGAGCCTCGTCAGGAGGAGACCCCGCCCTGAACCCCCTTAATTTTTTAGTTTCATTTTTGCCATATTTAAACGATATTAATTGACTATATCACTTTATCTCTCATTTTTCGTGTATTTCGCCTGGTATGTTGAAAATGAACCCTATGTTGAAATTTTTAGGATCGTAACCTTTTTATAGAAAAATACATGGAAGGCATATTCTACATCTTACGAAATATTGTAACATAAGATTAAAGCTGCTGTAAACTAATAGTATTTAAATATATATAAAATTATGTCGCATTTTTATGTCGTTTCTTTGGGACACATTTTTCGGGCAATTTTCAATAAAGGGGGTGAGAGATAAAATGACATAGTCACTAATAAGTAAATGATGGCAATGACGAGCGCGTGCAGTGCTATCTATTCTATACAGAACTTTCCTTTGTGTAGCAAATGTCGGCAATGGCTTTTTCACAAAAAGTATTTGTTATATCCAACTAGTGTAAGACCTTTCTTGATGATTTTTCATCGCATTAATATGAGATTTGGACGAAGTTTGTGCGATTAAAACTCGCGAAGTTTCAATGACGGATTTTTCTTGAAATAATAAAAATATTATTTTGAGAGTTGACTCCTAATATGAAAAAAGGCGTAAATTTTATTAATTATGTTTATTGCGATGCAATGCTAGTGATAATTAAGTAATGCATAATTAAGGAAGATATTTTAAGATAAATTTATTTCGAACAATTCAAGCAGAGACTGACAGTGCTTTTTTCTACATTTTAGTTAAAATTTTATGCCGTTTACTTGAAAATAATGTGTGTTGTTTAATTCAATATTGGAAATAAATTACATCAAAATTACATTCTTTATGAATTACGTCGTTTATATACATTAGGTCGTTCAGAAAGGGGCAGACTCTTCGAATGATAACAAATACTTTACTGGTCAGGTTTTTTTTTTTTAGATCATTCGGACGAGGGCTGTTTCAGAATAATGAATTTTAGAAATTCTAGGATAGCAGGAGCTGCTTTATTTTTAAAGGAAAGATAAAGAAGGGGGCTCAGTATGTTTTATGAAAATTAGCATGAAAAATAAATATATACTATACTCAGGCGCGTAGCCAGGAAAATTTTTCGGGGGGGGGATATGCACCTGGAAAAAATTTCGGGGGGGGGGATATGAACTTATATCTGTATAAATAGACGGAATTTCATCACTAATCCAAAAATTTCGGAGGGGATATATCCCGATATCCCCCCCCCTGACTATACTAGCAGCGTGGCCCGGCGATGCCCGTGCAATGAATGAGAAATGCCATTTACCTTAAATATAGATTGTAAAGGGAATGAATGTGAATCCTCCCACTGGAATGATAAAAAAATGACACGGGATTTCCCGCTGCAACGAAAAAAAAATGAACACAGCACCGAATAAAATACAGAGGTTGCCAGGAATTGGACTTGGCTAGGCTGGAATGTGAATCCTTCCGTAGCAATGATAAAAAAAAAGGACATGGGACTTCCCGCTGCAATAATAATAATAAAAAAGGACATGGGTCATCCCGCTGAAAAATAGAAAAAAAAAGAACAAAGCACCCGATGGCGTAGAGGCTCCGGAAACTGGACATGGCTAGATTTCTCCTCTTCTACCTGTCTGTGTTCTAACAATCATTTTTCAGAGATCGAATTTTGTTGTTTCTCTGAGCAGAAGGCAATTTTAGTAGTTTTATTTTATTTTATTTCTTCAGTTTTTTCTGAAATAAATAAACTAAACGGAAACTTTCAGGGTAAAAGTACAAATCTTTAAATTTGGGGACTTTTGGCGTTCCCAAGAAGTCAAAGTATTTTTGATGACAAATTGAAAAAACGATCTATATTTGGGGACTGTCCTCGAATTTCGAGGACGTATGGTCACCTTATAATCTCCACCTCTCTCCCCCTCTCTCTTTCAGGACGCCAGAAGAAATTCCTCCCTCCCTCGAAGCGCGCTCACAGTTGAAGCGACCTTAAAAACCAGAGGGGGAAGTTTTCGACTTTCATTTTGCGGAATTTGCAGTCCACAGAGAATTTTAACCTGCGATCTTTTCAGAAAAAAAATCATATAAAAAAATCTAATAAACATTTCTGCACGGTTCAAAATTTAAAGGAGGGAGAAATAAATGTTTAATAAGCGGTAGAAAGATGGAAAATTTTTGCCCGTTAGGTTTTTCGATGCGACAGTTTAAAAATAGCATATTTTTAAAAGCCGTACATTTTCTTCGAAACAGGATTTCCTTTAAAAAATTCCCAAAAATCGGCAAATGTAAGTACAATTTTGTAACAAATTGTATTTGAAAAAGAAAACTCTGTAGATTCCGATGATATAAAAAATATAGTATTCGGACAGAAATTTAGCTCGCGATAACGTAAAATGCGAGAAAAATGGCCAAAAGCCTTACAAAACATAAAATAACTCAAAAACTATTAATCCGATTAATTTCATTTTTACGGCATTAGCTTTCTCTTGTCCTATTTAGACAGCGTGCCAAATTTGGTCCAGATCCGTCGAAATGTCTGGACGTGTATAGCGAACAAACAAACAAACAAACAAACTCTCTTTTATATATATAGATAGTCTGGACTAAAATCCTATTAGGGTTATTTTTTAATGCAATGTCACAATCCATCTTTGTTACGGAGATACTTAAAGACTGAAACAGGTAAAACAAAATTACCGAGTTTTAAAAATTGCTTCCTGAACAAAATAAGCTAAAATTGCAGTGGTAACTCAGGTGACTGATGCCAATTTTTGGTACTTGGAATCGTTGTGAATCTTTACTCGATAATTAAATTTGTAAAAATTAATCATCGGATGTCGGTTTATTTTAACCGATAAACATGCAATTTAGCTAGTCAGAAATGCTCTAACAAGTCAATAATCGAACTTTCGACAACTAACTGCTAAGATGTGCAACATTCGTAAAATTTTCACACGTTAATTAACATTTTGATTTGTTTTACAAATAATTTTATAGAATCAGTTCCTTTTTAAAAAAATGTTTTTCAGTTATACTTTTTTAACTGCCAAAAATTTAAAGATACTAACTACTTTTGGAAATTCAGGTGTTCTGTTTTACCCTATTTTATGCACATAAGTTATTTGCAGAAGAAACACACTTGTAATGTGCTTATATGCATTTTGTTGATTCAAATGTTTGTTCGTTACAAAAGAATTCATTTTATGCACGCGCATTTTAATACAGTCAATACTAGATTATAAATCAGTTAAAATTTATATGTCATCTCATTCTCAAAACATTTCTCGAGAGCTAATTATTGCATTCTGAACCTTTAAAACAGGGGTGTATAATTTTCTGTGTGCATTGCATTTTGACAAATTTTCCTTTATATTCAAGGTTTGAGTATGTAAACTATTTCTTTGAGGTTTGACTGCAGATTTTGAATTTTTATCACAAAAAATATTCAATTGAAGTTGAAAAAAATATTAGTATAATTTGACAGTTGCCTTGATAGACTTCCAGTTTCATGGTGTAAGTAATAATAATAATAAAAAATATATCAGCCAATTTTAATAAACCGTATAAGTTTTTAACTTTAAAAAATTGAAGCAAACAAAGTAATAGCTTCAATTACTTAAATAATTTAACATTTTCTTGGAGAGAAAATTGCCTTGAGATAAAAAATTGAGTATATTTCTTAAAAAGTAATGAAATATATCGTAAGTTTAAAAAAAGTTGCAAAGTTTTATGTTCATCCCACGGAACAAATATGAACTAAGAAACAACCCTCAACAAGGAATATATTCCGTCGGAGAAAATGGGCACTGTGTCTTGGGACCTTGAGACATAAAAGAATTCTTTGGGGTATCAATGTTCGGCTAGAAATCTGTGATTTCAGTCACGGAGTCTCGGTTTCATGTTAAAATCAACAAAAACAGATATCTTATCAGACTGAATATAATGCATTGTTGATATAGCACAAATTTTTTTGTTTAACATATGTCAATGCGATGTGTTTCCGGATGTCTTCATTCAGTTTAATGTTATTTACACATACATGCGATTAACATTTAATTGTTTAATCATTACAGAATAATTTTTTAAAACAAATTATCCACAGTCCTATGAATTTCGCGTGAAAATGTTTCTATAGGATTATAAAGATTGTTTCTTTTCTCTGAAATGCAACTGTAATTCCCCCTCCTAAAAATAATTAAGGGATCCAGTTTTTAGCAGGGGATGTCAAGAGAAGGTTCATGTATGAGTCAATAATAGTAATGCTGCAAAACAACTACTCACAGCTCAAATTTACATACATTTAAACCTCGAAATCAGTTAAAAATATATTTACCCTATTATAATTACCTTACTCAAAATTTATCTTAAATAGTTAAGAACGCCTCGATTTCTCTAAATAATGCCTTATAAAAGTATAAATGTTGATGTTTAAAAAAAGTGTGTTTTTATCTACCTCGTGTGGCAGCACTAAACTACTAAATAAATAACAAGGTTTAGAGACGGAATAAAACTCTATTTCTTAAAGCTTAGATTGACTTGACCGTTGAAATTTAAATAACCGTCGAGAAAAAGAATATATCTTATTTTCAGCACAAAAAACATGGAAAATACTTTAAGGAAAGGGTTTACTTCAATAAAATTTATTGTAAAAAGGCCAGCATGCTACTCTTTGGTATTGAATTTCACTAAAATGGGGATTCTAAGGATACGGAGAGACGTGCCTGAAATAAAAATATTCCAATCGGAATCGACAAGCTTGATATTTAAGTATGAAATCTACATGTTTATGCATTCAAAAAACTTTAAATAATGTCGTAAGTTTGAATAAACACATTGTGCAATATTACATGTAATACGAGAACTGAAAGTTGAAGTACTCGTATAATGAACAATATAAATGAGTGCTATAGGAACTGTTTATAACAAAATAACATTTTCGTTTTAATGACATTTTAAAGGCTGGGAACAGACATTTATAGTGTTTTTTACTAGTATATCGCGGCCTGTGGTCCCTGATCTTCGTGAAAAACTAGGCTCTTCTAACGACAAAATGACGATTCTTGAAAGTGCTCAAATCTAGTTTTGTTTTTCTCTAATAGGATTTCAGAGAACTTTCCAGGGAATTTTATAATGACGTAGCTTCCGTCCTAGGTAATAATATGCAGCGAATGGGAGGCAATGATCTTTGTGGAGTTTTGTTCACATTGCGAATCGGATAGCTATTAGACACAGAGCGCTTTTGTTCGTGCTGTTTCCGTTATTATTAGTGCTTTGCTGACTGAATGGGTTGCTGATCTGTGCATGAGCATTTATATCCGTGCTTAGAAAAAGTTACTCCTGTTTGACTGTTTTTACCGTACACCTGCCTTACAAACTTCGTAACATCGTGAAGTAATTTAATTATAATGAACTGAAATTAATTATTACAATATGTCGAATTTTAAATACTGTTCCAGCGAGCATTAGGTCATCAGAAATGTTTAATTTTATATTATACATAGGTATAGTTTCTAGTCGGAAATTATTGATATTATTTACTCTCATTAAAGCTACTCACTGGTATTTTAATAGTTTCATCTTGGCATTAGAATGAGAGTTGGCGATTAGGGTTTTTAACAAATAGATTCAAATAAATTTTATAGCACACTTTAAAAGTATTTTGCATATGTAAATCCTAAAAGTTTTGAAAGTACTGGGCGTTTCATAAAGAATAACTTAGCATCTGCTAAAATTTTATTTATTTGTCTTCGTTTACTTTTATTTCCTTTTTTTCCCTTCCTTGTGAGAAATCTTTCTTACCAGTAAATCAAAATATTTACAAATCCTTCAATAGAACACTTATTATTTTGAAAAAAAAAATACAATTTTTGTTTTCTTTGAGCGTAAGAGAGTTTCTAAAGTAAATCATTCAGGAGAATGTAGAATTCTTCGCAAATGGCATAGAAATATCTAAATTTGAATTTAGATTAACGAAACAGATTTTAGGGAACACTATATACAGGAAATATAGCTTATTTCTAAATCTAAAACTGGAATCTAAACAATGGAATTGCTTTAGAAAAGAGTTTATTTCTATGAACCATCTTGTAGAAGAGCATACATCGTACTTTTTGGTTTCGAATTTTACTATCAACATCAAAAGTTGAGACGGAATGTAAATTAAACAGAAGTAATTTAATCAAAAATCACAAGTTTTATATTTAAATGTAAAGGGGAATTTAAATGCTAATGCGTTAGAAATATTTTGATGCAATCGAAATATGTAAAAAAGAAAAATCCTAAAAAAGTATATATGTTACAGTGAAAACCCGAAATCAGTCAAAACCCGAATTAACTAGGGAAAACGCGTTCTGACTGAGTGCATTAGGGAAAATCCGAATTAACTAGGCAAAACGCGTTCTGACTGACAGCGGTAGGCAAAACCCGAATTAACTAGGGAAAACCCGTTTTATTGGAGTAGCGGTAGCACGTTTTCGAGGGGCCCCTACAGCGGAGGCATATTTTCCAGGGGGCCCCCTAAAGCGATGGCTAGACCCACTGATTTTTTTCGGGTCTCGCAAAGAGCCAGTGTTAGCATATTTTCGAAAGGGGGCCCCCTACAGTGGTGGTCGGACACCATGTTTTCCCATGTGAATTCAGGAATGTTAATGCTTTATCCACTAAAAATTGGTTCTTGTTCTCCCTTCAAAAATATGCTATTGCTGGCCCTTTGCGAGACCCAAAAGTCCTCACTGTGTCCGGCCACCGCTGTAGGGGGCCCCCCTCGAAAATATGCTTACGCTGGCCCTTTGCGAGACCCCCAAAAACATCAGTGGGTCCGGCCACCATTGTAGGGGCTCCCTGGAAAATATGCTAACGCTGGCCCCCTGCGAGCCCCAAAGAAACATCAATGGGTCCGGTCATCACTTTAGGGGGATCCTCGAAAATATGCTAACGCTGTCCCCTTGCGAGACCCAAAAAAACATCGATGGGTCCGGCCATCGCTTTAGGGGGCCCCCTCGAAAGTATGCTAATGCTGTCCCTTTGCGAGACACAAAAAAACATCGATGGGTTCGGCCATCGCTTTAGGGGGCCCCCTCGAAAATATGCTAATGCTGTCCCTTTGCGAGACACAAACAAACATCAGTGGGTCCGGCACCGCTGTAGGGCCCCCCCTGGAAAATATACTGATGCTGGTCCTTTGCGAGACCCAAAAAACATTAGGGAGTTTGTGCAGGCCCGGTATCACTCACGGTAACGCTAACGTTAAATGACATTGGACAATAAAGCGCATGCGCACGCATAAAATGCGAAACGTGGTTGGTCAAAATACTCCGTATAGCGGATAGTTTAGCGTTAGCGTAGGAAGAAACGGTATGCACAAACTCCCTATTGCTGCGTCCGGCTGTCGCTTTAGGGGGCCCCCTTGAAAATATGCTAAAGCTGGCCCTTTGTGAGACCCGAAAAAAATCAGTGGGTCCGGCCATCGCTGTAGGGGGCCCCCTGGAATTGTTGAAACCTGATGTTTTTGGGGGTCTCGCAAAGGGCCAGCGTAAGCATATTTTCGAGGGGGCCCCTTGAAGTGATAGCCGGAGGCACTGATGTTTTTTTGGGTCTGGCAGTTAGCATATTTTCGAGGGGGGCCCCCTACAGCGGTGGCCGGACACAGTGAGGACTTTTGGGTCTCGCAAAGGGCCAGCAATAGCATATTTTTGAAGGGAGAGCAAGAACCAATTTTTAGTGGATAAAGCATTAACATTCCTGAATTCACATGGGAAAACATAGTGTCCGGCCACCACTGTAGGGGGCCCCCTTTCGAAAATATGCTAACACTGGCTCTTTGCGAGACCCGAAAAAAAACAGTGGGTCTAGCCATCGCTTTAGGGGGCCCCCTGGAAAATATGCCATCGCTGTAGGGGCCCCTCGAAAACGTGCTACCGTTACTCCAATAAAACGGGTTTTCCCTAGTTAATTCGGGTTTTGCCTAACGCTGTCAGTCAGAACGCGTTTTGCCTAGTTAATTCGGGTTTTCCCTAATGCACTCAGTCAGAACGCGTTTTCCCTAGTTAATTCGGGTTTTGACTGATTTCGGGTTTTCACTGTAACATATATATATTTCTAAATAAACACGATGTTTGATATTACTTGTATTGCGAAAAATATAAATGAAAGTATTCAAGAAGCCTTATTAAAATAAGTATATTAATTTGTATTATTTTTAAAATGGTGGCAGCTCCTAAAATATACCATTGACAGAAAAGTGGGATACTCCTCAACTAGTATTATTTACCATAATTTATACTAGCGGTCGGATTTTTGAAACAAAATCGACGGACATAAGGAAAATATAGTTCAATTCAAACTCAAAGAATGTTCTAGAAGTGCTATAAGGAAGAGGTTCAGTTCAAAGAAATTTCTTGTAAAAATGCCTGCATGGTACTTTTTGGTATTGAATCTCACTAAAATAGAGTTTCGGTAGATATCAAAATACGTGCCTAGAATAGAAATTGCCGACTCGGAATCGACAAGTTTTATGTTTAAATTGAAGGCGGAATCTAAATGCTAATATATTGAAACGTAAATGCTAAACTATTGAAATACGTTGAATAAACTTTTATCTAGGTAAATAAAATCTGTTTAAAGAGTTTTTTAAGTTTACATATTCTAAACTATTCTACGAATGGAAGAAAATGAAATGTACTTGTTTTGACTTGTCACGACATTTAAGATATGAGATTGCACAAAAGCCTTTGTATTGCGAAAATCTTCGAAAAAAAAATTAATTGCTTATTTTATAGGTCATACGATTAGGATTCCAAAGCCGTTTAATTTTTGTTTTTACTACAACGAGAAGCTACGTTATAGAAGAAATAATTAACCAAAAGGATAGTATTTTGCATAGAATTAAAAAATTTAAATGGGTATTCTGAAAAAGGTGTGTTTTTCGTAAATCTCAGCGTGTTAAAGATATTGACTTGAAATTTCGCTAGAATACTTATTATCTCTGTTACGAAGCAGAATATAAGATTTCTGTATTCATTTAATAATTTTATAGTAATATTTTTCTTCATATTTTAAAAGGAAAATATTTCTATATAAAAATCGAAATTGTAATTTTATGCCCCATTTAACTGAAAATGTCGAATTTTCATGAAAATTTTACTGAAAAAAGTGCCCCGAAGGTAATCTCATGCCTTGTATACAGTGCTCAAAGCAGTTTCAGAATATTGGGGATATTCTGCAACAGAAATGTTATTTGCCTATTCTCTGCGCTAGGCATGATAACGTCCTGTTAACCCTTTGAGGCGCAACCCTTTCCCAATGCTGAAAAAAGGTCAGCCGTTGCCAAAAGGGTTTCTAGATCTGTG
This sequence comes from Cheiracanthium punctorium, assembly GCA_038373885.1. Classification (NCBI taxonomy): domain Eukaryota; kingdom Metazoa; phylum Arthropoda; class Arachnida; order Araneae; family Cheiracanthiidae; genus Cheiracanthium; species Cheiracanthium punctorium. Next base: position 27,405 of record JAWZYV010007652.1, read on the forward strand.
GCACGCGATGAACGTTTCGATCTTCCGCCATCTTGCTGGTAGTTAAGTCGAGCGATGGCAACGGCTGACCTTTTTTCAGCATTGGGCAATCTATCCAGCTGTTCTCGCATTCTTCCATTTTTCAGCAGATGTCAGTGCTGTTAAAAATAATCGTGACCATTTTTTACAAGAAATGACGTGCTAAAAAGTAAAGGATTCTATAAGTAAAGGAGCTATGTCACCCGAAACTATTTTTAGAGAAATCAAATCTATTCTTCGTGACTGGCAAGAGTCAAAACGTCAGAGTTTGGTGTTCCCAGAGCGGGAACACTGCGCGTTAAAGGGTTAACGAGACGTATACTACAGGTCTATGAGAAAACAGGTCTGCAACGATTTTTCGGTCTCGAATGGTTTAGATCGAAACAGTGGTGCCAAAAGTCGCATGTTTTTGCTGTTTTAGTCGAGGCAGTTTCATCGTATCATTTTCCATTCCTTCTGGTCGTCAGCTATAAGTGTTTGACCTTATTCGATATTCTAATTTGCCTACATTATTTTAGACTTTGCCGGCCGTTTGCAGCCTCCATAAAACAGCTCCAGAGCCTTAAACAGATAGTTGCACTCCGAGAATTTGCAACAAAGAGCTTGTTGGGACAACAAATAAGCAACCTTGAACTCTCCACACTTCTGTGAATTAGGTTAATGATTTCGATCAGGCGTCTAATTCTATTGCCATTTTTCTTTAAGTTTTCCATTTTAAACTATAACACATGATATTAACGCATATATGAGGTTTTCAAGCAACCGGAGATGGACTAAGCATCTACTCGCGGAGAAGCTAGATGACTGGGAGTCTAGTTAAAAATTAATTCCATAAAATAATTTTTTAGGGATGGATGCGAGAAGAGAAATGACAGATTAGCAGCCATCCGCCTGATGGCCTCTTTCTCATTACTACATAAGGATTTTATGAAGCAAGACAAAATTTAGCAGTTGTTGAGGGAGACGAGAGAGCCTTTTTTTGTCTTCCATCTATCTATCACTCTTAATTTCGCCTTTGCTGATGATAGTCAAATACCACAAATAATATACAAGGATACATAATGACGATTTAACTAGACAGCATAACTTACTTTTAAACATCAAAGTCCAGGATTGCAAGAAATTTTAGTATATTTTTTTTATAAGAAAACAGGCTTGTGTGATGGAGATCACATATCTAATTTAATAATCATTTACTTTGGCTTTCTTTAATGTAATCTATCCAAAATCAAGAATTCTAAATCACTTCTGTTTTTCATTTTTCTGCCATTTCGGTTTTTAAATCTGTATATTTGCTTTTCCCTGTATGCACTATTCTTACTTGTTCATTCGTCTCTTCAGACCGGTGTGCTAAAAATAGATTATATTTGCGTCCGTTTGCAAAATCAACGTACTTTTGGATTCTCCTCCTTTGGCTTGGTGTTGGGGTGTTTATTATTTGTTGCCCTTCCGACGTCTTTAAAATTATTTGCTCGCGATTACGTCATTTTTAATTTCATTGGATTAACTGTTAGGGTTGCTCTGGAATTGGCGTTATTGATCTCAGCCAAGTGTTTGTTCTCGCCAATGTGTAATTCTGTGCTGGCGTAATTTTTAAGTCATTCCACCTTAATTTCACTGTCTATATAGGACGTATTTTTTATTTCGCTGAGCCACCACCATCCGTTGTAATAAGTTTATGTCTGAATAGTATCTTTTTAATAAAACAGTTTTAAGTATTTAACGTCTTTTTATTATATTGCAACTAAGTGTATCGAACCTGGATTTTCATGTGTCACAACGCAAGTCTTAATAATTTAAAACAGCCCTACTAACTAACTTCTTTACAACTTGTTTCTGAAAATTGTGCAGGAAACCATCGATTAAGCTTAAATATCCCATTTCGTGGAGACTAAGGCACAGTTTCAGAAATTTGTATGCAGTTTACAACTCGATTACTGATGAAAAGTGCCATTATTTAAACATTTAAGTGCTTTCTTTGAGAAAGGCAGGTTCAATAAAAAATTTAAAATCATTTTTAAAGTGATATCTCAAATCTCAAGTCATTTTTGATAACTATGGCTGCATGAATTATGCTAAGCAAGCACAGCGCATAAAATCGCTGATTGGTGCTTTAAATGCTCTTACCTCTTAAGCTAAAGATGTGACATTCCAGTTACTGTATTTAAGAAAAGTAATTGGAAAAAATACGTCAGAGCCAAACCAACGCTAGTGGAATTATTTCCCCAAGGGTATCCAGAATTTAGTAATTTCTTTATCTGTCAATGAACAAGAAAATATATGTTATGGTTTCCTCCGAGGCGTGGTTATCTGTGACCTTTTAGCACATTTGCTAGAAATAAGTAGTGATTGCTCTCGCCGATAGTTATAGAATTAGTGTAGAGATAAATTGGAAAAACAGAATTTCCTTTGAAGTGTGTCGTTTATTTTTATTTTTTTATGTTTCGAACGTATCGTCTAACTATATAGTTAACTAGTTAACTATATAGTTTCAAATGTTAATATGTTATACATAATACTACATTTGTTTTTCAGTAAAGTTCTTAAAAACAATTAAAAATAAGTTTGTTTAATATAGCTTACTCACATTTTGTACCGAAAAAAGATTTTAAAGCTCAAAATCAAAATTTCTCAGCAAGTTCTAACTGTCCAAGAATAAGAATTTTTATACTTGTGGGAAAAATTCAAGATTTTTTGCTTCCTATAATATTATTTGACGAGCAATTGGAAGGTTTGTGAGCTTCGATGCAACACTTTGTGTAGTTTTGTTGGAGCATTTTGCGTAACAGCATAAGCTTTTTTCTCCTCTAACGATTTTAGTGTAATGATTTCTCTTGTCTGCATGATATGGACTGCACACGAAACGCGCTCAAGCAAGAAAGTACTTTAAAATGTTTAGTTTAAAAAATGTGCACTAGAGGACATTTTGCATGCCAAATCAAGAAAAAAAAATGACGCAAATTAGTTAAAAAATGCTCAGAAACTGCTGAATAAGTGCTGAAAATGGTTTTATATTCTAAATATTCCATTCCGCTGTTAAAATTGCAGTTTTTTCATGCAAAGCGCCACCTAGCGGACATCTTTTCGTCTATTTAGAGTACATGTATACATAGTCTATATGTTCCAAATTTGGTTACAATCCGTTCATCCATTTTATATGTAGAACCCGTACTACAGTGACTAACACACAGACTACAGTCACTAAATTCCGTTCCCGTAAGAACAAAGAAAGTCAAGCAGCACCGGCTTCGCCAGTGCTTGGGAGGGTGAACCCCTCTCTCGGCTGGACTGCTGGGGGACCGTGTACGCTAATGGGAGCTGGTGCACGTAAAATCTTTCGTGGCTGCAATGTCCTCCATGTTGAAACGATACGTCTGGGGGTACCCATTTCAGGTGCTAGGTGTCTCATCTGTAATGGGTCCAAAATTAGGAGACTCGGAGCGAAGTCGGCTTTCCTCCCACTGGGCCTCATTTAAATCTCAGCCACTCCCTTTCATCTAAAATGAACACGTTGTCGTCAAATTTAAATTGGACAGATGTAGCAGGCACTGCAGTTTAAAAAATTGTATTCTCTTTTAAGCTGGCAACAAAAACGACACATTGAGATAACATTCACTCTATGCAATAACTTAAGTCCATTGTTTGGAATTGGATTTTTTCCTTTCATTTTGCACAAAAGATGTAGGATTTTTACTGATTTCTCGAAGGCTTGGGAAATAATCCTGTATGAGAATTCATGGGAATAATGGCGAAGGAAGGTGCCCAGAACACAGTTTTTGCAACAACACAAGTGAAATAATTTAAGAAAAGAAATTGTGGGTTCATTAAGAATAATACTCGCAAAGTTTGGTGCTTAGTGGTTACATCTTTGTAAATAATACATAAAATTTAGTTAAGTGAAATCGTTTCGGGCGGCAGAAATGCAAGGTGGTTCTCTATATTTCAGCTGTAAAAAGTTCAAACATCAACGCACATAGGAAAACGAGAATTGGTAGAAGTTGAAATATTTTTAGGACTGAGGAAGGGAAGACCTTCTCATTCCCAAGAAACGATATATTACTATTTTTTTTTTATTATTTATATATCTTATTTAACTTATTGCGTTTATTTCAGTGATGAGGCTTCAAAGTATGTAAAATTATATTTTTGTTAATATTGATGTGTAAGATTTTTTTTAAATGATTGTGCAGTTTTTAGTAGTGTATGAATTAGTTCACTAATATGATTTTTGAAATAATTTTAATAATTTTATTTAAAGTTGAAACAACTATAAATAGTTACATTTTTCCTCAAACGAGTTATACCGAGAAAATTAAGTATTTCTTAGACTGATCCGGATTAAAATCCATCAGCATTAAGCTGTGCCTGAATAAAATGAAATAATTGTTCAATAAAAAAAAGTAAACAACTGTTTAACATAAATACAAATCTTTTCAAAACATCTTAGAAATGTGGATGCATAAGAAATCGATCAAAAAAGTCTATATTTCAGTAAGGAAATGTTTTGTTTTGGTAAAAAAAATTTCCTTTTTCACATCAGTACCGTCTTTTTCTTTCTGACACTTGAAGATGAAGTAAGTGCGTTTGAAGTTAAGAGAACAGACTTTTTAATGCCGAATCTTCTATGTTTTATGGAACAGATCTCTAAAACATGTGGTTTAATAAAACATCGAATATAGCCAGAAAGATATTTTTGTCCGTATCTTATTTACAACATTTCTTTTTTCATCTTCAGAATATCTATTCCAAAAATATAGAATTTTTACTCTCTTCTATCATTTTTCCATCTTCAAATGAAAACGTTAGTACGTAAAAGGGAATACACACACACGCGAGAATTTGCATAATAGCTACTATAACATTGTAAAATGCCATCCAGTGGTGCGTTTTTTTCCTGAGGAAATCTTTCTGTCTGCACTATCTGGACAAAAGAAACAGAGGGGGCTAAATATTAATTCAAATGTTGTAGCTAATTTCTGATACTTCTAACCTCCGTATGCTATGTATAAACTTTTATATAAATATCAATGGCTATGTCATTTTATCTCTCAAACCCCTTTATTGAAAATTGTCCGAAAAATGTGTCCCAAAAAAGTGACATAAAAATGCGGCATAATTTTACATATATTTAAATACTATTAGTTCACAAAAGCTTTAATACAACATTTCGCAAGCTGTAGAATATGCATCACATGTATTTTTTACATACATTTAAATACTATTAGTTCACAACAACTTTAGTATATTGTTACAATATTTCGTAAGCTTTAGAATATGCATCACATGTATTTTTCTATAAATAGGTTACAATCCTAAAAATTTCAACATAGGGTTACCAGGAGAAATACACGAAAGATGAGAGATAAAATGACATAGTCAAATAATATCGTTTTAATATGGCAATAATGAAACTAAAAAATTAGGGGGTTCAGGGGGTCTCCCCCTTACGAGACTCGAACAGCAGAGTTATAAATTTATTTACTTTAGTGTAAAAAAAAAATCTAGTGAGACAATAGATAGTGTAAATCATTTATAAAGCAAAATGTGCGTATTTTTATGATAGAGTGAAGCGTGTATGGATTTTATTAAATAGTTTTAAATGATAGAGAAGAGAAAGGTATTATGAAATTGTCAGGAAATATGGAATGCGGAGGTTTTGGCTCTGTCAGTTACTGTTGTCACATGGAAATACCATGAACTACTGAAGGTAGATTCTCATGTTACAATGCATTGAGTTGTGTGTTTATTGTTGACGTACCAATAGCTACATAACAAAATGCCATTTGTGATTTTTTAAGAGTTCCTTCACGCAAGTTTTCAACCATTTTAGCCTACTAGTATTCACGTGTTTTGATCATTGATGTTACACATAATGTAAGCTAAAAGAATTGTAGTTTGCTGTACTGTGGTCGTTTATCAGTTGAGAGTGAACGTTTGATTTGTCCATCAATTTAACCCTTTAACGCGCAGTGTTCCCGCTCTGAGAACACCGAACTCTGACGTTTTGACTGTTGCCAGTCACGAAGAATAGATTTGATTTCTATAAAAATAGTTGCGGGGGACATAGCTCCACTTGAATCCTTTACTTTTTAGCACGTCCTTTCCCGTAAAAAATGGTCACCATTATTTTTAACAGCACTGACATCTGCTGAAAAATGGAAGAATGCGAGAACAGCTGGATAGATTGCCCAATGCTGAAAAAAGGGCAGCCGTTGCCATCGCTTGACTTAACTACCAGCAAGATGGCGGACGATCGAAACGTTCATCGCGTGCCACAGATCTAGAGACCCATTTTTTTACGACAGCTGGCTGTGCCGGGCACAGCCGTTGATCCGTTGATCATATTATCCTTTTGATCACCTTGCAACGTTTATAAACAGAAAGAGTGCTATGTTTGTTACCAAAAATAAGTCTTCCAAAACCGCACTATCTTCTAAATTTGGCTAGAAACTGGCAAATGTGACAGTTTATTACAAAGGAAATACTTAGAATATACCTTGCGAATATTGTAAAACAATTTTAGTATTAGATTTTAAGATAGATTTAGATTCCAAAGAAGTGTTTTATGGAACAAGGAAGAAAAATATGGCACACCCATGAATAATGATACACTTTCCAACTTAATGGAATAAGGAAGAAAAACAGGGACTGCACAAATTATTAAGCTGGTTACTAATTTATTGTCTCTCTAAGACAGCCGTTTCAACAACTCCAAAAGAAAACTTTTATTACCATTACTCAAAATAAATAAGTAAATAAAATAAAATAAATGAATAAATGAAATTTTGAAAATCAAATAGAAATCTTAGAAACACAGTTTGAGAAATTGATTGGAATTTTTCCAAAATTATGTAAAAAGAGGTAGAGACAATCTGCGCTACTTTAATAATCTAAAGATACACCCTTTCTCTGATTTTTAGCAATTTTTTTACCCTATTTAACTGCAGGAAATTGGTTCATTTAGGTAGAAAAGTTAAAATGTAACATGAACGTCGTAGCTCCATTTACAAAAATACTGATTCATAGATTTTGTGCTATCAGTACGTTTCAAGTACGTTTCTGGAGAATGTCCAGATTTTCGTTTGCGTATTTCTTTAAAATTAGTTTAACAAATTAAGTGGTAGCAATGTTACTTCGGTAATTATAATTTTCTAAAAATATGAAATTCCTTTTTTTAAGTTTTTAAATGGAAAAAGATGCATTCTGTGTAGACGATTACAAATATTTTTTTAGCGCCCGTTGTGATTGATTCCATAATGGGCTAAGGGTAACTACTTTACTTTACTTTACAAAAAAAAAGAAAAGAAAAGAAAAGGAAAAAATAACACACAAGGAAAAAATAACGCATATTTTTTTCCAGCTTTCTTGTCTGTTTAAAACTGTCAGTTTAAGAGAATTTTTTTTCAAAGCACAAGTTCATATAAAGTGCTTACCTCAACATAAGAACATAAATGCGAGTAAGGAGTTCTGAAATTTCTAAAAGAAAAAAAAATGTTTTCAGTGAAAAAACACCGCTGTAAGAATTTTCTTTCTCTCACTTTTTAATTATTAAAGAATGCTAATTGTAATTTTCTGAAAGGTGGATGTGTTTTCTTTCTTTCAATTACAAATTCTTTCATTTTATCGTTCAACAAATTCATAAGAAGTGCTCGTAGAATATTTAAGTCCCAAAATATTTTCTATGCATATTACCTTAATTGTTACTAAATTATTGTTATTTTTAAGAAAAAAAGTTTTTTTTTTTTCAATCAAATCTTCAAATGAGGAACATATGAAAATACACATACAATGCAAATGCGAAATGTATTTTTGTGTAGCAGTAACGTTATGCAAGGCTAATTGCCTAGGTGGGGGAAGGGGGGGGTTGGGCGATGGGCTTTTTAAGAGGTTTTAAACCTGGAGAAAACCTCCAAAACTCCTGACCGTTAGATCGACTGCTGCAATATAGAGCAAACCATATACCTTCACTCTTCAGCCATCTATCATGTTCATTGTCTTAGCCACTTGACCATGGTGGATGATAAAGAGGTGTCTGTAATTTCAATTTTGTAAAAACACTTTTAATTAATTTTAACCAGCAGAGAAACTGACAGAAAAAGCTGTCAGCCCTTACGCCAGTTTATTTCCGTATATTTTACAAAGTCTTCGGTATTTTTCCCGTATACGGAAGATTTCTGTAAAATAAACTGGGAATCTCTAAAATTTACTGGAAGACTTCTGTAGAAAAACGGAAATAAACTGGCTTCCTGGCTGACAATTTTTTTATGTAAATAAGACAGAGTTCTTTTGCAGTGTAGAAACAAGTATACAGCTGAATGTTATATTCTCTAAAATGCAAAAATTTCTATGTTAGAAAGTTTTCGTATGTCGCATAGTAAGTAGACAAAAAGAAATTATTCTACTTTGAACTGATTGTATACTGCAGAAGGAAACTAATTACGTCTTCTACACTGCAAAAAAAGTCTTTCAAATTTACAGAAAAAAACTGTCAGCCAGGGAGCCTGTTTAATTCAGTTATTTTCTACAGAAGTCTTCCGTAAATTTTACAGATTCTCAGTTTATTTTACAGAAATCTTCCGTATGCAGAAAAAACACGTAAGACTTCTGTAAAATATACGGAAATAAACTGGCGTCCTGGCTGACAGTTTTTTACCGCTAGTTTAACAGACTTTTTTTTTTGCAGTGTATATACGAAACCGTATTCACCCATACGTGTTGGATGGGTTTCTCTAGAGTGTCCCCTACTACACTCCCAAGCAGGACACAATGGGTTTCTCTAAACCTTAATAGACATTAAAGCAACAATGCTGCATGTTTTTACAACGCAAATAGACGTTCAGAGAACGTTGTCGAGAGATGTTTAGTTCCGTATTTATATCCTGATGAGACTGCGTAGTCGAAATCTATTCCCGAGAGCAGTAGCAGCATAAGAATCGAACATGATATCCTTTGGGAGCCTGCAAACTGGTGCATCAGTCCACCTGGGCCACTGTAATATTTATATCTATAAGTATTTATCTCTATAAAGCTTTCACTGCGAAAAACAAAATGCCCAATGCTGTCCTTGTAACTTTTTGTGAAGCCTAACAATGTTACTTTTCCTTTTTGGTACTGTGATTTATTGAGGAAATATATATATTTTTCTTTTTATTATCGTGGAATACATCATAAACTTCTTCAAATTATTTTGATTAAATCTTGTGATTGATTAACCAAAGTCCAATTTACTATCCATAGTGAACTGAAATTATTGTTACAAATTTTTTGAGCATCTCAGTAAAAGCTAAAAATATGAAGTTGTCAAAGACATTTTGTGAAACATCGAGAGTTACGAGGAAAGATAGAGTTTTATAAGAAATGTGATCTTTAGTGCAGCTCGGATAAGAGTATAAAGAGTATGGCTGATTTGAAAAGAAAGTATTTTCCATTCCTTATCAGGTTAGGCATTTGCTTACGGAAGATGTACGTTATGTAAGATGCTTACGTAAGTATTGTTATGAAAATTGCTGTCCTGTTGAAACCAATTTAATCCTGCATAGTCGTTTTACCTTTCTAATACTTTCCAACGCAATTAAAAAGTGCTTACGAAATTTATAAAATGCCACTTACTTACTAAAAGATGTACCCTATGGAAAATGGTTACATAGAGAATTAAATTTCCTTTTACAGGATCACTCAAAACAAGTTCAATACACTAGGCTCTACGGGTAGTAATTGTTTTAATTGAATTTTTGACACTAATTCAAACCGTATAAATTAGAACATGCACACAACATACACACAACATCTAATTCAAACCGTATAAAATTAGCACGTGCTTTAAAATTTAATATAACATTTTTTTTCTATTTTTAATTTGTTAGGCAAAATTAAATTAATAGCATTAATACAACCTTTTGGAGTTAAGTCAAAAATCTCGAAAAATTGTAACGTCTTTTGTAATACATCGAAGATTCGGCACCTTATAAAAAAGTCTTCAAAACCAGTTTAAGATTCGAGCTTATTTCTTTTTATTAACATACCACGTCAATTATTCACTTTAGAAGTCAAAATCACACATTTAGGAAAGCGTATCATTATTTTTCTCATTTCATTTCGTAATTAAGAAATCAAGAACTTGATTCAGATCGTAAAATATGCTGTCAAAATGTCTATAAAAAATTTCTGTGATACATGACTTTAAACCCACTGCAATACATGTCTTTAAATATATCGTCTTTAAACCTTTATGAAACATCGTTATGCTTAATTTTCTTTTTATATAATGTCAATCGTTTACGATGACATTATATAAAAAGATGACTTGATGTTTTTGTGCCAAGATGATGTTTTGTGCCAAGAGGGTTTGTCAATGAGTATGTTCGCCGTAAATTCGTCTTGTACTTTACGTAACGACACGCCAAATAGAGCAATGAAGCACTAGTCTAGCCTTTCTCTTCTTTTCCTTGCACCTTTTTCTCACTTTCCAATAAGTTTTGAATGGCGATTTTTCTAGTCTTTGATCATAACTGCAAAAGATTGCCGATTGAAATTCTTTTCTAAATGAATGATTGAGGGCAGATTTTTTATTTAACATTTTTAGATGGAAATAAAACTGTTTCTGAATATGAATACGAAAACACTTAAATAATGTTAAAATATCTAACTACGTAAACACTGGAGACCTCAGTAAAATTTCAGACATTTTTAAGCAGTTAACATTCCAAATATTAACGAAAACTGTCATTTTAGAAATCAAAGTGCCTCCTTTGAAGCAGTAAATTTCTGCTAAAAATTTCAAAGCTTTTCAAAATTGAAATCTCAACTCACTTCTGATAATTACGTCGGTATGAATTAAGCTGAACAAGCAATGAGTTTGAGATGGCTGATTGGTGATTTAAATGCCATTATCCGCGTTCCCTAAAATTTGACATTCGAGTTACTCTAGCTGGGACAAGTAATTAGAAGAATATGTCAAAGGCAAACCGACGCGAACGAAATTAATCCCCTTGGGCTATCGAGAATTTAGTAATTTCTTGCTTTGTCATATGAACAGTAAAATATCTGTTAAGATTTCCTCCGAGGCGTGGATATCTATGACCTTTTAACACGCTGGCTAGAAATCATTTGTGATTGCTTTTGGCGATAGATATAGATTTAGTGGGGAGATAAATTATAGAAATGGCATTTGCCTTGAAATGTTGTATTTGTTTTTACTTGTTTATTTATCTTTCTGAAATATCTAACCATTAATAGATTAACTATATCTGGCTTTGGTGTATATTATTTATTGAATATCATATATTTCCCGTCATTATTTTTCATAAAATTATTTAAAGCTTGAGAGAATATATTTAATACAAAAAAGTTTTGTTAAAAGTTTTGTTAAAAAAAAGATATTTTGAATGAAATTAAATCTGATCGTTAACTTCTGATCGTTATATCTGGTTATCCCAGTATAAGTTATTTATGCCAAATTTAACAGTTTAATTTTTTCTATATTTTCACGTAAAGTTAAATAATTAGCTCGATTCTCTACAGCAGGTTTTCACAAAAGTGTAAAATTTTTCTGGACGGATAGTTCTGTTGTTTTGTATTTTTTTTTGGCAATGAAAGTTTTTGTAATGAGTTTGTAATGAGTTTTTGTAATGAGTTGTAATTTCGTAGCAATTTGTTTTTTCTAAATGAAGTTTCTAATTTGATTACGCTCATAAATCCCTATTTGCCCTTGTCTTCAGTGTACACGATGTTATACACTGAAATGACTGTAGTGAATTTGGGTAAATTTCTCAAAAAATTTAAAAAAAAAATTAATAAATAAATAAAAATTCACTCTTCTCTTGTTTTCTTTAAACTGAATTTGTTCAGGTAACGCGATTGTCCCATTTTGGGGTTATGTTGCGCTTGTTCAGGCGACGAGTCGCCAGTGAAAGCCAGCTGTTTACTATTTTTCCTACGTTAAATTAGTGTAGTCGAAATGTAGAATAGAAAGTATTTCTTTTTTTTTTCTCGAGCACTTTCTACCTTGACGTGGACCATTAGTGAACTACTGATACCATAGTGAACTACAAATTATTTTTTAATGTAATTCATTCAGCATTCGATTTTCGAACCACGTTTGCCTCAAAAATGAAATGTATTTAACCCTACAATGAAAACTTTTTGACGCGCTTTTCTAAAATTTGTTAAGAAAAGATGTAGTCCGCACTGAATTTTTAAATTCTGTGTTCTTTTTCAATTTGTATGTGAAACCAGATATCTTTCACTGCGTAGAATAATGTAGGGCCGAAAAAAAATAATAACTTGTTTTATCTATTCGTCTATAGGAACCACACATGTCGTTCGTGCGCGAATTTTAATTTCCTCCAAAACTGTTTAAAATTTCAGTTATTTCACAAAGCTTACAAAATAATTCTGTATTAGAATTTATGAGCTACCACGCTTTGAATGTGTGCTATATACACCCTAAAAGCACAATTAGTCCAAAAGACGTTTAAAACACGTTTTTTAACGTCAAAAAACGTATTTCCAACGTAATTTCAACGTTTTTTGAACTAGTTGTGCTACTAGAGCAGCTATACTTATAGTCATCATAAAATCTTTGAGTCATCATCTTTGAGTTGTATGATCATCAAATAGCGCATTTTAAATTTATATTTAATAAATTTATTTCCTTTTTTTTTTTCATAAACTATTTTTTTTAATTTTATACAAGATGTCCCAAAGAGGTGGTAAGACGCTTTAATTCTTAATATATTTAAGATAAATTGTCATCGCAAATTTAAAAAAAAAAATGCGTAAAATAAGGTAGGAAAAGAATGTTAATAAATATTCCATTTATAATATTTTAAAAGTTATGCCGCTTTAATTTGCGTAAAGGCCCCTTACAAAAAAAAATCCCAAATAGTAAAAAAAAAGCTCCGCACAATGATGGCGTTTAATGAGGTGATGTACAAAATTGTAGCCTTTTATAATAAAAGGTATCAGAGATTCCTTTAAATAAAGATGATGAGGAAATATGCATGAATTTGAATATGAAAATTTAGAGCTAAAAAGCAAGCAACTACTTTCCCTTCGTTACTTTTGCGCTACCTATAAACCGTGATCACCCGACGTATTTTTTTTTTTTTTTTGACAGTTATTGAAAAGTGGCTTAAGTCAGCATATATTTATCTTTATACCTCTGATATTTATATCTACATTTATCTCAATTTGCAGGATGTAATTCTCAAATTTTTAAATCGCCCCATTAGCGTATGAGGTGCATTTTACTATTTGGGCATTTTTTTTCTAACGGGGGTTGTAAAGAAATTTTAAAATTGCACTTTTTGAAAATTTACAGGATACATATTTTCTTAACATAATCCTTTGTCCTATCATTGCTTTAAATTATTTTTTTTAATTTACATTGTCCACTTATCTCAAATAGAGAAAGAATTAAAAAATGTTTCCACCTTTTTTGGGGACACCATGTATTATGCAATTAATATATTCATTAGTAAAAATACCTTTGACTGATTCTTTAGTTGAACCTCAGCAAAATAAAATAATCTTACCCGTACTTTAAACAACTGTTTGATGCATGTAGAAAGTTTCTAAGACAACTTCTGAAACAAACTATAAAACGTACCTCCATAAGAAATAAGCTTATTTTTATACCTTGTTTGCATCCACAAAGGCACTGTTTTTTGCATTGGTAAAAACGTGTTTCTTTCCCTAGAATATCTCGCCCATTCTTTTTAGGACTTGAAGATGCAATACGTTTTACGTTATAAACATGCTGACTTGTTTATGCTAAACCTTTCATGTTTTATGGAACATATTTTTTCAAGTAAGAGGCTTAATAAAACATGGAATATAGCTGGAAGATATTTTTTATCTATACAATTTTATGGATTGATTTTGAAATTCAGGGTACCAATGTTAAATATATCGTCGTTTTTAAACCAATATCTGCTATGTGCAAAATGTTTATTCATTTTATCAGATTTCATTAAAAATTTCATTTAGAAATAGCGATTATTCATTTTTCCAAAACAGAATAACTAATATCTTGAAAATGAAAAATAATTAAAATGCAGATTATTTTAAAGCCGGTTCTCGTCCAGCTGGATTATTTGTTACCAGTAGAAATATTTGGCGGCGTTAACTATGCCATTATAGCAGTTATAGTACACTTTGGATATTTGCTAGCGCGACGAGAGGGTTTAGTTCGTGGTGCTAAGTACGCCAATCTGCAAACGATTATGTAAATGAAAATATGGATAACGGTTTTCCGGTAACCTTAAATGAACAGTAAATATAGGTTGTGAGCATGTGTAAATCGCCAAATAATGAAAAGCCGCCATGGGTGGCAGGCTATTCTATCTGCTCCGTAGCTTTTTTTAACTTTACATGTACGCAAGTCGCCAAATAATGAAAAATCGCCATGGGTGACAAATTCGCAAGGTGTCCAATAGGTTTTACATTATTAAAAATACAGCTGAAACATATGTTCTGATTTTATTACGCTTTAACTCCTAATTAATATAACTTTCGAATGGCAACATTAAATATCATTGTGTTTCTGAGGAGTGCAAATAATTTTTCCAGCGATTATAAACGGAGTCCGCAATCCAGGTGGAGTATAGCTCAGGACCCGTACAACACGGATTCCCATAACAAAATATCTTCCGTGTTATGAGGGGTAGGGGGTCTACTGTAGTGTGAAGTTTAAATTTTTATGTACCAATGAAGATGCAAGAACCAAGCAATGTGTAGCTTAGCTCAGTAACATTCTATCTGATCCAATCTCCGGGTTTTGTCTGTTGAAATTATGTCTTTTTTACGAATAAGCCTGATTAGGGGCCGAATTCCTCATACGAAAAGCGAGCGTAGCGAGTCTGGGGGCCTTGGCCCTTAGTAAAGAAAAAAAAAACTTAATAAATTATGTCATTTTTGAAATTGCCTATTCAATTACCTAATCTGAAAACAAATATAACTACATTTTTTTAATAGGAATTTTTTTTATTCAAACACTTCCACCAAAAAAATCGGTAGCAGCGCCTTTTTATACTAATTACGATAAAAATTTATTAGTAATAAGCTACATCTGAAAGAAAGAAAAATATTTATATTAGTTTTACCAGGAATGTGTGGATAATTCTCAGTAAAAATAAAAATCCTCTTTTGAAAAACTTCATCATAGTTTATAAATGTGACTACATAAGAAATTTATTTATTTTCAAACCTTTCTTTTTCAGCAGTATTTTCCTTTCTCTTCAAAAGCATCCTATTATTTTAGGCACTTGAAGTGCGTTTCAAGTTAGGAGAACGTACTGACTTCTTTATGCTATATCCTCCATGTTTTATGGAAAATATGCGGTTTAGTAAAATATTGAATGTACCCTCAAAGATAATTTTATCCATTTCTTTTCTATGGCTTTATTTTGAAATTCAGTAAATCGATACCAAAAATATGTTTCTACTCTTATTTCTTTTCATTTTACGAACTTCTAATGAAAACAGCAATGTGTAAAACAAAAAGCATTTTCCAGAAACTTCAGTGCATGAACTGAAACACGGCATTTCCTAAAAAAAAAAGTGTAAACAAGGAATGTTCAAATATATCAAGAAGGTGTCCTTTGCAGGAAAAAATTTCAAACTCAAAATACGAAATCACTCAACGTATTAAAGCTTCTCACTAATAGTTGCACATGTGTATGTACTTACGTTGTTCAAAAATCAAGATAACGAGCTCTCTCGCAGATGCATTTATTCCCGAAGTGAATGAATGGCATAGGTACAACAGACGATTGCATCAATCACATGTCGATAGATGGAGATAGTAGTGCCGCAAAGCTCAGAATTTAAGATGCAAAAGATGGAGTCGATGAAGTGCGAATTGTACTACGATTTTTGTGGTTAAATGAAACTTCCCTGCCGAAATTCATCATTAACTAATGGAAGTGTTATACTGCGTCATGACAGCACCCGCACGCATACAAACTCGGTTACACGTCGTGAGCTACAGCTGAACCGACACAACGTATTAGTACATCTTCCCTATAGTCCAGATTCTAATCCCAGTGATTTCATCTCTTCGGTGCATTATAGAATCTCCAGGTAGGGCGGTTTTTTTCAAAGCGATGTCGCAGTTTAGGACCTTGTAGTTAAGTGGCTTAACGACTGATTTCTTTCACGCCGTTAGATTGCTATGCAGATGTTTGTAGACTTTGTTGAAAAATAATCTGTAACAAACACCTATCTATATCTGCGTATCTCTTGGATTTCATGAATAACCTTTTTAGTTAGATGAATTGTTACCTTTTTTTTTAAGCCAACCTTGCATTTTGTATGGATCTTTTCCTTTATAAAATATATATTGTTACTTCATTCAAAAAGGCATGCAGATGTACTTTTAATAATTCCTTTTCCTATTTTTTAATTCATCGCTTGCGAATTCTAATCGTTGAATCATTTTAGCTGCAGGATGTTGTTTATAGAAAAGTTTTAACTATTATCAAACTTTATATATTATCATAAAGAGTCAAAAATCATTCAGAACAGCAGTCTATTAAATTTCTTAGTATGGAAATTAACACATGCAATATGACCCTTGAGGTAATACGGACTCATTACTGATCTGAAAAGGCCCTCACAAACATGGTTTTGTTTTCTTTATTTCGAACACAAGCAAATTTGACTTAGTGATTTCGAGAATGCACTACTACCTCTGATCGTCGACAAGTAACATTTCAATTAAATATTTTTCACCACTAAAAAATAATGGAGCCCAATACCTTAGCTATGAGTGAAATTTGTACTCGGACATTCGCAAATGATCGGAAATGATTTATCTGCTTTCCATCTTTTACTAGCTACACTTCATTGAGTTGGATAGGCACCAAATACACCATTTAAAACTTCTATTGAATACATTTCACTAAAGGTTTTTTTCAGCAACTATTTCGTACACTTCAGTATTGCATTAGTTACTAAAATCTCAACAAAAGTAAACAGTTATACCAGTAACATAAACAACTGTTCGGTGCATGTAGAAAGTCTTTTTATGGCAACTCTTAAAAACAAACTATAAAACGTGCCTGCATAAGAAATCGATTTATTTTTAAACCTTGTTTGCTTCCGGAAGGCATTGTTTTTCTGTATTAGTGGAATAGTTTTCTTCCTGGAGAACGTCTCCCCTTCTTTTTAGCACTTGAAGATGTAGTACGTTTATGTTAGAAACATGCTGACTTGTTTACGCCAAACCTTTCATGTTTTATGGAACATATTTTTTCAAGTATGTGGTTTAATAAATCATGGAATTTAGCTCGAAGATGTTTTTTATCTTTACATTTTTTTGTGAATCTATTTTTTAAATTCAATATACCAATACTAACAATATGGTCTTTTCCCCTTTTATCTTTACGGATGAATGTATATAATATTTTATTATTAAAACTCTAATTCTTTAAGTGTACAGCAATTTTTAAATGTAAATGAATTTAGTTTTTTTCTACATCAACGAAAAGTGAACTTCATTTTTGAATTACTTGGGCGTTCTTTTATTTCATTGCAACACTGATTTATGCATCCAAGGCGAATAAACAAAAAGAATATTATATAGAACATATGTGGATTCAAAATATCTAAGGTAGCATAATACATTGTCTTATAAAAGAATCATTGGTTATAAATTATTGTCATAATTTTCTTTTCAAAATTTACATCTTACTATAAAGGACTTTCATGGAAGAAGGGTACAGAAATTTAAATTATGGATTAACATTTTCAGGAGATTGAATCTTATAAAGGTAAAATTCCAATTTTTATATGGCGCAAGTAAATCTGGCAAGCATCGTCATCAAAGAGTGTTCAGTCTCTCAGCTACGATTCAGACGTCTCTCGCTTCCTGATTATTTCCCTAATTATTTCCCTAAGCGACGCGTTCTGTGACGCGAGCTGTCCTCTCCTGAAAAACAAACAAACAATATCCGTATAGAGGGGCCGTGGTAGCCCAGTGGTTAAGGCGTTGGACTCGTAACCGGAAGGTTCTGCGTTAATACCGGCATACCACTAAAGCCCACCGTGTACATGCGGTGTACTTGCACATTACATCCGTGGTTCCGACAGTCCTCTCGGCGGTCACTAGCAGTTTACGAGGAGTGCCAATATTCAGAAGTTCTCACCTTCTGATGAGGTTCAAAATTGTGGCGGTAAATTCCAAGAAGGACGTATATGTAGCACTAAGCGACACATTCAGTGAAGCGAGCTGTCCTCTCCTGGCAAATAAATAAATATCCGTAGAGAGTTAGCATAGTCTGATACTTATACTATACAGAAATACGATCTACTTATAATAAACACAGTATAACGGATTTAAGAAACTAACACAGATCTTTGCACCGGAAATCACTCCGATGTGAAATACACAATAACAAACAAATACTTGAACTTCCAAAATTAAAGGTAGTAACTCTTAATTGCCTTCAAAGAAAAGAAAAAAAAAAGTCTGGAGAGCAGTTCTACCATCATGGCCATCTCGTGACAGCTCTGTGAGCCAGACTCCCCAGGAATGCAATAACAAATGAGGGATTAACCCACTAAGTTTAATAGTACATGCTAAAATTAGAACTTTGAAAAGTCATGGAGAAAGTTTCCATTCCTTTAAATAACAATGATTACACACTATCTTCACCCTTGCGCAGACAGCTTGTATATAAAAATACTAACCTAATAATGTCTGGAGTACTTTCATTTTTTAAAGTCGTTATTAATTATACATACATTCTTTCTGTTCGAGATGAGACATAATGCCGCTATATAAGCTTCAACAATTTACACATAAACAATTTTATCAATAAAATAGCTGCAATTTTATTAGTATAATACGTGCAATTTAAAATTAACATCCATTTTAAAAGGGTAAATATCGCATGTATAATGTCCAACTGATCAAATATTAATTTTAATCAATATACGGGAAAATGTACCATTTGCACTTCCTCATTGCACATTAATAATGTATGAATATTTACAATAACAATAGTGAACACAGATTATAACTCATCACTTTATATTCTAGAAGCGAAGTCAACATTTTTAATTAATAAAAATATAATCTCCTAATTTACTTACAAATTTTAATATCAAAACATATTTTATGACTAGCTGAAGTACCCGTCCACGACGGGTTAGTGAATGAAAATTTCCAAAAAGCAAGAACTTTCGTCAGCATTGTAGAAGTACACAGAATGGATATAGTATGTTGCCAAAGTAAAGAAAGCGAAGTTAAAATTTTCATGTATTGTTAAAATATTACAGGTTAGAGAGTAACTAAGTAATATCATTTCATTCGCTTTAGTCGTAATTATGTGATGCGCGAACGAATATTTACGCATATTGAAATAATTTTCGCAAAATCTCAAAATTTAATCAACATTTTTGAAAAATTTGAAGCCTAGAATTTAAGTTGAGTGACAACGTATCATGTCACCCAAAATCGTTTCATTCCCTGCAGTCTTTATTTCGTGATGCCGGAACAAATTTTCAGCATTTTAAAACGATTTTCGAAAAATCTCAAAATGTAAGCAAAATATTTTTAAAATTCAACGCCTATAAATTAAGATTACCAACTACCTATCATATCACTAAATTTCGTATCATTCATATTAGTCGCTATTACGTGATGTTTGAAGAAATATAAACGTATTTTGAGAGAATTTTCACAAAATCTCAAAATCTAATAAAAATGTTTAAATAATTGGACTCCTATAGTTTATGTTGAACAACCATCTATCGTGTGACCAAATTTCATATCATTCGCTTTAGTCGTTATTACGTAATACGGGAACAAAGATTCACTGAGTTTTAAACGATTTTCACAAAATCTCAAAATCTGATGGATTTTTTTTAATTAGATGCTTATAGTTTAAGGTGAGTGACCACCTATCATTTCACCAAATATCACTTTTTCACCTTTGCAGTTATTACGTGATGTGCGAACACAAATTTACGCAGTTTGAAATGATTTTCGCAAAATTTCAAAATCTAATCAAGATTTTTTTTTAATTCGACGCCTATGTTTTAATTTGAGTGACCACCTATCATGTCGCTCAATTTCATATCATTCGCTTCAGTCGTTTTTACGTGATGTTTGAACACAAATTTACGCAGTTTGAAAGGATTTTCGCAAAATCTCAAAATCCAATCAGGATTTTTTTAAAAATTGGACGCCTATGTTTTAAGTTGAGTGATCACCTATCATGACACCCAATTTCATATCATTCGCTTCAGTCGTTTTTGCGTGATGCTTGAACACAAATTTACGCAGTTTGAAACGATTTTAGCAAAATCTGAAAATCTAATCAAGATTTTTTAAAAATTGGACGCCTATGTTTTAAGTTGAGTGACCACCTATCATGACACCCAATTTCATATCATTCGCTTCAGTCGTTTTTGCGTGATGCTTGAACACAAATTTACGCAGTTTGAAACGATTTTCGCAAAATCTGAAAATCTAATCAAGATTTTTTAAAAATTCGACGCCTATGTTTTAAGTTGAGTGACCACCTATCATGACACCCAATTTCAAATCATTCGCATCAGTCGTTTTTGCGTGATGCTTGAACACAAATTTACGCAGTTTGAAACGATTTTCGCAAAATCTGAAAATCTAATCAAGATTTTTTAAAAATTCGACGCCTATGTTTTAAGTTGAGTGACCACCTATCATGACACCAAATTTCATATCATTCGCTTCAGTCGTTTTTACGTGATGCTTAAACGAAAAAAGCGTCACGGACAGAATGACAGAATGACAGAATGACAGAATGACAGACAGACAAACTTTTTTTTTAGGGTCGCATCGGATTCCCGGGTGCTTGAAACAGATAGAAATCGCAAAATTTTTGAATTCTAAAAAATGTACAGACAAAAGTCTAATTTTATTTATATAGATAACTGTAATGAAATGGGAAAGCTAATTTTGATGGTATATTTAACTATTTTAATTTATTCTAATACTAGCTGAAGTACCCGTCCTCGACGGGTTAGTGAATGAAAATTTCCAAAAAGCAAAAACTTTCGTCAGCATTGTAGGAGTACACAGAATGGATGGAGTATGTTGCCAAAGTAAAGAAAGCGAAGTTATAATTTTCATTTATTGTTAAAATATTACAGGTTAGAGAGTAACTAAGTAATATCATTTCATTCGCTTTAGTCGTAATTATGTGATGCGCGAACGAATATATACGCATATTGAAATAATTTTCGCAAAATCTCAAAATTTAATCAAATTTTTTGGAAAATTTGAAGCCTAGAATTTAAGTTGAGTGACAACCTATCATGTCAGCCAAATTCGTTTCATTCCCTGCAGTCTTTATTTCGTGATGCTGGAACAAATTTTCAGCATTTTAAAACGATTTTCGCAAAATCACAAAATGTAAGCAAAATACTTTTAAAATTCAACGCCTATAAATTAAGATTAGCAACTACCTATCATATCACTAAATTTCGTATCATTCGTATTAATCGTTATTACGTGAAGTTTGAAGAAATCATCATTGAACGATTTTGAGAGAATTTTCACAAAATCTCAAAATCTAATAAAAATGTTTAAAAAATTGGACTCCTATAGTTTATGTTGAGCAACCATATATCATGCGACCAAATTTCATATCATTCGCTTTATTCATTATTACTTAATGCGGGAACAAAGATTCACTCAGTTTTAAACGATTTTCGCAAAATCTCGAAATCTGATCAATTTTTTTTTAATTAGATGCTTATAGTTTAAGGTGAGTGACCACCTATCATTTCACCAAATATCATTTTTTCACCTTTGCAGTTATTACGTGATGTGCGAACACAAATTTACGCAGTTTGAAATGATTTTCGCAAAATCTCAAAATCTAGTCAAGATTTTTTTTTAATTCGACGCCTATGTTTTACATTGAGTGAGCACCTATCATGACACCCAATTTCATATCATTCGCTTCAGTCGTTTTTACGTGATGCTCGAACACAAATTTACGCAGTTTGAAAGGATTTTCGCAAAATCTCAAAATCCAATCAAGATTTTTTGAAAATTCGACGCCTATGTTCTAAGTTGAGTGACCACCTATCATGACACCCAATTTCATATCATTCGCTTCTGTCGTTTTTGCGTGATGCTTGAACACAAATTTACGCAGTTTGAAACGATTTTCGCAAAATCTGAAAATCTAATCAAGATTTTTTAAAAATTCGACGCCTATGTTTTAAGTTGAGTGACCACCTATCATTACACCCAATTTCATATCATTCGCTTCTGTCGTTTTTGCGTGATGCTTGAACACAAATTTACGCAGTTTGAAACGATTTTCGCAAAATCTGAAAGTCTAATCAAGATTTTTTAAAAATTCGACGCCTATGTTTTAAGTTGAGTGACCACCTATCATGACACCCAATTTCATATCATTCGCTTTAGTTGTTTTTACGTGATGCTTGAACACAAATATACGCAGTTTGAAAGGATTTTCGCAAAATCTCAAAATCCAATCAAGATTTTTTAAAAATTCGACGCCTATGTTTTAAGTTGAGTGACCACCTATCATGACACCCAATTTCGTATCATTCGCTTCAGTCGTTTTTACGTGATTCATGAACACAAATTTACGCAGTTTGAAAGGATTTTCGCAAAATCTCAAAATCCAATCAGGATTTTTTAAAAATTGGACGCCTATGTTTTAATTTGAGTGACCACCTATCACGACACCCAATTTCATATCATTCGCTTCAGTCGCTTTTACGTGATGCTTGAACACAAATTTACGCAGTTTGAAAGGATTTTCGAAAAATCTCAAAATCCAATCAAGATTTTTTAAAAATTCGACACCTATGTTTTAAGTTGACTGACCACCTAGCATGACACCCAATTTCATATCATTCGCTTCTGTCGTTTTTGCGTGATGCTTGAACACAAATTTACGCAGTTTGAAACGATTTTCGCAAAATCTGAAAGTCTAATCAAGATTTTTTAAAACTTCGACGCCTATGTTTTCAGTTGAGTGACCACCTATCATGACACCCAATTTCATATCATTCGCTTTAGTTGTTTTTACGTGATGCTTGAACACAAATATACGCAGTTTGAAAGGATTTTCGCAAAATCTCAAAATCCAATCAAGATTTTTTAAAAATTCGACGCCTATGTTTTAAGTTGAGTGACCACCTATCATGACACCCAATTTCGTATCATTCGCTTCAGTCGTTTTTACGTGATTCATGAACACAAATTTACGCAGTTTGAAAGGATTTTCGCAAAATCTCAAAATCCAATCAGGATTTTTTAAAAATTGGACGCCTATGTTTTAAGTTGAGTGACCACCTATCATGACACCCAATTTCATATCATTCGCTTCTGTCGTTTTTGCGTGATGCTTGAACACAAATTTACGCAGTTTGAAACGATTTTCGCAAAATCTGAAAATCTAATCAAGATTTTTTAAAAATTCGACGCCTATGTTTTAAGTTGAGTGACCACCTATCATGACACCCAATTTCATATCATTCGCTTCTGTCGTTTTTGCGTGATGCTTGAACACAAATTTACGCAGTTTGAAACGATTTTCGCAAAATCTGAAAATCTAATCAAGATTTTTTAAAAATTCGACGCCTATGTTTTAAGTTGAGTGACCACCTATCATGACACCAAATTTCATATCATTCGCTTCAGTCTTTTTTAGGTGATGCTTAAACAAAAAAAGCGTCACGGACAGAATGACAGAATGACAGAAGGACAGAATGACAGAATGACAGAATGACAGACAGACAAACTTTTTTTTGAGGGTCGCATCGGATTCCCGGGTGCTTGAAACGGATAGAAATCGCAAAATTTTTGATTTCCAAGAAATGTACAGACAAAAGTCTAATTTTATTTATATAGATACCTGGCTGCTAAAATAATTTAAATTATAGATGCATTGCAGTGAAAACTGGAATGAAGTGGGCAGAATTTTACGTCACACCTCCAGAAGGATTTGCATTCATATTTTTCAAATAAATGAACATTAAAACATGATAAGACATCAGCATTTTAACATTATAAGGGATAATTATAAATTAGAATTTTTCAAATAAAACTCCTCTTATTAATTCTTGAAAAAAATTATAAGCTATCATAAATTAGCCTCTCGAAATCTATTTTCCAATTTCCATGGTTTGACTTTTCGCCAGATCTCCGTCGCTTTTGGTTACTTTAAAAGTTTTTTTTTTTTCGAAAATTAAAAATTTTAATTGGAGCAATTTTTTTTTGCCTTTTTCCTGATTTTATTAATATTTCAAATTTTCATCCGAAGATGAAAGGATTTCTGAACACTTATTTACATCTGGAATGTCCACTGATTACAGAGAGGATTTATTTTAGAAATGACGAACTAAGCACACCTGTGTTCTGCATTTACACTCTTGTATACCCAGCTGTCAGTCTGAGACTGAACACTAATATCGTCCATCACTTATAGGATTTCATTCGCCATACTAATCATCAAGCGCGTACGTCTTAGGAATAAGGTTAATTGTTCAGGGATCTAGTTACCACTATCGTATGTACAAATCAAAATAAACAGGCTGACTGAAAACAATCGTAAAAAAAAAAATAATAATAATGGGTGTTTAGGTTTGTCTAAATTCTTAATCGAATTTTATAAACTATGTGTTTTCTACGACAATTTAATCATTGAAAGGTAATGGAATTTTTAAACTACCAATTTTAGTCAAGTGCTTTCTGTGTAAGATGCATTAGTTTTTGACAAACTGTGGTCGGAAAGTTCATTATTACTTTAACACATCTTCCAAAGTGATTATTAACAGATACAAGAAGACGGTATTTCGGTCCCCACCTTGCAAATCCTTGTGATTCTGAACAGTCTTGTTTCCCTCTCGTACCTTTTATAATTTTTTGAAAGAGTTGTGCATATCTTGGAACATAATGAAACCTATAACTCATCTCATTAAATCAGACATAAAGCTTTCAAAAGAGAAGATAAATCAAGCAACATAATAGTGAAGCTCATTCTCTTAGCGACAGGTGAATTTGAAAAACGTGCATCCAATCAAATATTTTTTTCTTTATAGAGAGTTCGTTTAAAATAACAAACAGCGGCTAGAGATATATAATGAACATTTAATCAGGCAGTAATATCTAATAATAAGAAAATTATCCCAGATTCAGTTTTATCCTACTTCCTAAAAGAAAAATAAACCTATTTCTGAAAATTACACAGAAAATATTTCAGTTAATATAAAAATGACCAATTTCGTCAAGATTGGAGATCTGAGAAATTTTTCAAACATTTTGTATGCAGTTATCATTCTCAGTACCAACGAAAATCGTCAAATCCTTTGAAACATCAAATTACAGTCAAAATTTTCAAAGCTTTTCCAAAATGATATCTCAAGTAATTTCTAATAATTATGTCGGTATGAATGAGATTGAAATAGCACATGAGATGGCTGATTGGTGCTGTAAATGCTATTACCTCATTTGCTAAAGATTTGGCATTCGAGTTACTACAGATAGAACAAGTAATTGGAAGAATATGTCAAAGGCAAACCGACGCGAGCAGAATTATTCCCCTTCATGTCTATTGCGATTTCAGTAATTTCTTGCTTTGACAAATGAACAGTAAAATATGTGTTAAGGTTTCCTCCTAGGCGTGGGTGATCTTTAACACGCTGGCCAGAAATCATTAGTCATTGGTTTTGGTGATAGGTACAGATTTAGTGGAGAGATAAATTATAGAATTCTCATTCCCTTCCAAGTGATGCATTTGTTTTCTTTTTGTTTATATTTATATTTATAATAAATTTACTACCTAAATACTAATAGATGAACTGTATCTAGTCATTTGATGTAAGTTATATAGTTCCAAAAAGTACTTTTCACTAAAGTATTTAAAAGCTGTACTGGAAGAAGTTTTTTTAATGCATCATTAGCAAGTTTTATTCTAAAAAAGCATTTTATGCTTAAGATGAAATTTAGACGCAAGCTGTATGTAACCCTTAATAAATATTTTTTATAACTACGTGAAAAGTTGATATTTTGTATCATCCCATGTAAATTTAAATTGTTCAATGTATCTTCTATAAGATTTTATGCTCTACATTTGATACGTTCATTAAGTCTCATGAATCTTGTTTACCTCAAGTACGAGGGCATTAGATTCGTCCGCTAAAGTTCCCAGTAAAATATACATTTCTCCACATGTCGGCATCGTGCTTGATAGTGTAGACAAAATGTTATTTGTTGATAACAGTAACGATCGCCCACCTGTTCGGATAATAAATGACCTTGTACAAAGCACTTAACCCTTTAACGCGCAGTGTTCCCGCTCTGGGAACACCAAACTCTGGCGTTTTGACTGTTTCCAGTCGCGAAGAATAGATTTGATTTCTATAAAAACAGTTGCGGTTGACATAGCTCCACGAGAATCCTTTACCTTTTAGCACGGCATTTCTCGTAAAAAATTGTCACGATTATTTTTAACAGCACTGTCATCTGCTGAAAAATGGAAGAATGCGAGGACAGATGGATAGATTGCTCAATGCTGAAAAAAGGCAGCCGTTGCCATCGCTCGACTTAACTACCAGCAAGTTGGCGGACGATCGAAACGTTCATCGCGGTCCACAGATCTAGAGACCCTTTTTTGACGACAGCTGGCTGTGCCGCACAGCTGGTAGTTAAGTCGTGCGATGACAACGGCTGTCCTTTTTTCAGCATTGGGAAAGGGCTGCACCTCAAAGGGTTAAAAACACTTTTACCAAGTAATCCGCTGATCACTTTTTGTAACTGTCCTATAGAATGGTTAAAATGATTAATATGTCATTTTAATTGCACAAATTTTAATCTGCCATTTTGGAAAGTTTCAAAAATTCTTAAAATCAGTAAGACACACAAGTGCGATGTGTTTAAAAAAACATTCGGTTTATAATGACAGTCAGGGGCGTACGCAGGAGGGGGGGGGATATCGGGATAAATCCCCACCCCGAGAATTTTGGATTAGTGATGAAATTCCGTCTATTTATACACATATAAGTTCATATTTCTCCCCCCCCCCGAAAAATTTTCCTGGCTACGTGCCTGATGACAGTTATATATATGAAGGGTCCATGGGAAGAACGATAAGAGTCCAATCCAGCTGATTTTCCAAAAAATCGAAAGGCGCATGGGACTTTCCACGTTCTTCCCCAGTAAACTGTATCTTTGGGCTATTTTTTCAGTTTATTCTCATCGTTCTTTCCCCTTATGGATTCGGATATTAATAGTGCCACTAATGAACAACAGAATGCAGTAGAAACCTCAACACTGACGAAAAGTGGACTCTCATCGTTCTTCCCGTGGACCCTCCATATATATATGACAGTAATATAGCATTTAATACAGTAATATAGCATTTAATACTTATAAACATTGATTACACTGAATATTTTAAAAATAGATTTAGTTCTGAATAAATAAATAAAGAAAGAAAGAAAACAATATATATATATATATTTCTTAGGAAACCTGTTCTTAGTGATGAAAGGATTTCATTTTTCCTGTGAAGGGTTATAACTAGAAAATCTATATTTGGGAAATTTTTATGCGTTTCCTTTTAAAAATTATTGAGTATTAAACTACTTCTAAACGAAAGAAAAATAATACTTGTGATAGGAATTGCGTAAAAAAACTGCTCAATGAAAAAAAAAAATTCTTCTTCGGAAACTTTTCAAAACAATTTATAAATGTGACTGCATACGAAATCGATCTATTTTTAAACCTTGTTTTGGTAGAAAAATTTTGCTTTCTCATCAATATCCCCATTCTCTTTGGCATTTGAAGATGCAGTGCGTTTTATGCAAGGAAAATATGCTGACTTGTTTATATGGGATATCTTCTATGTTTTATGGAATTTATATTTAAAGTATGTGATTTAATCAAATATTGAAGATAGTCTGAAAGTTTTTTTTTAATCCATCGATGTTCTATAGCACTGTTTTGAAATTTAATATATAGCAAGAATATAGTTTTACTCTATATTTATTTTATTTTAGAACCTTTAAATGAAAGTACCAGTACTTAAAACAGAATATAAGTAAATATAGAGAGTTTTCCCGCGACTTCAGTGTACACATGATAATGCTTTGTATGGAAAAACGGCGAATACTTCAGAAAAAATAATTCGCCCGCAATCAAAACTCGTTAATCATTGCTGCAATTGTGCATGTATTTTGTTTGGATCATTTCCTTTATAAAATATGCTGATTCTTCATAGAAATTGCCCTCTAGTGTACATTTTGAATAATTTCTTTCCTTTTCTGTATTTTTATGATTATTCATTAATTAAGTCATTTATTTATTGTTGAAATACATCTCCTATAACTATTTCAATTGCTCACTCGTTTCAGCTGCATCGTGCTGTCCATTAAGAAATTTTAGTTGTAACCACCCTGTACAGTTACTAGCTTACGAATCAATCACTCCGATCATCACTGTTATTGTTGGTGGCAATATATGCGGTGTGCTGTGAATTTTTCATTTTAATAGCAAAAACAAACGAGCTATATTTTGTAAAACGTCCTATTTCTTATAAATTTGAGTGACACATTATTTTAGGCCCTCACGACACGCGAATCTCAATAATTTAAAGTCTTAAATAGTTAAACTGACAAACTCATAGTTTAAATTGATTTGCATAATATTTAAAATCTATGAACTTGAAAGATTTTTATTTTTCATTTTGTTATAATCTTAGGAATGATATCAAATTAGGAAAGGAAGCTAATTAGGACGTAAGTGAGTTTAGGAATAACAGAAAATTATGTAATGAGTAAAATGACAATAAAAATTATTGTTGAAACTAACCACATACAGTGTGACCCCTGAGGTAACATAAACTCAATAATACTGAACAGGCTTTCAAAATGATTTTTTGAAGTTAGAAAACACGAAAGCGTGACTTCGAGAAGGCTCTTTTAACTATCATCGTCTATCAATAACATTTCAAGGAAATAATTCTGGCTACTACAAAGAATGGAAAATAAGGCCTTAGCTAAGAATGTCATTTGCACCCAGGCACACACAAGTGATTAGAATAATTCGGTTTTCTTATCACTTAGCAATAAGGACCAATCGATATGTTTTTATCTTATTACGAATCTTTTGTGATTATTATCTTCATTTCATTCAATCGCATGAGTAGAAAATAAGTCATATTATTTTCCTATATTTTTATACATATTCAAATTATATACGACCCCTCTTTTGACCAAAT
The DNA here is from genome assembly GCA_038373885.1 of Cheiracanthium punctorium. NCBI lineage: Eukaryota > Metazoa > Arthropoda > Arachnida > Araneae > Cheiracanthiidae > Cheiracanthium > Cheiracanthium punctorium. The sequence goes on from JAWZYV010007652.1 coordinate 56,678, forward strand.
ATTATGCGCACTTCAATGCAATGCAATTAGTCTTAAAAATAAATAATAAAGCTATAATTGACGGTTGTATAGTTAAATCGCAAGAAAAACAAAACAGACTAACCAGGAATGTAAAAGATTGCTAGATACAAATAAAAAGTTCTCTTACGGTAACTCAGATACAAACTATAAAAGCTCCTTCATGAGAAATCGATTAATTTTTAAACTTCCTTCCGCAAGGCATTGTTTCCCGTTATTGATAGGGAATTTTTTCTTTCTTTCCCCTTAACAATATCACTTCATCCTTTTTTTTGTGCACTTGGAGACATACTGATATTTATGTTAGAAACATGTTGACTTATTTATGGCAAACCATTAATGTTTTATGGGAGATATTTCTAAATTATGTTGTTTATGAAACTTCGATTGTAACCCGGAAGATATTTTATTTAAATATTTCTATAGATTTATTTTGAAATTCGGTACATTCGAAAAATCAGCATGTCCTAGAAATATGCTTTTATTTACGTTTATTTTTAAAAACTTTACATAAGAATATCTCCATTTAAGAAATATGAGTTTGTGTAAATCTCTATTTAAAAAAAAAATCTGAATTTCAACTGTTCAGTCACTTTTTAATGTAAGACGTTTACCTTTTAAGAATTTTACGTTATAAAAATATGCATTTCTTGAAATTAAATTCCAACCGATAATTTGAGGCAGCTCTAAAGACTTGCTTTAATATCGTTTTGTCGTTGTTCAGGTAGGGATTGTATGTCGCCCATATGAAATTTGTTAAAACAAAAATATCGTTAGCATCCCTGGAAATGAGGAGGCAGATCAACTTGCCAAAGAAGTAAGAAATCTCAATGATGGAAATATCAGCAAATTCACTCTTGACGATGTGAATGCGATTGCAAGGAACCGTCTAAGACAGAGGTTCCCAAACTGGGTGCCGCGGCACCCTAGGGTGCCACAAGCGTATGTCAGGGGTGCAGTGGAGATAATCAAGAAAAGTGTTTTGGTCGAGTATAATCAAATAATTTCCTCTGAATCTGTCTACCCAAGAAATTGAGCCAAGCCGATCACTAAGTGGGCTCAAACAAAAATATTTCAGTCAAGTTCAAGACTGTCCTGTAGCCTCTCTTTTATAGGAACTCCCTGAAATGGTGGTATTGTCAAAATTCTATATCCCTTTTCCAAGAGAGTACTTTCTTGATAGTTAGCCCTATAAACAAACAAAAAATAACGTAAAATGCATACAAACTGCTTCATTCTAACCTTCATATTCATATAGCTTTAAAGGAAATCTGCCGCGGAAGATTTTAGCATGAGTAGGGTGCTGCGAAATGCTTTTAGCCTGGCAAGGGTGCCGCGGGTAAAAAAAGTTTGGGAACCCCTGTTCTAAGAGAAAACACCATTAAAAAAACTCACAGATTTGTGAAAGAAACACTAATAGAGACCTCTCTAAAACTATTACTCGTTTTAGAACTGGTCACTATCGAGATATGAAGATCCAAAGAGATAGCAAGAGAATCTACCGTCTCTGCAATAATTGCCATAATATTCCACTGACTCCAAAACACATTTTTACTGCCCTGCCATTTTAAGATCTCTGGCTCAGCTCGGGGAATTCTCCCCCTTTGACATCGAAAAGAGTCTACACTCCGAAAATATCAAGGAGATATCCAGCTGTGTTCTGCACACTCATGGTCATCTATAGTTCTCCCCATGGACACGGCACCAACCAAGAAAACCAAAATATGGGCAGGAGAGGCCATGTCTGAACACTAATGTCACTCAGGGTAAGTTTTTTAACCCTGCCGAAAAGTGAGGGCTCTAGCGTGGCCACTCAAGAACCGCGAGAAAACAGTTTAGCAGGATCTGGGTCTAAGCTGGAAAGACCAACCAGGATTTTTTGCGAAATACCTTGAGTGAATGGGAGGGATTTTCGAAAGCTTATTCGATTCTATTTTTGACAGGGAAGAAATCTCGCTAAAGGTGAGCTTCCCACAAGGATTCACACCCTCCTCAGCTGCGGATCTAGCCAAGGAGTCGGCTTTTCATTACCTTCAACCCCAACATGTGAAGGAATCCAGTGAAAATGATAGGATGACCTGGTGAAAGTCTGTCAAGTAGATTTAAAATGCCCAGGCTAGTCTGGTCACCAACAATACCCCAATTACAGAGGGGATGAATTAAAGCGCGACTGTGAGTAAAGATTCAGAAGTCTTGGAAATGATCCTCCACCTGAACTACTAACTGCAAGCCCCTTCTGATGGCAATAATTTATGATCTAAAAACTGAACAAAAATTAGGATTTTTGATCTTGAACGCCGAAGCGCCGGTAGAACTAGGAATGTTATCCCCCACTACCAGAAATTCCTCCTTCAACTCTGCTACCATTAGTACCATCAGTAATAAAATAAAACCTGGAAATGAATGCAATTTATGCTTTGTGTAAACAGATGAATAACCACATTTTTTCCCTTCTATTAATTTTATAAAGAAAAATGTTGTGTACGAGTAGCATTCTTGAATTCTTCTTGCTGTTTTTATTTTCTTATTTGTATTTATATGAGGCGATTCATTGTTATCTAAATTTAGTTATACCTTATTTGGACACGTTAATGCTAAACATAGAAATCTATAGGCCACAGACATCAAATTAAGCAGGCATTTACGTAGACATACTCTGTATATCACGATATTAATCATACTATATAGGACAGTATATTATACTGAACTGCGGAAATTATTACATGAGCTAAAGCAGTTATATTCAGTTTATCAGACCAGAAACTATGAAACTGTGAAACGTTTTAAGTCATCTATAACAAATATAGGGAATTTTCAAAAAATATATTACATTGTCTTTTCTATGCAATAAAGTTCGTATTATCTTTTGTTACGTGTATGTTGATAAACAAAGATATACATTAATAGAACCTAGTATCAAAGAGTGCTATAAACTAACATTTGTTAATTAACATATAACTTTTGTTATTGTACTCCAGATAATATGTATTTCCTAAGATGGACAAAAATAACAAAGTGAATGTGCATTTAGCCCATTTATGCCTAGAGTCCTTTTTTTTTTTTTTTTTTTTTTTTTTTTTGGTACGGCATTTTCACTATCAGTCGAAAACATTATTTATTTTTCCTAGCTTTTATTTACGAGTATTGAGCCTCAACTGCACAAAATATTTTAACATGACCAGGTAGGATGCTGATATTTCAATTTTTATATATTATGATTTTAAAACAAATCATCCCTTGTTTACGAAATTGACATCCGAAATTTATCAATTATTGCTCTTATTAGCAAAAATCGAAGAAAGTCGCAAAAATATATGGGTACAAATGGGTTAATATTCGATATTATGGACATACGTATGTATTTTAATGTTATAGCATATTTATTAAAACCAGGGGCGTAGCCAAGGGGAGGGGTTAGGGGGGTCATAACCCCTCCCCCCATGAGGAATTTTTTGCCATACAAAATGTATATTCTTCACTCCTTTATCACACACAAATATGCATATATGTGAGTTGCAGTAGTCGTAACCCCCCCATGAAAAATTTCTGGCTACGCCCCTGATTAAAACTGTTGCCTCTCGCATGATACGCACAAAATGTTGAATCCTTCTTTAAACTGTAATTGTAAACAAAAATAGTGTATAGTGATACAGTGGATATTTTTCTTAGTTTAATCAAAAGTAAAATAAGTCTTCTAATTCACATTGTGAAAAATCTACGAGGTTTGTTGAGCTGAACTGAATGAAAAAAAAAATTCTAGCCAATACATCCCTTTCATTAAAATGTTCTAGGAAAACACATAGTAAAACTGTAATGAGTAAATATTTTTGCGAACAAAGTTCAGAAATAGAAAATATATTTTAATCTCATTCAAAGGTTTTTGTAAGAATATATCTAAAAAAATCGCGGAAAAGATTTTTTTCTAAAGCATAATGAATTTTTATCAAGTTTGTGAGCCATGCTTTACCATTAAAATTACTTTTAAACTTAATAATAGTAAAAAAATGTGTATTCCAATAAGTTTTGTTATCTGTTTAACTGCTTGAAGAAAAATGTTTAAAATTGATAATATCTTAAAACAGGCAACTTTTACGAACCATTTTTAAACTTTTATAATGTTACTTTACATTTCGTATTATAAATAAACCTGAAACTTTTTTATATTTACTTTTTAAAATATGCAATGATTTTACATGCATGTTTCATACTTTTCGATGCATTTCTGTGTTTCAGATTTTTTTTCCCTAACCTGGCATAGATTTGTTTGTTTCATGGAAGATTCTGGATTTTTAAGTGTAATCCAAATATGTTTTGACAGCCTGACATGATTGTTTTACTTAAAATCATAGTCAAGGACTATGAATCATGATTAATGTCTTCAAACGACAAGTTTGTTCTGAGATTTGCAATTCGTGGAATAATTCTAAATGGCATAAAAGAACGAACAAAGTTTTCATTATTTTTTTCCCAACGACATTTATGAGCTACATAATTACGTTAAAAATATATAATATTAAAAGAGTTTGATATTAGATGATTTTTCTAAATCCTTTGTGTTTTTAGTTTATTTTCAAGGAGACAAAAGCGCCGCTATTTCATGCATTAAATTAAGTTTTTGTGAATTAATCTTTCTTCGAAACTTTCATTTCGTTCGAGAAACTAATTTCCCTTTATTTAAATTAAAAATATGCTGCTTACGAAAAAAAACTAAAATGATATGCTTCGCTACTTCCCATAAATTATTCTGATTTACTTGATTAGAAATATGCCAAATTCCTTTTAATATAGCTCTGTAAAATCATTTTGCCTTATTTATAAAATAACATGCCAAAGCCCTGAAAAACAAAATATAATTGAATAGTTAAAATCAACATTTATAATATTAAAAATTGTCCTCTCATTGTAATATTAAATATACTTCAATGTTGTTTCGAACAGAGCAAATGAGCTATTTTCCTTTTCCATTTTCAAATTAATGGTAGCAAATACCAATATCAGCTAAAATATTTTACTACGGCTTTTGCCAATTTAAGTCAAAGAAAGCAATTAACGGAATAATTGGTAAATATTCACCCATCGTGTGTTACGCAATGAACATTCCTCAAATTCCTTTGCTTTAAATTCTCACAGTAGGTTTAGAAAGAGGTAAGAAGACACGATATGATGCACCTGATATGAGCTTTTTAAAATTTTGCTTGATTAAATTGAGATTTTAATCACGGAAAATAACGAAAAACCTTTAAAAATATCTTAAAAATAATGAATGTAAAAAAAAAGAAAAATTTTCTAATGCTGAGAACACTGAAAACTTGCTCTAACTAAAAGTTGCTCTGGGGTGCTCATATATTATTTTATTTTTAGTTATAAAATATTTATACTCTCCTCGAAAGATTTTTTTTGGGTTTGTTTTTACATAAGTGTTATAAAACTAAAAGTATTCTTATTTGATTTTTTTTTTTTAGTTTTTGGCAACTTTATTATTGATTTGCTTCTCATTTGCTAAAAGACAGGGGGAAAAAATGTTATAAATACTCAATGGAACGCGTTTGCCACTATGTAGTAAATAAAAATTATTTTATGCTCTTCATTCTTTTGCACGCTTATAAAGCACCGGTGAATTAATAAATTATACCGCTTTGAATTATAGCCAATGTAAAGCACTTTTAATGGCTTTCTTGTTAAAATTCTATACCATTTTGGTATATCTCAGCAAATTTCTCTGAAAAAAATCATAAATTTTAATTAAATGATATCACTAGATCTTGATAGTGAGGGAATTTGCTTTGGTAAAGTTATTTTAAAAATGTATCCTTGGAGAAAATAAATATCAGTTAATTCAAAAAACGAGAATACGAAACTGCAATGGCTGTATGAGAGCCATTGCAGGTTACCAGTAGACCGCAGTTTTTGTATTAAAAACTGTACAATACAAAAAAGGAACAGGGAGATTTTAGAAGATATCATTTAAAAGCACTGTGCGGAAGATTTAACGAAATAAAAATATCATTGAGAAGAAATGCTAGAATATAAAGATATACCAGGTAACCAGAAATAGCGTTATGGTCTAATGTAAATTGGTTAATGAAACGCCAAAACTTTTATGGAGTCAAATACTTTATTTATTAGCAACAATTTACTGAATAAATAAAAAAGAGCCGATATAAAGTCTGGAAAATTTGCCCGATACCAATCTTGTGTTGATTTAGCTCGATAAAAAGGCGTGGTTTCTTGCTGAAACGTACAAACGCCATTTTACAAAATATTTTTGAAAGCAGGTAAGTACCAAAATCCCAAGAATAGATTGTCGGCTAAAATATCCTTTATCTTGACTCGGGGAGTTTCAGCTCGCCTCAGCATCTTCATGCATCTGTAGAGCTGCTTTCGTTTGGTTTTGAACTGAACGATGAGGCTGTTAGCTACTTTAGGATTGTCAGCGTGAAATTTGAGATTCACTTTGACCGTAAGTCGTTTAGGATTTTATGGATGAAGTGTGAGCTCCACTTGGGACATAAGTGAAACTGACTCACTTGCAATCAGTTTCCGCCTAGCTGTTCTTTTCACCGGCACGTGGGGATTTCCAGATACGTGATCTTTAATCAACTGTCAGATTCTGGAATTGTTCAAAGTCCTATTTTTATATTTTCCTATGTCGGTCTCCTTCACGACCAAGCTTCTTGAATGTCTTGATTGATTTGGAAATTGTTGGATGATGCACTTGAAGAAATGAAACAATCTCACACACGTGCTTTGCTTGACGACGAAGCTTCAAAATAGCTTTTTGTTTGTTTGTCATTTTATCTAATTGCATACGAGTGGAAACAGGAAACTGTAATTGAGAAAATAAATACTGATAATCAAAATATGACAAAATCTTCAACCGTCACATTAATCCAAGTCAGCGTTACATAATTTCTGGTCACTCTGTAAGGAAAATCTAATTCAACTTGAGAAAAGGCGAAAAACTATCGTAAAAGAAACTTGGTTTTTATCTTTTAAGATTTGAATAATAAAAAAGGCATGGATCAAATTTAATTATTTATTTATTATGAACGCTAAATTTTTTCAATAGCACTTGCAAAAATCTAAGAAGAAAATAATAATTTATTCTAACCTTGTAAAATATAGAATTTTTTAAAGACACGTTTAAACAATTCTGAATACTTTGATCATGATTATTTTACTCCATCTGACATTATATTTTTAATCTGATGCATTACACAATAAAAATATTTTATTTGAATCTTTGAAATCCATTGTTCTTTATTTTAACTAGATATTTTTAATGTAGATTTTTTACTTATTATTTAATTACTTTAGCGTTATTAAATAAGAATAACCTTTTTACTTAGAGTTTTACTAGTAGTACTAGCATCGATTTACATATAAGGGCTAGGTAACGAAGAGAAAAACGCTCGTTCGAATACAGGAGACAAATGGCGAGTTCAAGAGATAGTTCATTATATCACTATAAGAAATTGTAATGTTTAAATTTTTTGTCAAATATGTTAATGATTTAAAATTGCAAGGCGTTGCATCACATACAGCTTCACTTTCAGTCTTCGATTACGTGAATGACTCGTTGGTTTATGGTAAAAGTGCGCAAAATATAAAAATATAATAACCTTAGGAAAATAAAAACATCAAAAGAAATAGAAATGGAAAAAAGAAGGAAATATTTGGTTGGCATTCTTCGCTTCATTCTGTTGGTAAATTGTTAAACAGCATTAAAATTTCAAAATACATTTTAAATTATCAATTATTTTACTCTTGTTTCGCAAGATTCTTTTTATAAACTTATTTTGCTTACTTTATTAAGCTCTTATGCATAACGCATCTAATTTTAGATTAAATTGAGCGATACTTATTTTACCATATTTTTTCTCGCCTCGAAACGTATTTCAAAGAGATAATACGGAAAATATTCTTGTTTTTTGAAAATTATTAATTTGTTCAGCTTAAAAATTTTCGAAAGATCAATACGCTTCAGAATACCAGTATGTTTACTTAAAACACATCTTTCGAAGCAATATTTACTTTATAAGGAAGCTCCATATTTTTGAACATTATTTTCATTTTTTATAAAAGTGATAGGAAACACGCATACAATGTAATCTTACTTACCTGTGATATTGACTTAACATAATTGGATGCTACAATGTTTGCGCGATAAAAAAGGATAGTTACATTGAATTGCAAAAGTGTTAGCACTGCTTATTAGGTGTATCGAAAAAAAAAAATTTTTTTTTTAATTCGCTTACCTTTAGTGCTGTTTTCCCCAAACGGGATCAATAAAAAGTGTGCCGGATTTCAACTCGATTGGTTAAGGTCTTCAGTTGCCGTTTTGGACTTAAAGTTTGAAATAAATGAAAAAAAAGCAACTTTTTTGAAAAAATTCTAAAAGAATGTAATTTATTGAAAATTTCTTGTCCCTAGCAATGAAGTTTACCATAATTGGCTCAATAATTAGTGTGTAAATTTTCAGCTCGATCAAGTAATATGTTCAGTTGTAATGAGCTTAAAGCTTGAGAAAAGTTAAAAAAAAAAGTAAATTTTGCTCACACTCTTTAGAGACATTTCATTCCTTTAGTATTGAAATTTTGTGTTTGCATCAAGTCTCAGTAACTTAAATAACATAAGAAATGTGTTTGCAATGGCCGTTAACAAGTGGTGCATAATAGCAAGCCTCCGTATTCTCACGATCTGACTCCTTGTGACTGCTTTCTTACAGCACACTTATTTATTATGTCTACCGTAACCATCCAAAAGAATGATTATACTTGAAGTGGTCTTGAAGCTCGATCTGTTACCCTTTGCGCACGTGAGGGGGGGGGTTGGGGGTTACCGTCCCACTTGTCTAAGATTTTCCAGCATAAAGTCCGTACATTTATAATTTTTTACGTAATAAATTCGTTTATTAACATTAAGAGCGATTGCATTAACGATGAGCCTCCGTCCCCTTAAAGAAACTCTGCGTATGCATTTGTCTCGGATTGAAAGACACTGTATACCTGAACTCTCCCAATACGCTAATATCGCCTGAATTATCAATTAGTGCAGACATATTAATCCGTTCCCGCTCAAACATTACAGGACGTGATGAGTAATTTCATTTTCCTTTTGCTTGTGAAATCTCTGTATGTCGAACGATGGACATTTTGAAAAATTTTTGCTGTGGCTGCTAGAAGAAAAAGAATATACTGATACAAGTTATGCGAGCAGCTATTACTATATGCTGCTATGCATATTACTATATGCAGCGCCACTGTTAGCACCTATTGTAACTACCATGGATCCATTGTAACTAATTCTACCATTGTTAACCTCCATTGTAACTAATGGATTCATATGTCGCACTAATCTACAACTCAAGCGCTCTAGCGTAAAGCTCTAGCTTAAGGTAGAAAGTACCCTTCAATCAAGCTTGTTTTATTTCATTATGTCTAGTCATAGTTACTTTTACATCTTTTATTTTGCCGATAAAAAACAATTTGCGCTTATTTTAAATACGATATTTGCCTTGATGAGTTTTTTTTTTTTTTTTTTTTCCCAATGGCCGACCGCTTTCTTGGAAGGCTTTGGCCACAACGGGGCGAAAATGTTGGCCACTTTATTATGGGGACACCTAGTAGGTGGACCAACGTCACCCTCTTTGAAGGGACGTACAAACGACAACCACGCTCAGTCGGGGATCGAACCCCGACCGCCGCCCGGGAGTTGAACCCGAAGCAGTAGTACGATGTTTTACCCACCATACACTCCGGCCGGCCTTTGGGCGAGGGTAAAATGATCCTTTGGACTCTTTTTCAAAATTATATTTTTTTCGCTACACAGTTTGGGTCCCTGCGTCATATTACTAAAATATATTTATGATGCAGTATACAGTGTAAAATATTGTGGCAATGGGGCAGAGTTTCATTCAACATTTATGTTATTTTATGCAAGTTTTCCCCTTAAGGAGATCATTTTGGGCCACCTTCCCCTACTTATATATGATATTCAGATATGTTACCTAATATAGGCCTTTGCTATGGTTTATCTTATTTGTTTATTTAAAAATTTACAAGTATAATCTTACCTTCTTTTATTGAAACAAAACAATTCATAATCAATCAAATGGAAATGACACGTTTGTATTCGCTGCTGAAAATTTTGAGCTCTCGCCATTCATATATATATATTATTTTTCGGCCTTTCAAAAAAAGTAATTTATCAGATCTTGAAAGTTTTCTTCTTGACGTCGCTTCACTGCAAAAACGGTTCATGTGTGTACTCTATACATTCGATAAAGAGTGATTTATGAATTGGAGTTTCGAATTTTATTTCGTCTAAAATTATTGCAGTGAGATAATGGCAATGGCAACATTGGATACATTGTTCTATTCGTGAATTGACTGACATACTCTTCGAAAAGGAAAAAAATATCAAAATAATGTGCTCTATCCCATTATTATGTTACATATGATAAAAAAGAAGTGTAGAAACGTTAAGCCGGTATCGCACCCTCCTGTTCATTTTATATTCTACATAAACAACCGGTTTACGCAATTGGTTCGTGTAGTAATTGAGAGAAAAACCTTTTGTGATGGAGTAGGTATTTAACACATGAGATTTTTCTCGACCAGCATGGGAAAAGTTGGGTAAATTGGACCACCTTTTCGCCCTTAGCCAATCGCAGACACTCTTCTTTCAAGATAGTGGCAATTTCGCATTCTGCTACGGAGGTAGCAGTCGAATATCTAGCCAAATTTTCCAATTGATTCAAACTAAACTGAATTTATGAAGTATAAAATAGGCTTTACTTGCTATTTATTTCTTGTTTTCTTTTGTAAGGAAAAATGAATTGAATTTTTGATATTTTTTAAATAGCTGGATTTTTTTGAGACCTCATCTCCATATGTTTGGATCAGCTACTGAAAATGTGCCGTTGCGTTCATCCACAGATCCTCATTCCTCCCCAAACAAAAACCCCTACATCTACTACTGCCCAATAATGCCCAAGGGATAATTTCATTTTCCTCACTCACAACGGATGCATACATGCTTAGAACCATTTCTTAAACTGAACCTTGGCATATGTTTTAATGGGTCTTAGGAGGAATAGCCCAAGTTGAGACATTGTCAACTACTGATAGATTTACAACTTGCATAATTCCTCAAGGACCTATCGCTTCAGTAGAAGGAATTGAAACTTTTTTTTTTTTTAACCTATCGCATCAACTTCAATGTTGAGTTTGAGTCAAAGTAAAATTATGGTGTATATAACGGTTTTATATCCCATTCTACGTTTATTAGGAAGTGAATACATTCCCGCAAAAGTGAAATCTCATCTAAAGCGTAACTTTTTACAATATACAGCTCGGCTCGCTATATAGTAAAAGAGCAAATGTGCACTTAAAAGAAATCGCGAAAATGGTAAGACTTTTTTTTGGATTTTGTAGCAAAAACTGTGAAAAAAATATTACTCAGAGCCTAAAATATATGGCATGAGTGGTTGAACTGGCTCTGGCGTGGAAATTATATATAAAGAAAGAACATGCACGTCACGGTTGCACGGAACAATAAAACTTGGCCACTTTTACCTCAATTTATACTTCGGTACTACTCCCTAACAAGTCCTCATGGCCAGTTTTTCATTTCATTTAATTTTTAAAATGTATACATTTGTGAACTAACTTAACAGTGATTGAAAATATTTTGAAATTATTATATGCAAAAGAAGTAAAATTTATATCTCTAGCATATTTTTATAAGTCTAGATTAAGAGCAATAGTATTCTACGTAGTAAGTTAAGATAGTAATTCTCACTATCTGTAACAGTCCAGAAAATGGTTTTAATTCTAAAAATTAGCATATATTTTGTATAATGACTAATTTACATAACCTATGTAGATATTTGCCAATACTGACAGAGTGTTATGAATTTTACCTCGCACTACAAAACATCCCAAACATAAATTTTCAAAATGCATTGCAGAGGAAAATATTTCAACTTGACTTAGTACGTCAAAAGAAAAACAAGTCACTTAAAGACATTTTTTAAAGGTTTGATAGAATTCTTTTCAGCAGTGAACCGTAACGGAATATTTCTTATGGATGACACAGCGTCAGTGGAAGATGAAGTGTTTCTGAGTGCAAATGACACTTGAAAGACTTGAATTTATTTATGAAGATATTGTTTATGTTTTATGGAACAATAGTTAGAAAAGATAACATTATTTTTAAACAAAAATCAATTTCTAGCTCTTAAAGTATTGGAAGGTTATGATTTATTCATTTGTAACGTTTTATGATAACAGCTGAATTGTAGTAAAAGTGATTGGGGTTATATTATGATATTTTGTTCATATAAAAATGCTCCTGTATAGTCTAAAAAATTGACTGTACAGCTCCACTTTTTGAATATAAAATAATCTAAAAAATAATAATAATAATCAAGGTTTTTATTCAAAGTGTGGGCTGAAGCATACAAAATAATTCGTGAGGGGTTTTTAAGCTCAAACACTTATTGCAACAAAGCAATCCACCCTCGCTAACCGATCAGCGAAGTACTTAGAAAATTGCATGAACCTTAATACTTCTAAAGCCAAAATAATGTATATTTATAAAAGGTTATAGCGTCCAACTAGTTATTTATATATGAATTCAAAAGAAGGGTTAAAGCTAATAAACAAAAATTTAAAAAAAAATCGAGTGCTTTTTGACAAGGTTGACCATTGATTGAAAATTCTAAAAAAAGTAATGCTTGTAATTATTCAATGACAACCTATTATATTTATATCTTTTGATTCAGCCAGTTTTATGCGATCCACAGAAGAACGAAAAGAAGACTCACAGTCAAAAAGACAGAATGACGGACAGACATGAATTTCTTATGGTAGTTTCCAGTTTCCACGTGCTTGAAACGCATAGAAATCCAAAAACGTTTAATTTCATGTAATGGAAAGTCTTATTACGTATACTCGTATTTATATGGATGTTTAGGATTTTCACCTATATGATTTATGACACTATGCATGCTAACCGTTTATATTGTATAGCTTGGAAATACGTGTTTAGCAATTTAACATGCTTTTGTCGAAATTTAAGTATTTCAAAATTAAAAAAATAATTAAAGATAAAATTCTTATGTCCAACCAAGTTTTGTGATTGCAGTAACAACAGTTATAGAAATAAAACTAAATATGCATAAACCTTATTATGCTGTTTTCTAATGTATTTTTGTCACTTTTTTTTAATTTGGGTACCGGTAATACTGAAAAAAAGCATTCAAAACTTTGGTTAGTTTTTCTGTCAGCGATATTTCACATCAGATAATTTCACTGCAGCATTTTCAGTTTCTATAATTATGTAACATCTGTATATATTGTGTGTATGTGTAAATTGTTATTGAAAGAAACTGAGAAAGGTTTCTCAGATTTCAGGGAGAGTAAGAATATAGGAACTCCTCGTTGTTGATTAAATTTATCCTAATGTTTGGTGACAATGTTCATACGCACAAATATTTATGATCATAGGTATGTAACTATGCGCAGTGGATTGTATATTGCTTGCAGTACATTTCTATTTATTTTTATGCCTAAAATTCCATCAAATTGTGTCAGTAGTAGATAATAAGTTCGACGAGGCATAAACTAATATAAAATAATGTTGGGCATTTTTCATGTATTTAGTGGCAAAAGTAATTAATAAAAGAACTACTTTAATTTTCTTTTAATTTTCACGTTTTCAATAAAATTATGTACTTTAAAAGGTTGAACCATTCTAAAGTACTTTTATCCTGTTTTGGCGTTAGATGATTGCGTAAAATTTTAACCATTAACATCATTTAAAAGTATTTCCTCCACTGTAAATGCAATAACACACATTTTCCCCCTTTACAAACCAAATATTGTTTTTAAATACCTTCTGAAACGAATAAGGCAATGAAACTTTTTTACATTACTTAAAACTATGAATTTTTGTCATCGTTAATAAATTATGAAGATTTATTTTAATATAATGATTGGTTTGTTTGGTTTAGCCAAAGCTGCCCGAAGGCTATCTTCCAAAAGTGGGTACGCCCGTCAACTCCGATATAAGATCTATCTATCGGGGTTGACGGTACGCCTCGGTTGAAGAACATTTTAAAGGGTTCTAATTCATATTCGCGGTATATTTACGTTACATCTGGACTAAACCGGCCAAAATACCAGACCAATAGATCGATGACCGCGCAGTAGGACAGAATTCTGGGCCCTCATACTCCCTTCTACTAATATTCTGCGATTTTATCTACTCTGCCATTGATCGGCCTGATATAATGAATAAATCAAAATTATAAAGTAGATAAAAGTTTAACTAGGTATGGAGGTAGGCTTAATTGTATATGTTTTTAGATATTTTTCAGATTAAAATACGTTTAAATATGCCAAAAGTAGTAGTTTAAATACATATACATTCTAAAGCTTAAAAAAATTCATCTGTCGGAAAACTTAAAATTTAGTAGAAAAAATTAAATGAATTTCGAAATTTTTTTGAATAATTTGTTAAATTTTTATGCTTTGATTTAACGTTAGATTTTTAAGTGTTTATGTCAAGAAGAGAAAGTCTATAAATGACTGCACTTGTTTATAAACAAACCATGTCAATGGATTTTTGTGATAATTAGATACATGAGACAAATGATGCAGAAGTATTAGCTAGGAGCTTTCCTGCAGTAATTAGTGTCATTGTTCCCTTAATTGAAAGAGAAAAACAACTTAATGATACTTTTGTAGGATATTTTTTAGGCATGTCTTGCATGCAAACTGTTTGTTTATGCATACAAGTGTTAGAATAGCATGTAATGTGCGAGTTTTACGTTTTGTGTTTAGTTTATTAAAATGGGTGGGTTTAGTATTTCTTTTTCTGAATATCTGCTTTCAGTTTATTTTTATTTATTTCGAAGATAAAGTACAATGGCGTGGTATTTGCACTGTGAACCGTCTTTCCTAATTATGTGTTTTGCAAACTGTGATTCAATGACATCTAGCTCTCTTTCTAAATAAATAAGCAAATGCATTTGAAACAGTGTTCTACTCGTGATGCATAGTTCACCCTTTAAAAAGAAATATGTGGATCTTAGGGAATTCAATTAAAAACTATCGTAATCCTTTTCACTCAAAAATTACTTCCTTGTTTGTGTGGGAGAGAAGATTTTTGAAAAACTTATATACAAGCAAAACACTCGAATTGACACTGTATAGTATGGCTTGAGATCATCAACGTAAAACAGAACTACGTATTTACTACTACATTTCTTATATTGAATGTGTGTACCGATTTTTGCTTTCCGAATATGAACCAAGCCAGGAAACATTCGACTTTCAGGTTTTGATGTATTTACATGGTTTGAGTTCTTCTGAATTCATTTTTTGCTATTTTTACGGTGATGTATGTATATATGGGTGTATGTATGTGTATATGTGTGCAGGAGAGTGAACACGACAGCTCCTTAACGGTGCATTCGATTAGACTCAAATTTGGTATATATATTACAGACCGTTCTCGGTTCGACCGGCATTTATTTTGGTGTGTATAGGACTTATAATTTTTTACAAGACTACAAAAAAAACTTTTACGTCATAGCCTATGGTCGGAAATTCTTCAAAATGCGTTAGCGTCTAAACGGTGTATTCTATTGAGCGGAAATTGGGTATGTATATTATAGTTCATTCTAGCACGACTTGCATAGATTTTGGTGAGTGTAGATCTCTTAAATAATATTCTTCGATCACAAGCGATTTATCTTATGAGAGAAATAAAGTTACGAGATTGTTGTCCAGTGTAGAAAGTCGTTACGCGAGCATGTTGCAGAGGTTTATGATAGCTTGAGAATCGGTCACAACCATTAGTCCATGGTTCACTTTAGAAATTTGCAGAGTTAGAACTGTAAAGGTAACGAGTTCTATTAGTACGGGAAGTCGTTTGGATTTCTTTTTCTAAAATTTATAATTTACGTTAGTGCATTGTAAATTTACACTCATGTCCATAAATTAAGGATAATTCAGAATCA
Source organism: Cheiracanthium punctorium (assembly GCA_038373885.1). Lineage (NCBI taxonomy): Eukaryota > Metazoa > Arthropoda > Arachnida > Araneae > Cheiracanthiidae > Cheiracanthium > Cheiracanthium punctorium. Next base: position 72,729 of record JAWZYV010007652.1, read on the forward strand.
CACAGAAATTGATCTCTAAAATAAAAATTTCACCTGTGGAATGATCACACACATCTTGAAGAAGAATATGCAAATTACAGGAAACCACCAGATGGCGTGGATGGTACGTCACAATGACGAGAGTGTAAGAGAGGGGTATATAAGGAATGGTGGCAAAGAAGTAAAATTGTTCACAAGCGCTGTGAAAGCCTTTCAGTGCAAAAACCGCATAGTTATGGCACAAAGGTGGCATTTGGATGATGTTTTACGTGGCAGAATTATCAGACGACTGGAATGTGGACGTACCCAGCTGGAAGTATCCGAGGAACTTGGAATCGCCCAGAGTGTCATCTCCAGGCTTTGGCAACGATTCCAAGATGATGGTAATGTGAGTAGACGTTACAGCACAGGTCGCCCCCGAGTTACAACGCCGAATGAGGACCGCTATTTGGCAGTTACTGCCAAAAGAAACAGACGGAGTACAGCATCAGACCTGTCTCGTCAGCTCTCTTCAGCTACCGGTACGACAGTTTCAAGGCAGACCGTGTACAGACGCTTAGGGCACATTGGTCTATATGCTCGTAGGCCTGTCAGATGTGTTCCACTTACCGCAACTCACTGTCGCCTGCGATTAACCTGGAGTAGAGAGCATGCATTGTGGACACCGCAACAGTGGTCTTGTGTGATGTTTTCCGACGAGTCCAGGTTTAGTTTGGAGTCTGATTCTCGCCGGACATTCATCTGGAGAGCGCCAGGTACCCGTTACCACCAAGAGAACACCATTGAAAGACACCGTTACGGTGGTGCAGGATGGCTCGTTTGGGGAGGAATTATTCTTGGTTCCAGAACTGACCTGCATGTTCAGAGTGTAACGATGACAGGCCACATCTATCGGGATGTCATTCTGGAACAACATGTACGTTTGTTTCGGGGCGCCATGGGTGCTGAATTTGTGTTTATGGATGACAAAGCCCGTCCTCACCGTGCAAACATTGTAGACGAATGCCTTCAATCGGAGGATATCACCCGTATGCATTGGCCAGCATACTCACCGGACTTGAATCCAATAGAGCATGTGTGGGATATGCTTGGCCGACGAATTGCAGCCCGTCAACCCCCTCCCACCTGTCTACCGGAACTTCGGAGTGCATTGCTTGATGAGTGGTGTAATATTCCCCAAGATCAGATTGATCATTTGATACTCAGCATGCCTAGGCGTTGTCAGGCCTGTATTGCATCGTCCGGGAGACATAATCCGTATTAACCATCCTACTAACCATGTTATACTGTTTTTTGTAAATAGGTTCTTTTTTGAAATTTGGTCAAGGGAGTAAAACTTGCAATTTTTATTAATTATGTCAAACATATAGCATCTTTTTTGCTCTTTACTTTTTGTTTAATAAATAGACTTTACAAATAAGTTAAATTTGTTTTGCTTCTTTCTCTTTCTTTGCCTGAACTTCATTATCCTTAATTTATAGACATGAGTGTAGATATCTGCATTAGAAATTTGTAGAGTTAGAAGTGTAAGGTAACGAGTTCTATTATTACGGGAAGTCGTCTGGATTTCTTTTTCTAAAATTTATAATTAACATTAGAAATTTGTAGAGTTAGAAGTGTAAGGTAACGAGTTCTATTATTACGGGAAGTCGTTTGGATTTCTCTTTCTAAAATTTGTAATTAACATTAGTGCGTTGTAAATTTAGATAACTGCTTTAGAAATCTGCAGAGTTAGAAGTGCAGGTAACGAGTTCTATTATTACGGGAAGTCGTTTGGATTTCTTTTTCTAAAATGTATAATTTACATTAGTGCGTTGTAAATTTTGATATCTGCATGCAAAAGACACTGCAGTAAATTTATTGTAGGTATGTTTGTGTGCCTCAATGTCAAACATATGTCAGAACCCTAGCAGCACAACTAGTTCAAAAGACGTTTCGGATGGCTTTCGGACCCCTTTTGAACAAGTTGCGCTACAGGGGAATGAAATGACACTAATTTTACCCTCACGTTTTCGTGTAAGTACTTTTATTAGTGTACATGTTTTCTTTTCTTTTCCAGCCTTTATGGCCATTACAAGATACTACAGAAATGTATATTTAACCTTTAAAGAAAAAAATAAAGGTTACATTTTCTGATTTTAGCTCATTATCTTTTTGAGTTTAAAAAAATTCAGTGTTATCTGGATGCGACCAATTTATGTCTAAAATGTTACAAAGTGCTTCATTAAATAATTAAACAATTATCTGAAACACTAAAAGTTAAGTAAAGCGTTTTCCTGTAATTTATCGCATTAAAATAAACGGATTGTCGGTGCTTTAACGAAAGCATGCCAGATGAAATTTTTCTACATAAAAATGGATACTGCGATGCTGAAATTGAAAGCTAACTTTTCTTGAATTTTCCTTGGTGCCATATATCGGCTATCTTTCAGATTTACCAGGTATATATCTGACAAAGCATCTAATACATCCATATCACCAAAGATGTTACTACTTTTTATTTGCAGAAAGGAAAAAAAAGATTCTTGAATTGGAAAGTGAAATTTCTTAAAGGCTGTTTCAATTCTAAGAGAGAGAAATTTTAGACGTATACATAATCAATTTACATGCTTTCTAACATAAAAATATAAATACTATTTGTCTAAAAAGTGTTTCGTTAAAATATATTACAGTACCTTATAATTCGCTGAAAAGAGGTTATTTAAAATGTCCTCCCATCTTTTAAATAATTTATTTTTTTTTAATTAAACAGTGTTTTCACAATGTCATTTATTATTTTTTCTTGGGATTGGCAATGGATTTATTTATCGATTACGCCCCCACGAATCCATTGCTGAGAGAGATATTTTTAATCATATTAACTATTCTTAACTATTTTTAAAATCAATGTTATAGTGATGACAATATTCGTCAGTTTTATTTGTCATGGAACATGATTTAAATGTCTGTAATGTATGTATGTTAGCCTTTTAGAAGGACTTGGAGCCCATAGTTTTAACTCAACTGTATAGTAAATATAAACTGTTGTGCGTTTGTGTATCAAACTTTAAAAAATGTACAGGCCTACCATACATTTGGAAGACCAGTAATTAAAGAATAATTAAATTTTAAAGAGAGTTTTAACTCACCAACTGAAGAACTGCAACATCATGAATTTATTACACTAAAGATACATAAACAATCAAAGTAAAAAAGTAATAATCAATAAGCTTAAATTTTCACAAAAGGATTTCGTAATTTGATACCAAACGCTGATATAACAATTTCGTATTTAACTTAACATTATTGACTTAGTTTTTTGTTAAAAGTCTTGCCCTACACATGCTAAATTCTTGTCAAAACACTTTCTCAATTTTGAATTGAAAATAAGCCCGTATAATTTGCCAATAGGACCTTGTATATCGATACCTTCACAATAATTTATAAATCTCCTTTTTACTCTGTGAAAATATTTAAATTCTTTATTCTTCAATACCTAGAACGAACATTTCAATTTCTTTAACAATAACTAGAAAGAATACTTTTATCTAAGGCAAACTTCTGAGTTCGAGCAATTTTTTTCCTTAAAAAAAATATCCGGTGGTGAATTTCAAGAAGATAGAATTGTGTTGCATCACAGTTTGGACTTTTATTTTTATTTTTTTTTATTTTTTATTTTTTTATTTTTTAAGTAAAGAAAGAAACATAGTTTCTGTTAAACTGTCACTGAAATACTGTTATATATAATAAACACAAAAAATTATGTTTATATGTTTTGGGAAATGTTACTTTTCAGAATTTCAGCGCACATACCACACACACACAGTGTGTTTCAAACTGTGCGAATAGCAGTACATTTATTAAACTACCAACTACCGCCTTAACTCCGCCCTTACAATTACATTTTTTTTTTTTTTTTTTGGCGTGAAACGTCTTGTCACACACGGATGTCAGGCCAGAGAAAGGGACAGTAACGAAAAGGCCTTTGCAGTCTTAAATTCATAATTATAAAACTATTAGTCTTCGAAACATAAACTCAGTGTTATTATTTAGCTTTTTTTTTCAATGGGTGGACGCGTGTCGATTAGGTACTGTCCACTACAACTACCCGAATATACTGTGGCCATTTTATTACGGAGCACAGTGGGCAGCCATCGTTACCCCCTTTGAAGGGATGGACAAGTTAACATTCATGCCCAAGCCGGGATTCGAACGCTGACCCAAGGCGTGATAGAATGGTTCTTAACCCACCGGGGCGGCTATTTAGCTTTTATAGTAAGGTTACTGTTATGACCTTGAGTTTGCGTCGGAGATGGGAAGGGTGCCGGTTGAGAGTCACTGCCCAGAATGACCGAAACTGGCGCTCTCGCTTCTTTATGTTGTGAGTAACTCACGGTTCAGGCGTGAGTTAACTACATAGAAAGAAGATTTCTCCAGGTCAGGGGCGTAGCCAGAAATTTTTCATGGGGGGGGGGTTACGACTACTGAAACTCACATATATGCATATATGTGTGATAAAGGAGTGAAGAATATACATTTTGTATGGCAAAAAATTCCTCATGGGGGGGTTATGACCCCCTAACCTCCCCCTTGGTTACGCCCCTGCTCCAGGTAGTACCAATACTTATAAATTAGGGCTTCTTTTTGAGTTAGGATATACCGTATTTACCCGCGTAAAGGTCGAGAAACAAAAAAGAGGCTTTAAAGTTGGGGGGTCGACTTATACGAGGCAGTAGCGTAGTTAGGAAAAAATTTTAGGGGGGGTTTAGGCACTGATGTAACGGATAATCTACATTATGGATCGCATTCTTCATGTCAATAATAGAACTCCTAAATTTTAGGGGGGGTTCTGACACCCAAACCTCCCCCCCCTCGCTACGCCACTGATACGAGGGTCCTAAATTTTTAATTATTATTTTTTAAATCAGAAGTCAAAAATGCCCTTTTATAAGACAAATGTTCTCTTCCTGCATTCCGTAACACGGTGCTGTCTTTTCAGGTTGATTTTCATACCAGGAAGAATGTAACGATACAAAGATTGAAAACGTGTATCATGTTGTTGGTGGTGGTGGATTACGGCCAATTAGCTATGCGTGGACTCTAGGCCGAAGGGTAGGATGCCCCCCGTCCCCGTGGAGGTCTTTCTAAGAGATCCTAACCCAATACGTGTACATGATGAGCCGATGACGACGAAGGAATTTTTAGAATTGTTTTATGAGTCCGATATTGAATCGGATCTAGAATCAGTTTAACTTTGTATATTAGTATTTTGCCATGTCATACTATCAGTAGTGTCATATTATTATTATTTTTCATTATTATCAGTTTAATTTTGTATACTACTTTCGTATTGTTATTATCTTTATTATTGTATATTTAGTATTTTTTTTACAGACAATTTTGAAAAATTGTATCTTAAAAAAATTAAAGTTTCTTGATCGGGAAAGTGGTGGATCGACTTATACGTGGGATTTAAAAAAATTCAAATTTTTTATCAAGAAAGTGGGGGGGGGGTCGACTTATACGCGGGATCGACGTACACGTTGGTAAATACGGTACATGCATTTAGAAATATTGTGTACCTATAATGTTAAGTGTGTTGAACATACTGTTTCTTCATGCATATATAAAGTTTGATAGCATAAATCATAAGCCTGTTACATGCAATTTGAAAAAAGGAAATCATGTCTAATGCTTGTGTAAAGAGCGAACAGAGAACGATAGTGATATAAATTGTCTTCTCTGACAAATTTCACTTCACTCATCATCCACAGTGATTCTGGTCGCCAGCCAATGTGAATCCTTGTTATTAGTAAAATGTAGTATAAGAAACTGATCACTGTGGATGTTGTAGATAGCCCCACCTCCTCTAGGTGGACGCGCACAAATTATTATTTAATTGTTTCTTACATTAGCGTGGTTGGCACTGGAACAGATTGAATGGAAGACATGAGGCTAATATTTTTATGCTTAATTGAAGTAATTATGCTTAAATTTGTAAACGTATCATCCAAAATAAAGTGTTAATAACCAATCATTTTGGAATTCTGGATGGAACTTGTATTGTTTCAACACAGAATTTGTGGAAAAGTGAATCATTATTTTTGCGTGCGTATGCACTATGACAATTGAACTATTTTCAGCCCCAAATGTTGCTCCGTTGTATTAAAAAATAAGTATGATTTAAATTTTCATGTATTATCACTATGATATTTTAATAAAGTTTATTTCCGGAAATTTTTAACAGGTAAATGATACTTACTATTTTTTTTTCTTTCGTCAAAGGTAATATTCGCGTGAGATGAAATTCTACTCACTTGAGATACCGGTATTTAATATCCAGTTTGAAATGCTCAATGAGAATATTTATAAAATAATTTTCATGCAAAAAAATACAAAGCACTTGTTAAATGATCCCATTTGTAATCTGTGAGAAAACATTATTTCTTGTTTTATGCTAATATAAAACTTCAGTGATAAAAATTTACTGTCTATATGTTTTGTAATTAATTTTTACAAGTGTCTATGATTAGTAAAAATGTAAAAAAAATTCCTTACAGTAATTTTTATAAATAATTAAGATTGCTAATATTCCTACATTGGTGCTCCGCTGAGCATTTTTACTAACAATGAACTGTAAACATATAAAAGGATCACTCGGTAGCATTCACCAGTTTATTTAACAAACTATGTACAGTTTCTAATACTTTATAGACGTTCAAAAGTGTTCAGAAATAATTTAAACTTCACTAACTACTTAAATTTTCTCATAACTTTCACATGCATGCAAATATGCATTGCGCAAAGAAAGTTTTCCATTCAAAAATAGCTGCCTCGTTAAGCGTGGAAATTCTGTTGCAGACATACATGCCAAGACGTATTGTTTCAAAAGATCTGCCTGGTTATTCAAATATAAAGCAAGAGGTATTTCAGGGTTTCCCATTTCATTATACTTTTACCGATGTTGAGTTATAAGACTTTTCAATTGTTTTATGGTTATTAGTGAAATGTGAATGTTATTTCTGTGCTTGGTGTACGGTTGCATAATTCTTGCACTTCATAAGGCTTCAGATATTTCGATTACAAATAATCTTCCATATTAAATTTGTGAAACTTTTTTTAAATGAAGATTTGAATTGTCGTTCGTAAAGGCAGTCGAAGTGGTAAAGGCAATTAGATTAGCAGACAAGACGAGTGTTTCAAATCAGAAATAACATTCCAAATTTTAATTACTCTTGCTATATATAAATATATAAATGCCCTAATGACTTGCCTAAAATTACTTACCATAATATTTCATTAACATATTAATTGAATTAAACATAAGACGAATACCTTTAATACATGGCTATAATTGAACAGTGTACCATACTGATAGTGCAATTCTTTTTCACCCGGAAAATATGTAGGACATATACAGGGTGCAAAATAAAATAAATAAAAATTTTGTGAAAAAAACACACATAAAAGGTTACTTCTTAAGAAGTTTAAGTTTAAGACGTAACGATCATTTCGACCGAAAATTCGTTCGGTCTTCGTCAGACAAACTCTTCCGTCATACAGAGCAGAGTACTCTGCTCTGTATGACGGAAGGGTTTGTCTAGTATGACGTAAGACAATTGTAGGGACTGGAATTGACAGAAGGGTAAGGTAGCCCATTGCCACCGATTCAATAGGAAAGTGACTTTTTTGCGGCATGACTACGAGCTTTGTCATGCAGCACGATAAGGAGATTGTTTTGCAATAAACGTGGAGTTTGCGTCACATTGCAGGGCGCAAATGGTGCCGTAGAAATCGGCAATAGCAGTCTGCGTTGACTGTTTGTCCTGCAGGCACACATGGGGTGAGAGGATGAGGTTCGTAAAACATTAGCCCCTGTCCCCCCATCGTGCAACCGCCCTGTATACTGTAATGCACTTTCGCCACAGGCTTCCAGTAATCTACGATAACATTCTGTTGCGTTTTTGGTACGGGCAACCTCCATTTTAAGTCACGGCTACTGAACCGTGAGTTACGGTCACCTTTTGAAAACATGCTTTAGCGCGATGGAAACGAACCTCTTCACTTTAACGCCATCTAACAAATAAAATTCAAACTAGATCGGCAGATTTTTGCACTCTACACATCGACAACAGCGCCACCTCACCGCTACCATATCCTCTTTGCGTAAGCCGGCTCTTCTGCGAGTTTTTAGATTAAGTTGCCACTTTTTAATGTACAACCCTCGTATAACTTTTTAATGGAAGTTTGCTTTACATTCCAAAGCTGTCTAGCTTCCTCAAGTTACATCAAACAAGAGACCAGTAACTGAAAAGCTTTTTTTCAAATTTAGACTTTTATATATTTAGCAGATAACAACTTTAGAGGGTATTAGTGAAGCAGATGTTCCAAAACTATAATCATATAAATTTTAAGTTTTGACAGTTAGGGTCAACGTGTGGTAAGATAAAACTATCAAAATATTTCTGTCGAATGCATACTCTAGTTGTTGAGTTTTAATAGTAACACGTTACTATGAAGGCATTTGGGACCAAATGCCTCTCACAGAATTATCGACTAGCGTAAGGAAAGTTTTCAAGCTTTCTCTCAACCGATAAGCAAATGTGTAATAGTTACCGATGAAAAGGCTTCATGTAAAGTACCTTTTTCTACCCATCTCCTAGGAGATCAAAAATACATGTAACAGCCAATGGCTATCTATTAGGGATCGACCTATACCACATTTTCGCCGATGGCCGATACCAATACTTTACCTATAAATTCATTTTCAGAAATAGCCGATACCAATACTTTTAAGTTATGGTATCGGCCGATAGCGATACTTAAGGATACCGATACTTTACATAATTTAATGTCATTTAAACCTACATCTGTATTCTGGGCAGTTTTTGTAACGAGAGTGTAGTTCTCGTTAAAATGAATAACAGCATGATGAAATTTGAGCCCAGTAGAAAGCATTAAAAAGAAAAAGCAGTGGATACATTGAAGTGTGAATTTACTGTAGTTCTAGTCTTTCTTTTCTATTCAATCATGCCGACGAATGGCCGAATTTATAAAAAGCTGAGCACACTGAGAAGCGTCTTAGTGTGCAGGTTTGGAATTCTTTCTCCTCGCGTGGCTAACGATCTAATCGTCTGGCTTTCGAGTTTTGGCCGATGTTGTCCAGATGTTACGTGTATATGCGTTAGACTCCCTTAAATAGTCCTCCGCCCAAGCCACACCTCATATAGGCTTGACAGAACACAAACACAGAGGGGGGGGGGGGTTAAAGGGATATATTAATAAGGGAATCCATTTCCAGTGCCGAATGGTGCAAATATTTAAATCCATTTTTCTCAACCTCTATTTTGTCGCCTGTTTCTTGCTATGAGCCAGATAAAAGGTTTCTATATTAGGCCCAAAACAGCTTCCTGTTTGCTCTTACTATATGTGTCTTTGTTTTTGGTTCATCCCTCGATTTTGTGCTTACAAAAGCAAACACATGAAATTTATTGAACTTCAAAGCTTGCAAGTTTTATTAAGATATTCTTTAATTATAATTCTTTCACATATGAAAATATTTTTTAGATTACTTAAACTGCAATAAATTGTGATAATATATAAACTGTACAGTATTATGTAAGTACATAAGTATTTACATATTGTGCATTAAACACGCATGTAAATTCTTCCCTTAAAATGCATGATAAGTTCACATTAATTAATGGTTTTATTTATAGGCTCCAATTATTTAACCACTAAGTGAATTATTAAATGTTTTAGCAAGATTTCGTTTTAGTATCAACTCATATGATCATTTTTTAAGTTCTTTCTGAAAATCCGAATATTTTGATTCTCCGGACAGGGTTAAGTCACAATTAATTTGGATGATCCATGTATTTGATCTTTTCCGTGCGAAGAACAGGTACACACCTATTGTTCCTGTGTTTTCCTTATGTATAAACCAAATACTGTTCACAAGAAATATGCTTTCCCCCCCAATATTTGAAATAAACTAAACAATAATTAGTATTACTAATTATACTAATACAGCTTCAACTTTTTAAATTAACTATATAAATAATTATTATATATTGATAATTATTACACTTCTCAAAGCAGAATGATACGCAAATCCTACGTTCTATCATTAATCTGATAGATAATAAAATCATTAAATGTTTGATAATTCGTTCTTCTGATAGTGTGTAATGTTTTAAAAATGAAACATTTAACTTCTGGACCAATATAATTAAAGTTCACGGGAGTCGCCAGTTTTCAAGTCACTGCCAAAAAGTTAACTTCTTTGCGACACAAAGAAGGAATAAATTGTTTTTACATATAGTTTTCGTTTATAATTTTAGTATCATTAATTTTGCATTGAAACAGCTACAATATGAAGAAAAATAATTTTGCTCGTTTTCAAGCTACACCTTGAAGGGTCTAAATAAAAGATGCTTAAAAGAAGGTTAAAGAAAAATCTAAAAATGATAAACGAAATTCAATTTTCAAGTCTTAAAAAAAGTTGCTACTTAAAAGTATCCATATTTAATGAAATTGCTCTTCAGTATTTTTGTTTTTATGATCACTGTTAACACGTTTTTCTGTGATTGATATGAACAAATTATATCTGTTTTAAGTCTAAGCTCTGAGCAGGGGCGCCGTGGCACGCTAAGCAAGGTCTGGGTGCCATCGTCGAAAGGGTAGCCATTTCGAACTAAAACAGAGAAAATCTTGATCTAGAGCAGCGATTCCCAAACTTTTTTGTCCTTCTCTTCAAAAAATCTTCAATTAGATTTTTTTTTTCGCGACCACTACTACATAACAATAACCAATATAGGCTATATAAAATAATATAGTTTACTATATACATAAAATACTAAAGTGTAATTTTTCCCACCCTTTTCGACCCACCGAAATTGCTCCCGTGACCCAACAATGGGTCGCGTCCCATAGTTTGGGCACCACTGATCTATAGAGCACAAAAGGAGCGTCTTTTTTACGCTTGCAGAGGGGCACCATGGGGGGGGGGTATGCCCGACAAACGTCCTTCGGTTCAAATCCTATCCCCGTTTGCATGCGCAGAAATAGGATTCACTTCCGATAGCAAAATGCTACTTTCGGTTTGAAAAATTTCCGGCTGACTAATATTAAAATGTCTGTATCTGAATTTCTATAAGCTAAATAGAAACAAATTCTTCAAACGTATTTAGAAGGCTGAAATATTACACTTTAACACACATATGCGCAACCGCCGGCCAGCGGGCCAGATCAGGCCAGCCACGGCTTTTGATCCGGCCCGCGGAATATTTGAAAACTCCGTATAAACCATTCAATATCCCATATAATTCCCATTTATATAGCCCGCCACTTCGCTAAAATCCGGAAGTTTGGCCCGCGACTTCGCTAACATTCTCAAGTTTGGCTCACAACTTTCCAATGGTTGCCCCTACCTGTTTTAACACTTTAAAGGTCGTCATCCCCTGAAGTATCAAACGATGTGAAGGACCGTCTCCCCCATCAATTTTGATATCTATATCATACCCAAGCTGAATCAGATGTCCCTGCACCAATTCTTTTAAATAAAAATTTAAAGCATGCCTCTTAAGCGTGAAACCTATATGAAGAGCTAGACTTTCTCCAACGATATCAAAAGCCTATATATGCAGTAGAATCTCCCTATAGCGAAGTCTCCTTACAACGAATTTCTCTCTATAACGAAATTTTTCATGAAAACGTAACTTTAAGGCTTAAATAGCACTATAAGCATTCTCCGTATAATGAAGAACTTATCTTCCCATAGCGAATGTTTCAGATTTACCTTCGTTTTTTTTTTTTTTTGTTAATTTTGAAGAACATTTTAATTTTTGGACAGACCACTTAGTGGAAGAGTAACAGATGATAAAAATGGAGGCCAGAAAAGTGAAACTGACTCCGAAAATGAAGACACTTCACCAGCGCCAGATTATGACCAGCAGGGGAACCGGACATTGATGGACTTAGGATATATTTTTCATAAAATTTTGATATAAAAAAGAATATTTCAGAAAAAGCATTTAAAATTGGGGGCCCTTTCAAGTTGGGGGCCTTGGGCAAAGTCCCGATTTCCCCATATAATAATAAGGCACTGCTTTTCACGACCAAAACCACATCATACCGAAATGCTTCAACCTTTCAAAACCACTAAAAAGAGGTTTCCAAATGGAAGAAAATGTGCCTCACTCTATTTTCAGCACACTTTTAAAATGTGAATATTTTTATGAACATTTAAAATCACAGAATGCAAAACAATGTAAAATAACGGAATTTTGAAGTAAAATAAACGTAAAGTGCATTACATCAGCGTTTCTCAACCTGTCGGTCGCGAGCCCCAGGGGGGGGGGGGTGCAGAGCGTTTGGAGGGGAGGGAGGCGCAAGAAAAACCAAAGATAAAATTGTGGTGCATGCTTTTGAAAAATCATCTTATTTATTCTCCTTTTTACTAAAAATATATCCATTTTCGCTTAAAATGTGCATTCAAACTTTACCGATAACATTATTTTGTAGAAAATTCGAATAAATGTTCATTGTTAAAGATTAAAACACCGAATGTGCTGAAAAATGTGAGGAGGGGGACGCGGCAGCGTAAGTTAGCCTTTGTTAGGGGGCGCGACCTTAAAAGGTTGAGAACCGCAGCATTACATATTTTATTCTCTAAATTCGTGGATTGTCTTTACTTTTGAACATTTCACTTATACAATGAAAAGTAAGAAGCCGTAAGTTTAACAAATTTATAGTAAATACCAATTTATTTTTAATTGAAAGTCATAATTTAATACTTTTAAACATCGAATTAACTAAAAAGTTTGTAATATTTGCTGAAATAACTGCAAAAATTTCTAACCTCTGTGCAACGAAATTTTCTCTATCGCGAATTTTTTAACTGGAACCGGGGAGATTCAACTATAGGGGGATTCAACTATATATTCATTTATAGGGAGATTCAACTGTGTATATACAACTCTGTGTGAACTCTTATTCGAGTCCACACAGTGAGAAAATAAACGTTTATAAAAATGAAGTAAAATTATAGCCTACCTCTCGACATATGTTTTTGCAATCCTTGCAGAAGGCGTATTTAGTGATGGGCACCAAATCAAAATAATTTAGAAGAATAGACGATTGTCCTGTTAAACTGTCATCTAACAATTCTTCGTCCATAATTTCGACCACGCTTGGTGATACGACATCCATTCAGCGATGGTTAGAATTAAAAAAAAAAAAAAAAAAAAAAAAACAGGATACAAAATACTCGCGCAAACAAATGTGTCAATGTAACGACGCCTCTCATCTCATTACCAAAATAAAAATTCTAGACTGGTGTTGCGCCTGCGTGGTTTTCTTCTGAAAAGCGAAGTATCGGTTAAAAGTATCGGTGAAATTGGGTGAAAGCAACAAAAACCGATACTTTCCCGATACTTTTAGAATCGAAAGAACCGATACCGGTACCTAAAAAAATAGCAGGTATCGGCGCCGATACTATCGGTCGATCCCTACTATCTATGAAGGAGGGTTATTGAGTATATAGCCTCACCCTCCCATTAAATGCATATGTACTATATAAAACATATTTTCATGTTTAGCTTAAAAATATAATAACTTAAAAATATAATAAGTTATTCAATTCTCTAATGCCGCCCCCCTGAACAACAGAGAGATGTGCCACTGACAGCAACTTTCGATTGATGAGATGCCTTTTTTTTGGGGGGGGGGGGCGTGTGGTGGTGTTAAAATACAAAACCATCATAAAACATAAGTTGTTTACTACTTAACGCGTTAAATTTATATTTTAAAAATATCGATCAACAATTCAGCATCATTTTCTTTTCTATAATCTAGACAAAACTTTTTCCTCCCCTTAAATTTGTTTATAAATATTATAGTAAAAGAATATTAGACTAAATTGTGTACACTAAACTTTATGCTGCTATGTTCGAAAGAAAAATATTAATCTTTTAATAAAACTTTATTTTGTTTAATCTGTAAATGACAAAACTTTCAAAATTTATTACACACACACTTTAAACTTAAATGTATATATATATTTATATATATTTCCTTAGCCTACTGACTCAAGGAACATTTCCGATATATGAACACTTCCAGCAGTATACCCACAATGCATTTCCCAAACTAATGTCGCAGTTACAGTAGCTAATAAATATCGTCTAATAAGACGTAAGGCCAAAGGTTATCCTTTGTCCATTACCTGGCGAGATTTATTCCACCAAGGACAATCCTTAATGGGATTCTGCTGGGGTAGGCTGGGATTTTTGCTAATAGACTTAAGTAATCTTAAGAATGCAATTAGGGATCAGCGTAGAAAAATATTAAATATTCCTTCCAGTAGTATTAGAAAAGTCATCTATCACAGAAATAATGATCAAACGCTAGTAAATATTCACCATAAAAGAGTAAATTCATGAATTAGAATGAAAATCTCTTTGCATGTGTCGCATATTAAAATAATGAAGATTTATGCAAAGAATAATAATAATAACAATAATGATGATGTGTATTTGAATTTAAAAATACTGAAAGTTCACTCGTTTCCCATTTCCGCTCAATTTTTAAGAGTATATGCTTATTCTGACAGAGTAGGGAAATTGAAAAAGTGAGACTACTTTTGTTTTGCGATCAATCGTCCGTCATAGTTTGAAAATTTCGGGATATTGTTAACCCTTTAACGCGCAGTGTTCCCGCTCTGGGAACACCTAACTCTGACGTTTTGACTGTTGCCAGTCACGAAGAATAGATTTGATTTCTATAAAAATAGTAGCAGGTGACATAGCTCCACGAGAATCCGTTACTTTTTAGCACGTCATTTCCCGTAAAAAAATGGTCACGATTATTTTTAACAGCTCTGACATCTGCTGAAAAATGGAAGATGCGAGAACAGCTGGATAGATTGCCCAATGCTGAAAAAAGGGCAGCCGTTGCCATCGCTCGACTTAACTACCAGCAAGATGGTGGATGATCGAAACGTTTATCGCTTGCCACAGATCTAGAGACCCTTTTTTGACGACAGCTGGCTGTGCCGCACAACGGCTGCCTTTTTTCAGCATTGGGAAAGGGTTGTGCGAGATTTTTGTATCGCAAAAATAACTGGATATTAACCCATGTGTCCAGTTATTTTTGGGACTTTCTTCGATTTTTGCTAATACCGCAGCAATAATAGATGAATTTCTGATGTCAATTCTTGAACAAGGGAAGATTTCTTTTAAAATCATTATGTATAAGAATTGAAATGCCAACATCCTACTTGGTCACGTTAAAATATTTTGTGGAGTTGAGGTTCAATACACTTGAATAAAGGCTAAGAAAAATAAATAACGTTTTCGACTGATAGCGATAACGCCGACCCAATAAAGAGACACTGGGAGTAAATGGGTTAAAGTAATATCGGAAATCTGAATGTTTTTCAATCGTAATTGTGATCGGCAGCATTTTTACATCATGCATAGATGGCATTAATATTTAAATGTTACAGCTCTAATCGAAAATCGATATTATAAACAAAATATTTTCGCAAACCTTAAGAATAATATGAGCTAGAAATAGTACATCAAATTATTTCATTTTAATTTTATCAAACAGCGAAAATAATCGCATGGGCATTGAATGTTGCATTTAACTTTAGGAATCTTATAATTTGTAATCTTGAAAAACGCCTTTGATATATTCACACTATTTGCTTTGAAATCTTCCACAGATAGACAAAAGAACACAAAATCTTGTTTACATTTAAAATCGGAAAATCCGCGTTAGTTCAATTTTTTGGTCATTTTCAACTTTAATAGAAAATAACACCAATAGCAGTTGATGCTCGTACATGATATCCGGTACAGATATTGGAGCGTTAAAACAAACTCTATTCTCGTACGAAGAGCAACTACTTTGACTAGTCTATTATCAACCCCATTAACTAGTTTCTCATAAAGCGGGTTATTTATATTACACTATACCTGTATGTATGTGTGTGTCTGTGACTCTCATTAACAGTAAATTTGTTTTAATTTATGTGGCTTACATAATTTTCAATTAATTTATTGTAAAGATCTCTCATGGATTTCCACAAAAATACTTAAGAACGGATACTTAAACTAGTGCTGCAAATAAAAATACGCACTAGACCATCTTTTTATGTGTGTGTGACGGGGGGAAGGAGTTAGTAAATTTACAAAATATTGAGAGTGGGTACTTAGTTTTAGAGCGTTTTCTCCAAATTTGGAATCTCTACCTCAAAAGTTGCTTTCATTGACGAAAGCCAGTCTATTGTTAGATTTCACGTAATTAGATAGCAAATATTTTGGGCATTTGTAATAAATATTTAAGTCACTGTCTGTAATATACTACTATAGCTTAATCTATTTGATGTTTTACTGTACCATACTACATAGTATTTATTGATTTATCAATTATTGTTACTTTGATTTTATCGTTTAATTATCAAACACTTGATACTTTTCAGTTCTTGAAGAGATTTTATATAAGTTTCCGTTAACTGTTGTTATTCACTAGCATTACTTGATTTTTTAAAAATATTTTTATATGGTTATCGAACACATGTATCTTTTATTAATCATCTTATTAAGTAGTTCAGCTTTCTAATATTGCAGCAGCTAAATACTGAGGTAATCCGTGATCGCTATCACGTTTAAGTTTTGCTGGACCTAAAGAGCTTTTATTTAAGGCAATTAGATCTAATAAATTCCTTAAGTTAGGGTTTCTTTTTTTTTCCTTTTGTTAAAAACGTATTACAGGAATAAGACCTAAAGTTTTATAATCAGTTCATTTAGTATGATTTTCTATTACCTTAAAAATTATTTTTCAAGTTTAATTATTTGTATAAGCGTTGTTTTGAAATTTCATTCTTCTTTAGCATGCTTTGTTTTATTTACCAATTCACTTTTTCTACAGGTGAGTTACTGCTGTTATCCTAATCTATAATGAACGAAAAATTACACTTAAAGTAAGTTTTTTTTTCAATCTTTCTCTCTCTGTCTAATTTTTTAAAGAGTTTCTATGCACGGTAACTGAAACCTCTAGGTATCGTACAATCTGAAGTATGAAATCTGAACTTAAAATAAAGCAGATCTCATTTGGAAAAAAAAAATCCGTTTTAATGACGTCAAAATTAATTTAAATATCCCTGTAACATACGTTACAGTGTACGTAAGGCTGTGTGAAATTTACTAATCATATTATAATTTAATATCTTATCATAAATACAATTTCAATAATGCTCCTACAGTCATTTGTATAGGTTTATAAGTATCCCGAAATTCAAAAAGTTGCAAAATAACGTACTATACAGGACAAAAACTTAATGCTACAAGCATGAAAGCTATGGATTTCAACTATAGACAACATATGGGTAGCATCCATCTTTTGTTTTATAAGTAATCAATTTTAAGAGAAAAGCCCTAGAATACTTTCGAAATCGGAATACTTTAAACATTTAGCCTGAAACTATGGGGAACTGTCAAAGAACTGTTGTAACATAAACAGTTGTGCTGACATTAATATCACCGATTTCGCATTCCGTTCTTTAACAGTGGTCTAGACATCTGCATGCATTTAATTGGTAATCTTTCTAGTAACGAGCAGGAAGTATTTTATTCCGCATATAAATGCTCAAACGTAAAAGTTCCTTAATTAAGAACGATACATAAAGAAGCGAATTAATAGCGAAGTCAAATTATACACTCGGTATTTAACGTGAAACTTCTATTTGGTTTGCTCTCTTTATGTACATTTTACAAAGCAGTATTCATGGAAGATGAAATTCTTCTAGCAAATAAATCCTTTTCTCATTTTAATGATAGATTTAATATGGAGAATGAGTTTTCTTAAAGTAAAAGTCATACAGAATCTATAAAATGTAATGTTTTAAATTGTATTTTGTTAAAAACAACATTTGAATTTATTAGCTTTTATTTGAATGTTATTTTATTAAAATTATATAAAAATTCATACCATTTTAATTTTATTAACTATTTATATTCATAAACCACAATTCATTGTATACCATTTTTTTTATATGATTAGAGCCCCAACATGTCCAGTTGGATAGGACGCTGAACATGGTAGACGTCTGAAGTATGAAGGTCCACGTTTCTGGCCCATTGCGTGGCTATCGATTAAACAGTCTGGCGTTTTAACAGATTTCTCCTGATGTAGCTTTAATGCACGTTAAATCCGCTTAAGAAGTCCCTAACCCAAGGCATCCTCTCCTAACTCCCCCTAACCACAAGCTTCTGTGCTCAGTTACGTAATTTGCACACTGGAAATGTAAATCGGACAAACCATCGAAATGCAACCTTCTAAAATTTAAAAATGTATCATTGAATCTCTCTCTCTCAATGTTGCACGGCAAATCATGTTTTGTGTTGTATCAATGTTCTTTCTCTGTGATTCATCAATAGGCTGTTGTGCGTATCTAATGTTGAGTCGTGTTCTGATTATCCAATTAACATAGTAATTATAAATATTCATCAACTCATAAGACGAACGAATCTGGCTCAACTTTTCCTCTTAGGTGTAGTACATTTCCCCTGAACTACTACAGCCCAAACCAGTGGCGGCTCGTGGGTTATTTAAAAGGAGGTTCACGAAACAAATTTCGAAAATTAAATATTCAGATACGACGCACTGTACAAATTAAAAAATATTTGCGTTTCCAGCGGTTAAAGGAAAACAATGCATGCAACTGAAAGAAAACAAATCATCTTTGGTTTTATATTTTGTCACCAAGATAAGTTTTAGCAAAGGTGCTGTCTTGATTCATTTTATTTCAATTTTTTTTCAAAATATTATTTTGAAAAATGCCATTGCTTTAGCTCCGAAACATGTCTTTTACACCTATCTTCATTAGTTACACTAGTTTGTAAAAAAAATAATGTGGGGAAAAATGAAAGAAATAAAGAAAATATTAAGAAAATGAAATAAAAATTAATTAACTAACCGAACGTAGTAATAGTAATTAACTAACCGAACAACCAAGGGAAAATCCGGAAACGATACCGCAAAATTGGCCCTGTGTGCACAATAAAAATGTCAAACGTAATGATTTCATCAGTGCCGTACTTCTTCCCAGCTGTCTCGGCTTCTGGTCCCAGAGAGCGGTTCAGAGGGAAAATTTTCCGTTCGCACGTGCGATTGATTAAAGACTGTGCTGTAGTAACCTACACTACAGTGCTAAGCCTATTTAATAATAGTGGGGGGGGGAGGGGGAGAGAGTAACGTTTTAAATTGACATAAGTCTAGAAGTGTGCTTAATATTTGTTTAAATTTAATTTGTTAATGTGTTTACTCTTTAGTTTTTCCTTTGGGGGCTCACGTGCTCATGTGCTCAAATGGAGGAGCCGCCACTGGCCCAAACTATGTGCAGTTTTCTTCATTATAACATTTAAATTTATAAATTTTCCTTCATTTTATTTCATTTCATCTTTTTAGCAAAAGAATTTCTCAAAATAAAATTTTCTGAAATTTTTTTCTTAAATTATTAAAACATAGTAAAATTATTGTCTTCCTGCTAAAGAACTCAAAAGCGGACACTTTTGTCATTTATTAGTAAAAATCAAGAAAAAAACTTTCTTAATAAATAGCTAGATGCTGAAGTTGCTTAATCTGTTCTAAAGATTATTTTAAAATGCAATGGAAATGTGCATGTCCTTAATTAGTAGCATTAAATTAACAAACAGAAATTACATTTCGGAATATAAAAAACAGTTCAATCAAAATTAATGTTTAACTAAAAAAAAAGTATACATAGTGATTTAATATAAAAATGGAATATTACATTAAAGATTTGACAAGATAATATACATTTAACAAGATATTAATTTCATGATTTATTTAAAAGAGATTATGAGAGTTAATAATACACCGCTTTTTTAAATAATCTAATATTTCTTTAAAATGCTGTGATTAGTAAACTCATTGATATACATACGTAAGGAAAAAATTATACGATTTACCATTTTCTTTTATAACAATAAATTGGTTAAATTTTAAAAGATGCTCTATATTTGTGATAAAGTGCGTATTCAAGCTCAATTTTAATATTTTAGAGTAGTGTAAAATTTTTTCATCCATACAACCAGTTTCAGGGGGAAATTGTTAGTGAAAGCGACAAACTTTCAAGGAAATAGTGAAAAAAAATTTTTTTGACAGGTGCCATAGTTGAAAAATGGAAATTCGATAGAGTAATGATATTTGAGTTATGGGAAATATTTTATTTTGGGCGTTTCTATGAATCTTCTATTATTTATTCAACAATAGTTTATTTCAGCACAAAAAATAATCACATTATATTACTATTAATGTTTTTGAAAATGGCGCTAAAAATAAAATTTTAAAATTGATTAATTTATTCTGTTACTGCGAAGCCCATATAATATAATTATTCATACCCATACTTCTATAAAGCGTTTGTGTTATTTTTTGTTCGCATATTCATATTTTACAAATAAATAGCTCCTATTCTTTCTTCTCTTTAAATGGTAATTAGTAAAAAATATTCTGTCAAGTGATAAGTTTTAAAGCGCGCGTCAAAGAAATGACTATGCAATTTAGAAGTTATAATAATGCCTTTATTCCTCAAAGTAATTCCCATTTTTTTCCAACACCTTCCACCATCGGTTTGGTAGTGCAGCAGAGTAGAAGGATTCTTTTTTTGATGTGATGAAGTCATCAATAAATTTTCGTACTCCGTCCACTGTGAGGAAGTGTCAAAGACAAGTCATTGTTCATCGACTGAAATAGATGATAGTCCGAAAGAGCTATGTCAGGGCTATACGCCGCTTGTTAAAAAACTTCCCAGCCAAACATTACTAACATGTCCTTGACCGATTTTGCAACATGAGACTTGCATTGGCTAGTGGGATATGGAGGGTGTACTGAACTACGAAGTACTGGAGCCTGTCGAAAATGTAAGTGTTGAGCGCTGTAAAGAACAATTGATGCAAATGAAACAGGAAATCGATCGTCAAAGTCCATTTACTGGCAAAGGTTTGCGGCCCGGCAAATGTATCCACAAATTTCAATGCAAGACGTCATGTTGCAAAACCTGTCAAGGACTGTTTAGTGAAGTTTGTCTGGGATGTTTTGAAACACCCAACGTATAGCACTGACATAGCCCCTGCGGACTGTCATCTATTTTGGCAGATGACTAATGCCTTGTATTCTGAACATTTCCCCACAGTGTACGCTGTACGAAAATCTATTGATGACTACATCGCATCAAAAGATGAATACGCTTCTGGCATCCTTGCACTACCTAACCGATGGCGGAAGGTTCTGGAAAATAATGACGATTACTTTGGCGAATAAAGGTATTATTATAAGTTCAAAATTGGCTCTATTCATATCTTCTATATATACTTTTAAAAACACTTTTAACTTTTATACTTTTAAAGAGCTAACACAAAATCTAGTTCTATAAAAACACTAATGTCAGTAACTTTTAGTTAAGTGAAAGGTAAAAATGTTTTATTTAGAAAAAATCTAATACTACAAAATCACGGCTAAAACTCAAACTGAAATATACACAACACAAAGCCTTGCACAACACGTTTAATCGGTTTAGTCTCAAAGAATAACACCATTGTTGCCCTTTTTCTCCCTTTTAATGATTATACCCTAGAAAAAGAACTCAGAGTTCCAGAAAAAAGTACATATGATATTAAAGCACACGTTTGAGTTTCTTCTTAGTGTATCGTAAGGAAAATAAACTTTTATACATACAAAACCGATGCAGAAGGAGAAAAAAACTTCAAGAAAGCCACAAACTTTGAACGAGAGTGTTAAAAAAAACTTTCTGTGACAGGTGCCAGATTCCACAACCCGAATATCTGAAAAATGGGAATTCGATAGAATAATGTTCGATAGTACATGGGATTTGCGAATTCTTTCTCCCCAAGAATGGCCGCGAATCGTCTGTTATTTATCAAACAATAGTTTATCGGTGAGGAGAATCACGAATTAAGAAATCTGTACTGATCTCAGTTGTTTTTAGTAGACTGAATGAGGTGAACTTGCAAAGTTTTATTTATTTTTTGAAGCTTTTTGAACATTTTACTTCACAATTCAGCTGAAGCTTTTTGGTGGAACGTTTGTTATATTAATTTTGGTATGAAAGAATAGCTATGTTTGGCACTCTTTTTCTTTGAGACTAAAATAAAAAATAAAGAAATTGCATAAGGCATAAATAAATCACGTTTTGTAATAAAATTGGTTATTTCTAGAGAAACCAAAGAAGAGCTTTGAAAAATCTCAAAATGCCCGATCAATAATGAAAAAAATGATTTTGCAGTTAACAGAACAAAGTCCAGCTTATAATCAGCAGTGGCCTAGTCGGTTTCAGCTCGGTTCCCATAAAAAATCCGAAAGTGAAGCGGTGCCGACCATGGTCAGCGCTTGGAAGGGTGACAATCTCTCACAACTTGACTGCTGTGGGACTGTGTACGACAAAGGTAGCTGGTGCATGTAAAGTCTCCTCATAGCTCTAATGTCCTTCATGTTCAAACGATACCACTGGGAATGTCAACCCCTGTCCTAGGTCTCTTGTCTGGAACTGGTTGAAAATTATGAAAATACTTATAGAGGACAACATTGGCTTGCCTAGAAGGCGCACGCATAATGAAATGGTATATCTGAAATCCTCGTATTGGACAAGCCTATAGTCAGCTGCTCACCCGGCCATTAGACAGAAAAAAAAGTCAGGTAACCCTTTATAAAGACGTGGTTAAATACTTCCCACATACGGTACATTGTGTTCTGAAATCAAGTACCATTAATGACTTTTCTGATTTTTCTTTAGGAATAATTGATAAGTATGTTTTCTCCATGTATGTAGATTCTAAATTATATTTGGCTTATAAACTTTCCTTTGATTAGTATTTTTAAAGAAAGCTCGTATAATTATTTGAAAAATGAGAGCAAAAATTATCGCCTTTAGTTATGTATTTTTGCATTTAATTCTGTATACAAGCAACAAGTATAGTTTTCCGACTTTGATTTCGTGAATAATTAATGTATTCTCTTGTTTCTCTAATTTTCACGTGGGATATTAAAATATAGGGAAACTGTATGAATTAATCCTAGAAAATGAGCTAGAAAGTTCTCAAGTGCTTTTAACTCTTTGTACATCAGCTCGCCTTATAAAAGGTTAAGGTAAGTACTAATAATGGTGTATGTACATGCAACAGACCACTAACTTTTAAAAATTAAAAAAAGAAAGTTCTGGTATCATTTCTTGAGGAAATAAAAGATGCAAGTAAAGGCAAAAAGGAGAAATTATTTTACTTCAGTTTTATACAGAAATGACTTATGAGCATGTTGTTTTGATTTGAAAATGTAAGTGATCCTGTATATGATCCATTACCGGTACATTTACCTTATTTTACCAAATAGATTGCTTCTCTAAATAACAGTTTCACACTCGTTTTTATGTAGTAAAAGTTTTATAGGGATTAAAATTAAAGGTGGGGCGCCAGTCCGAGACTACTAAAATATAACGGACCTGCAATGTTTTATTTACATTTTTCAATTGCAAACTTAACTTTTTTTTAAATGATTCACTTATCTGTACAATCCGTGTCATCTAATTTTAGCAGTACATGCCATATACAAGTTTGATCTATTCATTATTTTTGTAATAGGTATTTACATTTTTGTTAACTTCTTAATGGAAATCAATATGTATTGTTCATACAATTTTTTTTTCAATATTAATAAAATCATGTAGATCAACCAGTGATCAATGCTACTGACCAGGTAAGTCTTGGAGTCACTTGGTTCTTTGGACCACTGACTAAATATTCTAATTTCTACTACTGATTCTCATATTACTTAATCATTTAAAATATGACCTTCTATGCCAAATCGTAGTTTATTTCCTAATTTATAACTTTCACTTAATTTGAGTTGATCATTGCACAACAGCGTGCTGTTAACTACTGCCCAAAGAGAACGCGCACAACAAATGTTACGTCCAAATTCATCGAGTCGAATCTTTCTCTTTTTTTTCGATTCTTTTCGATCTTCCAATACCGATAAAATCTCTCACCGTTTCGGTAAATCTGCGAAAATTAATCTCATTTAATAACCGGTGAATTCTGCGTTGAAAAGGACATTTTTCGAAAATCACCGAGCTTCACAATTTAAATCCGCTTATTACTGCCGCAACGTATACCTCAAAATGCCCGTTCGATTTTCCTTCTCTCGAAACAGAGCCATAAATCAATGAGGTATGTCCCAAATTGTCAACGCCAAAGTCGTTAGAAAACAATACTCGACACAGAAGAGGGGGGTGGCAATTTATGTGTGGTTCGAGAACGATAAATTATGTCATAGAAGAATTTTATTATCTCGGTGAAATCAAACATTACATGCCCATGCCAGCATTTCATCGATTTATTAAACTTTTTTTTATGTGGATTATTATTTATTTGGGTGAAGTCTTAAGATCATAAATGTCGCCTCATTTTGAAATTTATAGATTTTTTTCCGATTTTTGAAATTCTTAATTTCCGTGTTTTATTATAATTGCCTGTATTCCAACACGTAATTTCCGATTACTATTAATTATTTTTTACTTTGCTAATGAATAAAATCTTGCTTTTGTAAAGGGCAGGACTTCAAAAAAGCAAGAAAATTTCCTTATCAAGCTTTCAAAACATATTTGAAAGCCTGATAAAGAGATTTTCAGCCAAATAGGAATAAATTTAAAATTATTTTTTCAAGGTTATATGTATTTCATGCATTGCTGGTAAGGAAACGTACCCATACTACGTGACGTATTTTTTAAGAATTTTCTAACCCTCCCCATTAAGTTTTTACGTAGTATTGACAAGTATGATTTTTAATCATTTCGCAGGCAAAAAGTGAAACAAAGAAAATTGAAAAGTACTATTCGTCTTTATTAATACGGCGTTTATTGCATAAGACTGCATGCATGCTTATAATTACTAGTAAATTAAATATTATGAAAAAGAAAACTTATGTTAAAACATATTACTAATTTACAACAAATTTCTCTCTGCGAAATCGACTACGTAACAAAAATCTAAGCCCCTCCCCGCTCCTGTGATTCTGCGTAGTATTTTGAAGACCTCCCCCCCCCCTAAACGGGTCACGTAGTATGGGTACGTTCCCTTAGATTAATGAGTATAAAAATACGCTGTGCACATGTGCCATGCAACATTAATTAAAAAGCACCGTGACCATCACAAAATAAAAAGGAACGAATTCTAGAGGACAGAGGTTTAGTAAAACTTAACACCATAGTATCTAGTTATGTTCAGAAAAAATGAAAGAGATTACTTGCTACCCAAAAGAATGTGATTGTTTTTATTTATAGACAATGGTTTTGAAATAGTCAAATCAGTTAATTTTTAAACCTAACACACTAATTTTCAGAATTCTTAAAGCATATATTTCATAAACATTCTCTGTCTCATTTTTCATATAAATGCACGCAAACATACATTAAATGTATTTTATTGATAACTAGCTGAAGTACCCGTCCTCGACGGGTTAGTGAATGCAAATTTCCAAAAAGCAAGAACTTTCGTCAGCATTATGTAGGAGTACACAGAATGGATGTAGTATGTTGCCAAAGTAAAGAAAGCGAAGTTATAATTTCTATGTATTGTTAAATTATTACAGGTTAGAGAGTAACTAAGTAATATCATTTCATTCGTTTTAGTCGTAATTATGTGATGCGCGAACGAATATTTACGCATATTGAAATAATTTTCGCAAAATCTCAAAATTTAATCAACATTTTTGAAAAATTGGAAGCCTAGAATTTAAGTTGAGTGACAACCTATCATGTCACCCAAATTCGTTTCATTCCCTGCAGTCTTTATTTCGTGATGCTGGAACAAATTTTCAGCATTTAAAACGATTTTCGCAAAATCTCAAAATGTAATCAAAATATTTTTAAAATTCAACGCCTATTTTTTTTTAATCCGACGATTATATAGCTTAAGGTGAGTGATTGCCTATCATGTCAGTAAATTTCATTCCTTTCGCTTTAGTCACTTTTACTTGATGTGCGAACAAAAATTTACGCAGTTTGAAACAATCTTCGAAAAACCTCAAAATCTGTAGAGAGATTTTTAAAATATTCATTATAATGAATATTTTTAAAACAGACAAATTCTTTTGCCTTGTTTTTTCAACGGCTGTTACACATCGTTGCCAAATGCTTAAAACGAGAGTAGAGAATCGCAAACTCTTTGTTAATTTTGAGTAGTGTACCAGAAAAGTACTAGTTTGTCAGTTTTGGAATTTAAATTTTTGCGTTATTGATGAAGGAATGAAATTGTTATGTTCAATATACGAAAAGAACTTGTGGTGTTGTTAGAAAATAGTACGTTATAAGCGGTGGGTGTTCGGGACATTTCTGACGGTATTTACAAAAAATAGAGGTAAGTGTCTTTTTTAACGAATCTTCGATGTTAAGGTTTAATGTGAATTTAAATTGATATTTGAATGTTTTTTTTCGTAGTGCTTTTACGTCTATTCTAATCATACTGACTTTATAAGAGGTGTACAACTAGTTGTTAATCCACGATGTTTTTTGAGTTGAAAACGGCCAGTGTTTGCCAGTTTACATTAGCTGTACAACTAGGTTGCTTAGTTCAATGTTGTTGTTTTTTTTTAGTTAAAAACGTCCACTGGTTGCGTAGTTTACATAGCTGTACAACTAGTTGCTGATCCACTGAGGTTTTTTTATTAAAAACGGCCACTGGTTGCTAGTTTAGATAGCTGTACAGCTAGGTTGCTAATCCACTGAGGTTTTTTAGTAAAAACGGCCACTGTTGCTAGTTTAGATAGCTGTACAGCTAGTTGCTGAATCCACTGAGTTTTTTAGTTAAAAACGGCCATGTTGCCTAGTTAGATAGCTGTACAGCTAGGTTGCTGAATCCACTGAGGTTTTTAGTTAAAACGGACCACTGTTGCCTAGTTTAGATAGCTGTACAACTAGGTTGCTGAATCCACTGAGGTTTTTTAGTTAAAAACAGACCACTGGTTGCCTAGTTAGATAGCTGTACAACTAGGTTGCTGAATCCACTGGGTTTTTTAGTTAAAAACGGACCACTGGTTGCTAGAATGACTAGAAACATGGCGACATCGCTGGAGCTTGCGTCGCCAAGCTCCAGCGACTGTCGCCATGTTTACATGGGGTTGGCACCGGCTTGTATGATTTTACCTTTAAAACAGACAAACTTTTTTTTTTTTTTTTACGGCCGTACACAGGTTCCAAATGCTTAAAACGGATAGAAATCGCAAAATCTTTTTCAATTTTGAGTAGTGTACAGGAAAAGTCTAGTTTTATTTAATTAGACACCAATTCGGAACTTGAAACAACTATCACTTCAAATTTTAGTCTCACTAATAGCGAGTCAGACTCCCGTCTAGTGGTTAGAATGCCGGGCTACCAAGCGTTAGTTACCCAGTTCGAAACCAAGTCTCGGAAGCTTAAAAAATGAAGTTCAGATGGCAGCATTAAAATACAAAGAGAAGGGGAAGAAGTTCGAATTTGCTTTTTTTTTTTTTTTTTTTTTTACTCTTAAAAAATTTTATCTAGCTGGGATACACCGCAATTTTTATCGATTGTTCAGTTTAAAATTTTATCAAAAGTCATAGGCTTCACATCCTAAGTTGCAAGGTGTTTGCTCTTCCGAGATGAATATAACCCCAATCGCATCGGCTTTACAACGGCTCTACGCCCAATTTTCCCCCTTTGCCGATGATCCAACCCTACTATTCGGGAGAGGACATGCCCGAGCAAATTCCGAGATAAGAGCCCCCGACGCGTTGAAGAACTTGCATGGCGCTCGCTGCGTCCGATCATCGCATTTCAGGAACCGATGCCGTTTGCTATAGGTTAAATTAAATTAGCAACTACCTATCATATCAATAAATTTCGTATCATTCGTATTAGTCGTTATTACGTGATGCTTGAGAAATAGAATTACGCAGTTTGAAACGATTTTCACAAAATCTCAAAATCTAATAAATATGTTTAAATAATTGGACTCCTATAGTTTATGTTGAGCAACCATTTATCGTGTCACCAAATTTCATATCATTCACTTTAGTCGTTATTACGTAATGCGGGAACAAAGATTCACTCAGTTTTATACGATTTTCGCAAAATCTCGAAATCTGACCGATTTTTTTTAATTAGATGCTTATAGTTTAAGGTGAGTGACCACCTATCATTTCACCAAATATCATTTTTTCACCTTTGCAGTTATTACGTGATATGCGAACACAAATTTACGCAGTTTGAAATGATTTTCGCAAAATTTCAAAATCTAATCAAGATTTTTTAAAAATTGGACGCCTATGTTTTAAGTTGAGTGACCACCTATCACATGACACCCAATTTCATATCATTCGCTTCAGTCGTTTTTACGTGATGCTTGAACACAAATTTACGCAGTTTGAAAGGATTTTCGCAAAATCTCAAAATCCAATTAGGATTTTTTAAAAATTGGACGCCTATGTTTTAAGTTGAGTGACCACCTATCACATGACACCCAATTTCATATCATTCGCTTCAGTCGTTTTTACGTGATGCTTAAACAAAAAAAGCGTCACGGACAGAATGACAGAACGACAGAATGACAAAATGACAGACAGACAAACTTTTTTTTGAGGATCGCATCGGATTCCCGGGTGCTTGAAACGGATAGAAATCGCAAAATTTTTGAATTCCAGGAAATTTACAGACTAAAATCTAATTTTATTTATATAGATAACTAGCTGAAGTACCCGTCGTTAACGGGTTAGTACTGAATACAAATTTCTAAAAGCAAGAACTTTCGTCAGCATTGTAGGAGTACACAGAATGGATGCAGTATGTTGCCAAAGTAAAGAAAGCGAAATTATAATTTTTATGCATTGTTAAAATATTACAGGTTAGAGAGTAACTATGTAATATCATTTCATTCGCTTTAGTCGTAATCATGTGATGCGCGAACGAATATTTACACATATTGAAATAATTTTCGCAAAATCTCAAAATCTAATCAACATTTTTGAAAAATTGGAAGCCTAGAATTTAAGTTGAGTGACAACCTATCATGTCACCCAATTTCGTTTAATTCCCCGCAGTCTTTATTTCGTGCTGCTGGAACAAAAATTTTAGCATTTTTAAACGATGAAGTACCCGTCGTTGACGGGTTAGTACTGAATACAAATTTCTAAAAGCAAGAACTTTCGTCAGCATTGTAGGAGTACACAAAATGGATGTAGTATGTTGCCAAAGTAAAGAAAGCGAAATTATAATTTTTATGCATTGTTAAAATATTACAGGTTAGAGAGTAACTATGTAATATCATTTCATTCGCTTTAGTCGTAATCATGTGATGCACAAACGAATATTTACACATATTGAAATAATTTTCGCAAAATCTCAAAATCTAATCAACATTTTTGAAAAATTGGAAGCCTAGAATTTAAGTTGAGTGACAACCTATCATGTCACCCAATTTCGTTTAATTCCCGCAGTCTTTATTTCGTGCTGCTGGAACAAAAATTTTAGCATTTTTAAACGATGAAGTACCCGTCGTTGACGGGTTAGTACTGAATACAAATTTCTAAAAGCAAGAACTTTCGTCAGCATTGTAGGAGTACACAGAATGGATGTAGTATGTTGCCAAAGTAAAGAAAGCGAAATTATAATTTTTATGCATTGTTAAAATATTACAGGTTAGAGAGTAACTATGTAATATCATTTCATTCGCTTTAGTCGTAATCATGTGATGCACAAACGAATATTTACACATATTGAAATAATTTTCGCAAAATCTCAAAATCTAATCAACATTTTTAAAAAATTGGAAGCCTAGAATTTAAGTTGAGTGACAACCTATCATGTCACCCAATTTCGTTTAATTCCCCGCAGTCTTTATTTCGTGCTGCTGGAACAAAAATTTTAGCATTTTTAAACGATTTTCACAAAATCTCAAAATGTAATCAAAATATTTTAAAAATTCAACACCTATAAATTAAGATTAGCAACTACCTATCATATCACCAAATTTCGTATTAGTCGTTATTACGCGATGCTTGAAGAAATATAACCGCATTTTGGGAGAATTTTCTCAAAATCTCAAAATCTAATAAAAATGTTTAAAAAATTGGGCACCTATACTTTATGTTGATCAACAACCTATCATGTGACCAAATTTCCTATCATTCGCTTTAGTCGTTATTACGTAATGCGTGAACAAATATTCACTCAGTTTCAAAGGATTTTCGCAAAATCCCAAAATCGGATCGGTTTTTTTAGATGCTTATAGTTTAAGGTGACCACCTGTCATTTCACCAAATACCATTTTTTCACCTTTGTAGTTTTTACGTGATGTGCGAACACAAATTTACGCAGTTTGAAACAATTTTCGCAAAATCTCAAAATCTAATCAAGATTTTTAAGAAATTCGACGCCTATGTTTTAAGTTGAGTGACTACCTATCATGACACCCAATTTCATATCATTCGCTTCAGTCGTTTTTGCGTGATGCTTGAACAGAAATTTACGCAGCTTGAAACGATTTTCGCAAAATCTGAAAATCTAATCAAGATTTTTTAAAAATTCGACGCCTATGTTTTAAGTTGAGTGACCACCTACCATGACACCAAATTTCATATCATTCGCTTCAGTCGTTTTTACGTGATGCTTAAACAAAAAAAGCGTCACGGACAGAATGACAGAATGACAGAATGACAGACAGACAAACTTTTTTTTGAGGGTCGCATCGGATTCCCGGGTGCTTGAAACGGATAGAAATCACAAAATTTTTGAATTCCAAGAAATGTACAGACAAAAGTATAATTTTATTTATATAGATATTTCATTGACTTTAGCTCTTAATATAATACGTATAAACCTTCCCCTCACCTGTATACAAAGAAATGTGATTGTTATTATTTAAGGCCAATAATTATATTTCTGCTATAGAGAAAAGTTTTAAATTGATAAGGGCTATTCTCAAAAAATTTTACAAATCCCCCGTTCAATGTGTGTTGTAAAAAAAATTCTGTTTTCGAAAACTTTTACTTATTATTTGCCAGAAAACTATTTCTTCTAATGGATTCAGTGGATTTCAGTGGAATTTATCAAAATTTATATTTTTTCTCATTGTAAGAAACAAAAATACTTTATTTTTCTGCGTAATAGAAAAATGATTGTGTTCATTCGCCTTTAACTTTCATTAAAATAAAAAATAATCATTGTACTGCTTATACATATAATTTTGGCTGGTAAAACCTATCATAAATGTCTCCTAATATTTATAAATTAATACATTTGTTCAAATTATTTATTAATGCATTTCGACTATGTTAAAGTTCAAAGCAGACCGTATATTTTTTGTTCATCTAAAAAAAAAAAAAAAAAAAAAAAAATTACAGATTATAAGACAAATGTAAATTTATTTTGTTCCATGTTACTAGATTTTTAACAATGTATGCAGCATTAAGCATCTCAATATTAAAATTAGAACATAATTTAAGTTAAAATATTGGTAACAAAGCGGACAGGGTAACTAAGTGGACAAAAACGTTTCATTTGGGATTTACTAATTTCGTTTAATATATTTTGGCTTTACCTTTATCTTATCATAAAGTTCCAAATGGAATTAAAATGGTACTTAAGTTTCATCTTAATGATATAAGAGTTGAACATAAAGAAGGTGTCATAGTGGACATTGAATAAAAGAGTACTTACTATCGTATCCATCATATTTTAATTAATTCATTTTCTTCCAAAAAAACCCACTCCAATGCAGTTTGCTGCCATGGAAGAAATGCGACGTAAGCTAACTATTTAATAAGGAGGGGCGGTATGCTGAAAAATTCAGCTGGGGAAATTTTGGAAATGTAGTGGACAAACCAATAAAAAAAGAAGAATTTTGTCAAAAATGTACTAAACAGCAGGGAAAAATGCTACTGAATAAATTTAATTATCTAAAGTTTTTAAAGTATGATGTAATTTCAATGATGCTCTATGCTAATATAAACTAAATAATATGTTAAGACTATCGTCTTTTTCAATAGCTCTGTGTGAAAGCTGTAAGAAAAAAATTAATAAAATTGAGTGCCGTTGAATGTAAGGGACAAGACGGCTTATATTAGAGACTAACTGAAGTACCCGTCCTTGACGGGTTAGTGAATGCAAATTTCCAAAAAGCAAGAACTTTCGTCAGCATTGTAGGGAGTACACAGAATGGATGTAGTATGTTGCCAAAGTAAAGAAAGCGAAGTTATAATTTTCATGTATTGTTAAAATATTACAGGTTAGAGAGTAACTAAGTAATATCATTTTATTCGCTTTAGTCGTAATTATGTAATGCGCAAACGAATATTTACACATATTGAAATAATTTTCGCAAAATCTCAAAATCTAATCAACATTTTTGAAAAATTTGAAGCCTAGAATTTAAGTTGAATGAGAACCTATCATGTCACCCAATTTCGTTTCATTAGCTGCAGTCTTTATTTCGTGATGCTGGAAAAAAATTTCAGCATTTTAAATCGATTTTCGCAAAATCTCAAAATGGAATCAAAATTATTTTAAAAATTCAAGGCCTATAAATTACGATTAGCAATTACCTATCCTATCACTAAATTTCGTATCATTCGTATTAGTCATTATTACGTGATGTTTGAAGAAATATAAACGTATTTCGAGAGAATTTTCACAAAATCTCAAAATCTAATAAAAATGTTTAAAAAATTGGTCACTTATAGTTTATGTTGAGCAACCATCTATCATGTGACCCAATTTCATATCTTTCGCTTTACTCGTTATTACGTAATGCGGGAACAAAGATTCACCCAGTCTTAAACGATTTTCACAAAATCTCGAAATCTGATCGATTTTTCTTTAATTAGATGCTTAAGTTTAAGGTGAGTGACCACACATCATTTCACCAAATATCATTTTTTCACCTTTGTAGTTATTACATGATGTGCGAACACAACTTTACGCAGTTTGAAAGGATTTTCGAAAAATCTCAAAATCCAATCAAGACTTTCTAAAAAATTCGACGCCTATGTTTTAACTTGAGTGACCACCTATCATGACACTCAATTTCATATCATTCGCTTCCGTCGTTTTTACGTGATGCTTGAACACAAATTTATGCAGTTTGAAACGATTTTCGCAAAATCTGAAAATCTAATCAAGATTTTTTAAAAATTCGACGCCTATGTTTTAAGTTGAGTGACCACCTATCATGACACCCAATTTCATATCATTCGCTTCAGTCCTTTTTACGTGATGCTTAAACAAAAAAAGCGTCACAGACAGAACGACAGAATGACAGAATGACAGACAGACAACCTTTTTTATGAGGGTCGCATCGGATTCCCGGGTGCTTGAAACGGATAGAAATCGCAAAATTTTTGAATTCTAAGAAATGTACAGACAAAAGTCTAATTTTATTTATATAGATTACTTCCTGTAGGATTTTGATTTTATATATATACTAGCTGAAGTACCCGTCCTTGACGGGTTAGTGAATGCAAATTTCCAAAAAGCAAGAACTTTCGTCAGCATTGTAGGATTACACAGAATGGATGTAGTGTGTTGCCAAAGTAAAGAAAGCGAAGTTATAATTTTTATGTGTTGTTAAAATATTACAGGTTAGAGAATAACTAAGTAATATCATTTCATTCGCTTCAGTCGTAATTATGGGATGCGCGAACGAATATTTACGCATATTGAAATAATTTTTGGCAAAATCTCAAAATCTAATCAATATTTTTTGAAAAATTGGAAGCCTAGAATTTAAGTTGAGTGACTACCTATCATGTCAATAAATTTCGTTTCACTCCCTGCAGTCTTTATTTCGTGATGGTGGAACAAAATTTCAGCATTTTAAAACAATTTTCACAAAATCTCAAAATGTAATCAAAATATTTTAAAAATTCAACGCCTATAAATTAAGATTAGCAACTACCTATCCTATCACTAAATTTCCGAGCATTCGTATTAGTCGTTATTACGTGATGTGTGAAGAAATATAAACGTATTTTGAGAGAATTTTCACAAAATCTCAAAATCTAATAAAAATGTTTTAAAAATTGGGTATAGTTGGTGTTTATGTTATAGTTTATGTTGAGGAACCATCTATCATGTGACTAAATTTCATATCATTCGCTTTAGTCGTTATTACGTAATGCGTGAACAAAGATTCACTTAGTTTTAAACTATTTTCGCAAAATCTCAAAATCCAATCAAAATTTTTTAAAAATTCGACACCTATGTTTTAAGTTGAATGACCACCTATCATGACACCCAATTTCATATCATTCGCTTCAGTCGTTTTTACGTGATGCTTGAACACAAATTTACGCAGTTTGAAAAATTTTCGCAAAATCTCAAAATCCAATCAAAATTTTTTAAAAATTCGTCACCTATGTTTGAAGTTGAATGACCACCTATAAATACACCCAATTTCATATCATTCACTTTAGTCGTTTTTACGTGATGCTTGAACACAAATTTACGCAGTTTGAAAGGATTTTCTCAAAATCCAATCCAGATTTTTTCAAAATTCGACGCCTATGTTTTAAGTTGAGTGACCACCTATCATGACAGCCAATTTCATATCATTCGCTTCAGTCGTTTTTACGTGATGCTTGAACACAAATTTACGCAGTTTGAAAGGATTTTCGCAAAATCTCAAAATCCAATCAAGAGTTTTTCAAAATTCGAAGCCTATGTTTTAAGTTGAGTGACCACCTATCATGATACCCAAATTCGTTTCAATCGCTTCAGTCGTTTTTACGTGATGCTCGAACACAAATTTACGCAGTTTGAAATGATTTTCGCAAAATCTGAAAATCTAATCAAGATTTTTTAAAAATTCGACGCCTATGTTTTGAGATGAGTGACCACCTATCATGACACTCAATTTCATATCATTCGCTTTAGTCGTTTTCACGTGATGCTTAAACAAAAAAAGCGTCACGGACAGAATGACAGAAGGACAGAATGACAGAAGGACAGAATGACAGACAGACAAACTTTTTTTTGAGGGTCGCATCGGATTCCCGGGTGCTTGAAACGGATAGAAATCGCAAAATTTTTGAATTCCAAGAAATGTACAGACAAAAGTCTAATTTTATTTATATAGATATAGTAGGAAAAGGACGTTTCTCTTACATTTTGAATGATTTTTTTTTTTTTTTAGATTAAAAGTTTGAGAGAATGTTTTGGGCCGACGTTTCTACTACTGTTGTTTAAACACTGCCATCATAGGTTTAATTTTTAATAGCATTTGTTTCAAATTCGTTTTTCAAGGACCTAATCTTGTATTACCGAAGATAATTTCAGGAAATCGTTTTGTAAGTCGAAGTAATCAAAATTAACGATAATCATAAAATTCAGTGGAATTTTAACACTTCATTAATTACTGCTTAAATAGAAATAAAGTAATCCATGCGGAATTTTCAGCCTTTAAAATACAGGAAATAAAATAATCTCAATAAAAGTTCATTCGATGTTCATGTTCAGTTCTAATTTATGACATTGAACTTCTAATTAGCCTGAGTATTGGACACTAATAACCAGATTCAGCGCATTGTTTTTATTAATCTACTAAATAAAAAATTAAAATGATATCACAAAAACTTATTTATATTGCATACTTATTTTTTTTTAATTTATTGATTTGTTGAATGCATTTAAAAACTTAACAAAATTCATACTTATAGCATACAAAATCTATAAATCTTCGAATATAAGTAAATTTATATTATTACGCATTTGAAAATGCTTTTGCTTAATTATTTCTACACATTTGAATGTGTTATGGATTTAAACAGATGTATAGTAACGCATTTGTACGATTCTGAAATTTATTTTATGCTTACTGTGTAATAAATCTGATGAAAGTTTCAATGAATTTTCGGATATTATTACTCAACCCCTCTCACGCTTCCTCTTTGAGATAGATCCCTTGAGCTTTGTATTTGTCACCGTCAGATGTTCAGCGAAATAGAATCTTGATGTGAACTTTGACAAGAGAGATTTGTGTGAAAAGAAAGCCGTTTCCTTCAGCAAGTGGCCGGGGTCTTTCCCCGGCCTAATCGGATAAAAACTGAAGATTTTGTCAAGAAAAGTATCCGCGGCCGTAATCCTCTCTAAGAATAAAAATGTACTTCATCAAGAAATATATGAGATGGGAATGTAAGAAGCACTATTTTTCACATTTTTCGCTTTCAAAAAACAAGGAAAGGATTCTGTGTTGGAAATTTATTGACAGTTGATCCATAAAAAAGTCACGCCCTGTTTATTTTTGGTTTTAAGTTAACTTTAATATTTCTTGTTGGAAATTCATGAGCAAGTGATTTTTTCTGTGAAATAAATTATGAATTTCATGCAACGTGTTGACGTTTAACCTGTCCGACCTTTATTACCTTACCTTACAAAAGCTTGACCTAGACGCATACTTCTAATTTTTTAAAAAAAAGTTCAAATTAGATGCAGTGTGGAAATATTACTTATTGAAGGCAAAGAAAATAGTGGACAAAATATAAAACAATCTAAATTTATGTACAGTTCCCTGATCCCTACACCCATAAAGAGAAATCTTGTCCGTATAAAAATTAATTTCAAACACACATATTTGTACGACCATATATTCACCGAAATATGAAACATGGCATTGAACAAATGCCATGTCGGTAACCCCCAGTGTACGGAATGCAACACCGCACTGTTTCTTCATCTTCATCACCTTTTTTTCTATTTTATCCCCCTTTTCTAGGACGCTAATAAATTAAAAAATGCAATCCCTTAATGTTTTTGGTTTCACGGGATTTTGGAATGAAGATTTCTTGATTTGACTGCAATGTTGGATCCCAATGCTGGCAATTCAGATGAGTACTTCCCTCTGGCTTAGAATTAATTCAACAACTGATTGTAAAGAGAAATAAGAAAAAGATTTTAATACGAATTTTAATGTTATGCAAAGAAAATAATTTAAAGAACTATAAAATTTATAGGTACATTAACATACTTATTGCTATTTTCTTAGTTGCTGAAAACACCACGTAAAAAATCGAATTAGTCCAATGAATCTTTTCCTATTCTTGATTTAATTTTTATTTTTGTTGAGATGTCGTGCCAAGAGATAGAATATTGCACTGTCTCCTGAAATAGGTGCCAATACCCCCGACGGGGTTGGACTTCTGCTCGTTCGTTCCTAATATTGAACCAATGCCAGATGAGGGACTAACCATTAGATGAAATTGGCAGCTCCAGAGGTAACGTTAAACATGGAGGACATTGGAGTCAAGGCAGATTTTACGTGCACTAGTTCCCATTGGCGTAAACGGTCCCACAGCGGTTGAGCCGAGAGGGAGTTGACCCTCCGAAGCACTGGCCAAACCGGATGCTGCTTCACTTGCCGTGTCCTTATGGGTACTGAGTTTAGCGCCCAGAATTTACTTATAGTAAAATAATTAAAAGCGTGAACTAACAAAGCTAAAAATGAAAACGTTTTATAATTGATTCGGGATGTTTCACTCAGAGATAAATTAGTATGAAATATTTCAGTTCCTTTCGAGATTGGGAAGTTTGCGAAAAATTTCGATTACAATATTTGAGTCAAACTCCCATTAGAAGACAAATAAAAAAATAAATAATCTTTAAATTAAAATTTGTGATTAATGATCCATCCCATCAGTGGCTTAGAGGTTTTGCTCTCAAAACTGGAAGGAGGAAGGTGCCAGCTTCAAACCCCGGTCGCGCCTATCGACCTAACCATTCGGCGTTTTCCGGGATTTTTTCCAAACCTCGCGTAAATATAGGCTGGGATCTCTTAGAAATTCCCCCACAGTGGGCATTCTCCTTATAGGTCAAGGACTCTTGTGCAGTGTCAATCGGCCTTAATCCACAAACAAAAATCAAACGTAATTATTGTTTCATGAATTGTTAGCTAAAATACATAAATATGCAAAAATTTTTGGTCAATTAAAGATTGAGACTGCGGCGTGAAATTGTAATAAAAATAAATTATTTTTCAGTTTAAATACCGCGGGATTACGGTCCTAGTCCCGCGAGACCAGTCCCGCAAATATTTGTGCAGGATCCGGTTTCCACGGAATCGGGATTGCATTTCCTAATTTAATGACATAAATCACTCTACACACGTGATCATTTACATATTTTCTCAGGCCATATGCAAAATGGTGTAGCCAATAAAAGAAAATTTCTCTTGGTAATTTTTTTGGAAATCAAGCTTGTGTCTAATTTATCAATATAGTGTTTGGATAATGAACTCATTAACAAGAGAGATCATGGATTCTAACTTGCTCAAACCACCGAAAATCTGCCGTTGAAGTATTAACAAAAATTAAAAAGTTTGTGAATTTTTTCTTCGACTTGTTGTATGCCACTTAAACAGTTTTATTTTTTTAGTAGACAAATGGTGTAACCTTTAGCGCATTATGCTGCCGTGCCTCCGGTCCAGAATTCGATTCGCGGCCTAGGCAATGTTGCCTCAGCCTTTCACCCATTGAGCGGATCGGGGAAGTGGGGACCAAGCTTGCCTGGGATTAAACCTTTAACGTGCAGTGTTCCCGCTCTGGGAACACCAAACTCTGACGTTTTGACTGTTGCCAGTCACGAAGAATAGATTTGATGTCTATAAAAATAGTTGCGGGTGACACAGCTCGACGGAAATCCTTTACTTTTTAGCACGTCATTTCTCGTAAAAAAATTTGTCACGACTCTTTTTAACAGCAGTGACATCTGCTGAAAAATGGAAGAATGCGAGTACAGCCGGATAGATTTCCCAATGCTGAGAAAAGTGCAGACGTTGGAAAGGGTTGCGCCTCAAAGGGTTAAAACACTAGGAGCTTCGGGTCAGCCTGACCACCTGGTCGAGGCATATACTTCTGTACCCCATAGCCCATTGTCGCGAATTCGTGGTTGAGCAGCACAGGCAATTATATAACAAAACTGATCTCCGGATTATGCATCTGATAAACGAATGAAAGAAATATGAAACTTTCCTCCCAAGACGAGTTCCTTTTGTGTTCAGTATTTGTCCTCTTAGTGAAATGATAACTTAACGGACACGTTGAGAAGAAGGGATTGGTCGAGAAACTGGTACCTTGATCGAGTGCTGTGGATCACAAGATTAATCCGAAAAAGATTGACGATTCCTCCAGCAAAAGTGAGTATTTGTATGTAATCCTAGCTAAGAATAAAGGTACACTTCTTCGAGATTGAATAAAATGGGACGTTTTGTTTTATTTTATTTATTTTATTACTATTATTATTTTGGCCCAAAAAATTAAGTGTTAAATTGGTTGCAAACGTCATACAGTGCCATGTCTAATCACGGGCCGCTCATGCCATCTCTCTGCAAAATTATCATCTTTGTACACGCTCCACATATCTTGTAAGTTTTTTGAATTAAAATGTATGTATAGGGCGAATGTTTGCTGTCAGAAAACTCACTTGAATTTTTGTTAGGCTTTCGTTGCTTCATATCAGTTTGCTGCCCTTCCGCTCGACTGTAAAGATTTTATGAGGGAATAAATACATTTTACTCTGACTGCAAAGTCTCTTTTCATATGTTCGCCACTTTCATAAAATGTCATATTACTGTAAAGCGCGTTGGTTTCAGTGCTTATTTATTTATATCTTTACTAGCCGCCTCCGGCGACCAGTTCGTTCGCCATCTTAATAAATCTTGTTCGGAGAGAATCCTGTTTCTGACCAGCTTTCTTGGCACTGAAATCGCTCAGATTCCGAATGGAATTAAAATTAATATGGTTACAAACAGGGGTGACCCTAGTGTAAGTGGCGCCCCCTGCTAACGTAAACAAAGACGCCCCCCAAAGACGTTTTTGTGTTCGAAATGACGCCCGTTCGAAGTCGGGTCCCCGATACGATGCTTACCTTGCTTACCGCATCGGGCCATCCCTGGTTACAAAAAGAAGATGGTTTTGTGATAAAAACCTAGAAAATGGTACAAATCATTCTCTTCCTATATTAATTCTGAAGAACATCTAGATATATTGGCCGTTATCAAAAAACGGAAAGGGAAAAAAAAGTAAGAAATTCAGAAACACTTTCAGATTTTCAATACACACAAAAGTGCTATACATTAAAAGTGTATCATAATCCATGCGTCTTCCCTATTTTCTTTCATTATTCCTCTAAACTGGAAAGATTATTATTATTCATGAGTGTGATTAAACAAAATTAAAATTGATATTTCTAACATCATTTTTATGGATGTAATACAATAGAAATAAAATGGGGGAAAAGATGTGCAGAAAACTGCACAATTCGAACTGAATGAAATTTTCAGAAACTCAGTTTTTGTTTGTTTGTTTCCGAAATACATAATTTACATTTCAGATTTGTGTGCTTGATCCGAAATCCGCATATAAGTCCACGTCAGAAGGAAAAACTTATTCAGGTGTATTCTTTATCCAGGCGTAACAGACGATACAATGAATTTATTTAGTAAAAACTGCTTATAAGTTAGCGCCATCTGTCTTTTGTTCTGTTAAATATAAACTCAATCGTATTCTTTTTTTAATAAAAAATAGGTTTTTTTGTATATTATAGGAACAGTGTTTTTTCTGCGCGATAAAAAGTAGCCTATTAGTTGATCCAGGACTTTAACTGTCTTTAATCCAAATATTATCCTAATCCGTCAAATCGTTTCAGTGTGAAAGAGTAATAAACATACATACAAACATTGACATTTATAATATTAGTAGGATTTAAGCTTCAGAAGAAAGTTACAGAAAACACCAGTTTTTACTTCTTAGAATGACTGTATTCTTTGAATACATGTTAACTCGATATGGACTTACTGTTTAGTGGTCAATAGTAAGCTGATATTTGACAGTGCAAATAAAAAGAAAAATAATAACTCATTGAAACAGTCACATATTTTCCTTCGTGTGGTACAATGCGAATGCAAAAATCCACCATTATTTTTGAGAAATTTCCAAATTTTCTTTTTGTATAGAAAATTCCTAAAGCAGATTCGCCTGCAAATATTTTCAGAGCTGTAAATCTTAGAGGGCTCGAGCTGCCTCTTTTTATGAAAAAAGTAAAAAAGTAATGCAGCCCATTATCAGAAGAAAATTTTAACAATTTTCATTCTAATATGTGGTTTTTTTCAATATAGTGCTTTATTCTTTATGTTTTTTTTTTACAATATCTGGCATACTTTCGGCATTTCAATTTCCTAAAAAATATTGGAAACATAATTATGGTTGCAAACTGTAATACAAAAACCATGCCATTGGTGAAATAATTTCACAAATTCTTTTTATTTTAGCTCGCTGTAATTTTTCGGCGCGAAAAATAATCGGATGCCGGAAATTCCATACATTATTTACATTTTTAAAAACGCATTTTGTTCGGAGAGTGGCTGGAATGCGGATTTTTCCTCTTCTTTCAGATAGCGTGAAACATATGCACCAGAATAAACGGATAGGTATCAAAATAATAAGCCTCAATCTATCCAACATTAGGAAACACTCTTGCTTATGATGTCTATTATCTCTGAATTTAGAAAAGAATATTCTGGGAGCATTACTTCGTACGTGTGACAACATTTCTACAATGTCTTGCTAAGGGGCGGAAGTCTCCCATTTTCCGCTAATAGATGTCTCTGCCTCTGCTAAAGGGCTGAAAATGTTGCTACATACATGAAGGAAATGTAATGCAAACCAGTTAAAATAACGTTAAAAATACGAGTATTTGTAAAGCTCTAAGTTAATACTCTATTTTTTTTCATACTTATATATTTTTATTTTTAGAGTCTGAGAATGCCAGAAATGAATTCAGTTTTCGTTGGATAATTAAATTCATAACTCATCTGGTCACAATATATATTGTTACTACAATAGCTGTAATTTTAAAAACGATATTATTTTTATTTTATGCTTACAAGTATGATATACATTCTGTAGTTTTCTTAATACAAATAAAAATAATTTGCTGTCGCAGTTCACAAACACCCTTACAAAGAAAGTCCTCTCTGATGTCTGACTATTTAATCAGCCATTTTTTTGTAATATTATGATATATGCATTTTGATCCATGCTTCGTGTTCTTAGCAGCTCAAGAATCAATGGATTTAAACGTTTTACAAAAAAAAAAAGTAAGATTATTCTTTTTAGATTCGGTGCAAATTTTAACTTTTTTATTTTTTTTCCAATGGACAGGCAATCGCTCATCAAAAACGTTTGCCACTACTAAGGCCAAAATTAATAGCCACTTTATTACGGGGCCAGTCAGTGGGCAGCCAGGGTTACCCCCTATAAAGGAACGCACAAATAAACATCCATGACCATGTCTGGAATTGAACCAGGACCCAAGGTATGATAAACTGAGGCTATCGAGCTGAGGCGGTCGAAAGTGAATTAGGAGTGGATTAAGAGATAAATAATTTGAAATTTCTGCTTCTACCGAATAAAAAACTTCAACTGTGAGTGACCGAAAATCTTTTGCTGTTAGTCAAGAAAAATGCAATATGTCTGTTCGTTTGGTAAAGAATAAAACGATTATTTAAACTAGTTTGATTTTTAAATATATTTAATTGCAAATATGAAATGTCATTTGCCAAAATACATATTTTTGAACATATATATGTTAATTTATCAAAAAAGACATACCGTAGTGTAACATATTAGTCCGATTGATAATTGTCCATTTTATTCGAGGTTTACTCGATAATCTGGGCTCTAAAGTCATGTGATTTAAATTGTTATCCTAATTTTTAATTAATTTACGGTGATATTCTAGACAAATAGGACCTTTTTAAAGTATTTTCAGCTATCTAATCTTAAATCGGGCCTACCATGGCCGAGTGCATGAGACACTCAACATGGTAGATGGCTGAAGTGTAAAGATCCAGCTTTCACACACACACAGGTCTACCGTGCGGCTGCAGAGGGAGTTTTGGTCTGAAGTTTTTTCCATATATACCGTAAATACGCGTTACAACCTCTTAAAAATGTACTCGTACTCAGCAAGGGACATCCATCTCCTAGGCACAAAATCCTAGTGTAGCTTTGCTTAACAAGTCGCCTCGGGTTGTGTAGTAGCTAGAGGGCGATTCTACCACACTACGGGTCCGGGTTCGATTCCCAGCACTGGCTGGGTGTCATTTCGTCCATCCCTTCATAGGAGGCAACGCTGGTATTAGGTGCATCTATAATAAAGATACCAGTATTTCCGGCCTTAGTAGTGGCCAATGAGTATGAACATTAAGTGTCAGCCATTGGGAAAAAAAGGGAAAAAAAAAAGATATAGAACTTTGCTTCACACATGACATCCCCTAACCTCAAATCGCCTTCTGGTTTTGTATAAATCTGTCGCAATAAATAAAATACTACGATTAAGAACAAATGCATGCATCGTATAAATATGTACCTTATTTCTTTTTTGGTTACAACGCAACAAATTTCGCAGATTAAATAAATAATCTCATGAATGAAACAAAGAAGCCTCTTTACCGCAAATGAGACCCTTTGAGCTTCGCATTTGTCACCTTCAGGTGTTCGATGGAACAGAAACTTGAGGGAAGCGGTGACAAAAAAGGGATTGGGTCGGAAAGTAGTTTTCTGCAGTCTGCGGTAGGTATCTTTCTGCAGACTAATCGGATAAAGACCGAGGATTTTGTCGGCAAAGTGTACGTGCCTATAATCCCCGTCAAGAATAAAGATGTATGTACTTCTTCGGCAATAGAATATAATATTCGAAAATATGTGAAACAGATCAATCAGTTTACATTTATGAAAAATTTTAAGTGTTAAGCTTTATTTAAAGCAAATTATATGAGAAAAAGTCCTAGTTGCTTTTTAAGTTTAAGCGAAATATTGATTGAATTATTTCTGAAAGAAGACTTTTTGCATGTAAAATGGCCTGGCCAATATTTTATTTAGATATGAAAAAATACTAGACATTCTTCTAGACAGACACGTACAATGAAATCTAATATACAACATTCAGCTACTTTTTTATATTTGCTTTAGTGCGAAGCATGTA
This sequence comes from Cheiracanthium punctorium, assembly GCA_038373885.1. Taxonomy (NCBI): domain Eukaryota; kingdom Metazoa; phylum Arthropoda; class Arachnida; order Araneae; family Cheiracanthiidae; genus Cheiracanthium; species Cheiracanthium punctorium. The sequence continues at coordinate 116,776 of JAWZYV010007652.1, forward strand.
AATGAATACATACGGTTTTAACTTTAATAAATAATTTATAAAATCGATATTTCATTTACTTTTTCTATGCAAGCTTTTGCTGAACTCTTGCTAAAAGATCACCTTGAATGTTGATAAAATACAGATATGTGCACATAAAATATAAATTGGGAATTGCAGATAAAAAGTGAAATTAGAGAACAGTGAAGGCTTTTATGTTAGCAGGCAATGTGGTACGCTGATTAAGCAGCTGTGAGAATTTTTGGAAGAAGTATGAAAATAACCATGATCTAAAATCGAAATAGGAAAGAATACACGAAATAAGCAGAAAAAGAATGAAATATATAGCGGCACTAATGTAAGCATTGTAACCTAATATATTATTAAATCAAATGAACATTTCTTAATATGAGCTATCAAGTTTCAAAGCATATACGTTTTATTTCGAAGACCATTTTCACAGCTTTACTTTGTCTAGCGAGTGTGACATTGTGTTGCTTTAGACTATGTAGATATATAAAAGCATGAAAACTAATCTGATCTTTCGTCTGCATCACGCAGCCCGTTGGCGCATGCTTAAATTGATTTTTACAAGATTCTATTGTTTCCAAATTCAACAAAACGTTTGGTTTGTTCAAAAGGGCGTCCTGCCCAAATCGCGTGTTGGAGTTCACATCCTCTTGCGTAAAACGCAGCTACAACCTCCCCCCCCCCCCCCCCCCCCGCCCCCCTACTCAGCAAGGGACATCCATCTCCTAGGCACAAAATAGTAGTGTAGCTTTGCTTAACAAGTCGCCCCGGGTTGTGTAGTAGCTAGAGGGCGATTCTACAACACTACGCGTCCGGGTTCGATTCCCAGCACTGTCTGGGTGTCATTTCGTCCGTCCCTTCATAGGAGGCAACGCTGGTATTAGGTGCATCTATAATAAAGATACCAGTATTTCCGGCCTTAGTAGTGGCCAATGAGTATGAACATTAAGTGTCAGCCATTGGGAAAAAAAAAAGGAAAAAAAAGATAAAGAGCTTTCCTTCACGCATGACATCCCCTAACCTCAAATCGCCTTCTGGTTTTGTATAAATCTGTCGCAATAAATAAAATACTACGATTAAGAACAAATGCATGCAGCGTATAAATATTTACCTTATTTTTTTTTTGGTTACAACGCAACAAATTTCGCAGATTAAATAAAGAATCTCATGAATGAAACAAAGAAGCCTCTTTACCGCAAATGAGACCCTTTGAGCTTCGCATTTGTCACTTTCAGGTGTTCGATGAAACAGAAACTTGAGGGAAGAAGTGACAAAAAAGGGATTGGGTCGGAAAGTAGTTTTCTGCAGTCTGCGGTAGGTATCTTTCTGCAGACTAATTGGATAAAGACCGAGGATTTTGTCGGCAAAGTGTACGTGCCTATAATCCCCGTCAAGAATAAAGATGTATGTACTTCTTCGGCAATAGAATATAATATTCGAAAATATGTGAAAACAGATCAATCAGTTTACATTTATGAAAAATTTTAAGTGTTAAGCTTTATTTAAAGCAAATTATATGAGAAAAAGTCCTAGTTGCTTTTTAAGTTTAAGCGAAATATTCATTGAATTATTTCTGAAAGAAGACTTTTTGCATGTAAAATGGCCTGGCCAATATTTTATTTAGATATGAAAAAATACTAGACATTCTTCTAGACAGACACGTACAATGAAATCTAATATACAACATTCAGCTACTTTTTTATATTTGCTTTAGTGCGAAGCATGTAAATGAATACATACGGTTTTAACTTTAATAAATAATTTATAAAATCGATATTTCAATTACTTTTTCTATGCAAGATTTTGCTGAACTCTTGCTAAAAGATCACCTTGAATGTTGATAAAATACAGATATGTGCACATAAAATATAAATTGGGAATTGCAGATAAAAAGTGAAATTAGAGAACAGTGAAGGCTTTTATGTTAGCAGGCAATGTGGTACGCTGATTAAGCAGCTGTGAGCATTTTTGGAAGAAGTATGAAAATAACCATGATCTAAAATCGAAATAGGAAAGAATACACGAAATAAGCAGAAAAAGAATGAAATATATAGCGGCACTAATGTAAGCATTGTAACCTAATATATTATTAAATCAAATGAACATTTCTTAATATGAGCTATCAAGTTTCAAAGCATATACGTTTTATTTCGAAGACCATTTTCACAGCTTTACTTTGTCTAGCGAGTGTGACATTGTGTTGCTTTAGACTATGTAGATATATAAAAGCATGAAAACAAACCTGATCTTTCGTCTGCATCACACAGCCCGTTGGCGCATGCTTAAATTGATTCTTACAAGATTCTATTGTTTACAAATTCAACAAAACGTTTGGTTTGTTCAAAAGGGCATTTTGTTAAATCGATCTTTTGAATAAAACAAAATTTTGACAAATCAACAACTCAAAACTACCAAACTATTTAAAAAAGTAAATCATCTCTCGGCTGGACTGCTGTGGGCCCGTGTACGCTTATGGGAGCGGGTGTACGTGAAATCCGTCGTGGCTCCAATGTACTCCATATTTATATGACACCTCTGAGGGTGCCGATTTCAGATTGTTGGTCTCTCAACTGTAATTGGCTCAGAATTAGGGGACCCCGAGCGAAGTCGGACTTCCTCCCACTGGGGCGCATTAAAATGGAAGCCGTCCCCTTCCGGCTTCCGCCAATTGCCGTCCTGTATAGGGGGATCTTGCACCACTCCGTGCTTGCCAGAAGCCATTAGAATCATCAACAACAACAGTAAACGATTTCTTTTAATTATGCAAAACATTTGTTAAGAAGTATGAGTGGGAGCAGAAGTGCAGTTTTTAAATGGAGAGAGAGTTCTGTAGTAACGGCAGCGTAAACAATATTTGCAAAGTGAAGTTATCGCTATCGAAAATTACTCAGGTCGAATTAATGTACGTTTTTTTTAAAAGCAAACTACGAGTGTAGTTCAAATCATTTGATCAAAAGTCCCCAACCGAGTCATCGGTTAGGAAATGACGCTCTGTCAGGGGTTTCTTCTCAACGACCCGAAGAAATACACTGTTAATAAAAGTAGTTAACATTTCACCATAAAATGGTACTGAATTAGCTGCATCCTTTCTATGGATAAACGTTGAACCATGGTTTGATGTTTAAACTGGTCAATGAAACCAAATCATAGTGAGACGTTTATCCATAGAAAGGATGCTGCGAATTTAGCTCCATTGTATTGTGAAACGTTGACCTACTTCTTTTAACGGTGTAGAAAACACTGTGTGCGAGATTCAGGCTTTACAAAGGATGTTTCAGTGTATGCCATCGGAAGCGCAGTAACCTACTACGTGACATCCAGTGCCAATGCGTTGCTGTACATTGTACATTATCCCTAGACATGGAATTAGATTCACTTGGGGAATGCATGAGTGAAAACTCTCGATACCTTACTTTTGGAAACATTACATAGTATGATAGACGGTATTTGATATTAACATTAGGTTTCTTGCGGTTCTTTAGTATCACATAAATGTCCGGCAGCATATCGGTCGATTAAGCTCGGTTCCCATCAGAACACCGAAAGGGAAGCACCACAGGAATAATTAGTGGTTGGAAGGGTGAAGTCCTCTCTCGATAGAGTCTGCTGTGGACCGTGTACGCTAAAGGGAGCTGGTGCACGTAAAATCTGTCGTGGCTCTAATGTCCTCCATGTTCAAAATGATACCTTAGGGGGGTGGCAATACAGGTGCTACATCTCTCACTCTCATCTGGAATTGGTTCAAAATTAGGAGGCCACGCATAGAGGCCAGGGCAGCGTTGATTTGCCTACTAGGCGACTCAAGAATAAAGTGACCAACATCTCTGGCCCACGTGACATTCAAACCTAAGTGTAGGTCGCTGACGGGCCATTAAAAAGAAAAAAAAAACATCACAAAATGCATAAGCTCCAATAATATCTGTAACGGAAATAGAGTTAATTATTGATTTTTCATAAAACGAATATGATGAAATACTTTTTCTGTTGAATTATCCAATTCTTCACTTAAGAATCTTATTAAATATATAGAGTTATCTAAAAATCTCGATATAATTTGATGTTAAGACCTTATCGTTTTCATAGAGTGAATAAAGGAGCTGTATGAAATACAGATTCATGCAGTTTTTTCCTTAGATTTATGAATTAATATCAAAAGAATCACTCTTATTCATATCTTTTGTTTGCTTTAGTAGAAGTTTCGGAATACATTTTCTAGCTTATGAAGTCCCGGCAAATGTCAAGTTTTGTTTGTCGCATGATTTGTGCTTTACGAATTACAGAAAAGAAAGTTTTTCTTAGAACTCTTTTCGGCTAAAAGTTCGTCGAATCCAGCAAGGAAACGTGACGAAATAACGTTTCCGTTCTGCCAAGGAAATTCAGTTTTCTGTGTTATTTTTCCCGTAACAATTTAGAAGAGTCCGTATTTTCTATGCTGATTGTTTCTTTTTATTAAATTTTCTTCGACGCCCAGGTATTAAGGCGTTGTTTATCACCTTGATAAAAAGGTTACTTGCACAAAACAAAACATGGAAATATAAGAATATAAATTCATGCATTTGTGCAGTTGAATACATACATATTCACATAATATCCCGGAATAAAAATGTTTATGTATTCATTATTCTTTATCTATTTAACAGTTTTCTACATACTTGATTTTATCTTTGCGCAATATGTACAGTGTGATCAGAAAATGAGTGTACATTGGAAAAATTAATAATTCACGGAATATGTAATAAGAGAAGTAAAAATTTACACATATGCTTGGAATGGCATTGAGATTTTATTTCAACCACAAAGAACTTCAAAAGTGGCCGATTTATGGCGCTTGATGCGACAAGAAATGTGATAATTAACATAAAAAATTATGACAAAGCAAAGACGATGTTCTTCAGAATATATATACTAATCAACATGCCGACCGTCATTCCTCAACAATAGATGTAGTCGAGGTACAATGCTGTGAACAGCACTGTACAGTAGGGCGGGCCGAAAAATGCACTTTTGCACTTTTTTTCGAAATCGATGAGAGCCTAGTGCGGAAAAGTTGTCCCTTAGGTTGGTTAATAAGGTTGTAAAATTTTTTTGAAATCGGACAATATCTTCATCTTCAGTCGGCGCCAGCACCTTGAATATCCGGATTTTGGGGCGAAACAAGCATTTCCTCCCGGAAACACAATTTTCGCTAATTTCCGATATGGATATCAGCCGAATGCGGAAAAGTTATGTCTTGGGTTGGTTAATAACCATATATATATATATATATATATATATATATATATATATATATATATATTTGAAATTGGAAAATATCTTCAACTAACGCCGGCGCCTTAAAAATCGGGATTTTGGGCCAAAATAGACATTTTTTCTCGAAAACACAATTTTTGCAAATTTTTGAAATCGATATCAGCCAAGTGCGTAAATGTTCTTTACATGATATGCTCTTATAAAAGTAACTATACTCTAATAAGAATAAATAAAAGTTTACTGGATTTTGGAAATCATTAATAACTGTGAAGTAAAGTTGCGTCTTGGTTTTAGTAATAAACGTGAGCTTGTTTTTGTTTTTTTTCCCTCAGATGTGAGCAATATATTTTGGTGGCTCGGCACCACTATTGACTCATTTCCTCTGTACTAAGCAGGGAATTAAATATGAAGCAATTCAGCTCTTTGCTTATCTGGGTTATTTCAGAGAAAATTCACTGAAATAACCCAGAACTCACCACGAGGAGGTGGCTGCATTTCGAGTTCCACCCGTGTCCACCCCAACCTTCCAACCATATATTTACAGTGGGCACATTATGGTTTCAAATTCTCTTATTTGTCTGCTGCCTGTCCTGTTGGTAATTTTCTGCACTTCGATTTACTTTCGAAGGATGGCATTAGTCTTCGGGATTCCAACTGAGCTCTGATCAGACTATCCCTTGCAATTGGTCCAACCACAGAAGCTGCAGCCTCTGTTGCCATTTTAATTGCTCTTTCTACTGCCTGAGTGTGGCATGGAAACTTCTTTACTTCTACTAAATGTGGGGCTTTTTTCTTATCATATTGAAGAGTTCTTTGGTGCTGATTTCACGAAGCATAGGCGGCTCAGTTATAACATAATTCTTCCAGTGTATCATGTCGATATAATCCTTTGCGTCGAATTTCAACATAAGAACTGTAAAGCGCCGAATTTCCCGCTGTCTGTTCTCTCTGCCCTTCAAAATCCTTCTAATAGCGAGCTCTCTGATCTGGTTTCTTTCATTCGTAATCATTGAGAGAATAGTGTTTTCAGGATGAGCATAAAAAGCATTTCGGCTTATTGCTCGATCCACAACATTCTTCAATTCATCTGGAAGATAACGGGACAAACTGATCATTTTCCACAAGTGTCGAGCACCATCTTGACAATGTGGCCTTGACTTTATCAAAAGCCACTTAGGCACATACACTTTAACTACGAATTCCGCTAAAGCTTTCAAATTTGCTGACACATTTGTCATAGTAATGTATAAGCGCAGAATTCGATAAGCTGCCGTGAGCCAACGGGAGTGAGATAACTTTCCTGGCTTTTTTTCTGTTAACGCAGGTGAGCAATATCCTGATGTGACAGCTTCGTAAATGTCCAGCATGTATTGCTGATCGGTGCTCAGATTATCCTTAGGAAGCTTTGATACTGTGAAGGTTTCATCTTCATCCACTTCAATCTTTTTGAAATTAGCGACCGGTTTAAGGTCGCAGTTTTCAAGTTTTTTCCTATTGGACCGGAGAAGATTTCAGGACCACTTGTTTGTCCATCTAACTTCTTTATAAGGTGCTGCAACGGTAATTTGTTTGTGTGCAACAAACATATGAGCCATTGAAGCGGCCTCTCAATATCTTCTTCTATTAGGCGTAAAACTCCTTACCTATAACCTGTATTTACAGCCAATTGCCAGGAGGGATCCTGTGTTAATGTTCTTCTGTGAAAGATAATTAATAATGCTGGTCCTAATAGATTCTGCTGAACCACTACCTGGTGCAACGTGGCCGAGATATAGGAATCCTGGTTCTTGTATTAAGACCACATGTTCTTCACTTATTGTTGTTCTGTGCTTTTTGTATCCTCTGATTTTGTCTGTCAAGGTTTTATCTTTTCGTGCATCGTAAAAGAGGGCTTCAAGATCTTCTGTTTGCCCTTGACGTTGAAACTCCATGCGTTTTCTTTTTCTATCTCTTCTTATTTTATTCTTATCCGTAACATTGGAATGGTCGTCATCAGTTATTAATCCGACATCTTGCAGAACTGCAGAAACAATTTTCGATGCCGACCTGTCTCCTATCCTTGCACTATCGCATGCAAGTGCTGTAGTTGGCAATTTTATTCTCATCTGGTTGGCTTTCCTGTCCATTTTGTTTTTTTTTTCCCCGGGACATTTTGATATGTTTCTCCCTGAATCGAAGAGGTGAGTATTCTTTATCATTAGCCATTACCCATTCAGGATTTTCTTGGTTGTCACAATCCTCCAAGTCAGGTGTATATTGTTGGTCTTGAAACTCCTGTTCACATGCTAAAGCACATGAAGTATCTTTCTTTACAGCTCTCGACATTATCTTGGATTGCCTATGTCGTTTGCGGAGTAGTTTTTTACTCGTTTTTGAATCAATGCCCGCCATGATCATTTGCCTGGTTGTTCTCTGATCAACCAAAAACGATTGTTCTATTTGTGGCATATTTCAAGTCCTTTCGCAGGAGCATGATGAAAATAAATGACACTTGCATGTGGCAATCTCGAAAAGAGTTTTCTGGGCGTCTTCCGAAAATTGCTTTACTGTGTCTCTGTACGACGTGGTTGACTTTCTTTTACTTTTAAGTATATTTTTATACTTCGTGTAATAAAATTGAAGCATCCGGACAATTCTTTTGCGAGAAATCACAGTAATCGAAGCTTTCTTTCATATATCAACTACCTTCTTCACAACAACATCGGCAATATCAGAAAATGCTGGATTTTTGCCATGATATGAAGTTTTCAGTTGTTGCCTTACAAATAAGTAAAATTTCATAACTTGACTATATGTTGGTAAAACGTTAGACTTCAGCTCTTCAGGCGATCCGAAGACAAAGCAATCAGACGCTTTTCTAGTTGATTGAGAACCTGCAGCCATTCTGATTGAGTAGTTATTACTAATGTGTCTAAGTGAATGAGAACTATATTTTGAGACTTTATTTCAAATTAACAAACGATATAAAGCGCACTTACACATTGAACGAAGTACATTCCTTATCTCTGTGCTAGTGAAACTGAAACCTTTACGATGAGTAATGTACTGCAGTAATACGTTGACTGACGGCACGCGCCACGTGATGGAGGATGCCATTAAAGTAGGAGGATAGGGGAACTTAAAAACCCTTTTCTGCTTGCTCTTTGCGCTTTGAGCTCCAATGAGAGTATCATTTAAAGAACGTTTTAGCACTCGGTTGAAATCAATTTTAAAAATTCACAAAAATTGTTTTCTGAAAAAATGTCTATTTTGGTCCAAATTCTCGATATTTAAGGCGTTGGTAACACCGAAAGATATTTTTCGATTTAAAATTTATTATATATGGTTATGAGCCAACTCAAGACATAACTTTTCCACACTCGGCTGATACTGATTTCGAAAATTCGCAAAAATTGTGTTTTCGGGAAAAAAATGTCTATTTTTACCCAAATTCTCGATTTTTAAAGCGCCGGCGTTAATTGAAGATATTGTCCGATTAAAAAAAAATATTATATGGTTACTAACCAGCCCAACACACAACATTTCCACATTCGGCTGATATCCATCTCGAAAATTAGAGAAAATTGTGTTTTCGGGAGGAAATGCTTGTTTCGCCTCAAAATCCGGATTTTCAAGGCGCTGGCGCCGACTGAAGATATTGTCCGATTTCAAAAAAATTTTACACCCTTATTAACCAACCTAAGGGACAACTTTTCCGCACTAGGCTCTCATCGATTTCGAAAAAAAGTGCAAAAGTGCATTTTTCGGCCCGCCCTACTGTACAGCATATCTGTAGTTAAAGTGAGCAGCTCCTTTTATACCCAATTCTCAAGGAGCATCACTGACGTTTTGCTCTCAGGCGCTTTCTGTTGGCCATTTTTGGAACTTTTTCTTTTTTGAGGTTGTAATAAAACCATTTAATGTCATTCCAAGCATGCGTGTCAATTTTTACCTCTCTACCTAAATTATTCCGTGAATTATTAATTTTTACTTTCCGAACATATACCATGTAAGGAAAGTATTGTAATCATGAAAAAATTCGACTTCGAGATTTTGGTGTTTTTACACGTTTTGAGGGCTTCTGAATCCATTTATGCTATTTTTACGAGATGTATGTGTGTGTGTGTGTGTGTGTGTGTGTGTGTGTGTGTGTGTGTGTGTGTTTGTGTGTGTGTGTGTGTGTGTGCGTGTGTCTGTGTTTGTGTGTATGTGAGTGAACACGATAGCTCCTGAACGGAGCATTCGATTGAGCTCAAATTGGATATATATGTCATAAACCACCGTCGCAAGACCGGTATTGATTTTGGTGTATCTAGGCGGGGTCGCCGCGACTGAAGAAAGGAGAGGAGAAAGCAAGAGGGGGTCTGGGTACTGGTTTTCGTGACGTCACAAGAAAGGATGGGATTTGGAACAGTTTGCATTGAGTTCAATGGAAGAAATGGAATTAATAATGCCAATAAATACGAGTAGCTTAATTTTATATGACACATTGAAATAGCATTTTCGTTTTACAATACTTTGTTCTTAAATAATAGTGAATCAACAATATTTTTTGTCAGAAATTAATGAAATAAATTGGTACTGAATTTAAAGCAGTTTCAGAATTGTATGCAGTATGTTTTGCATTTCGAGCTAGCAAATACATTCTAAATAATATAATGGTTACTCAATGTTATCATTTATCTAAAATAATATGTATATGGATTAAATTTATACATTGTATAAGCGTAAAGTCATATTTTTAAGTAAGTTAAAAGTAAATATATTTTTAAGTAAAAATAATAATTTTTATTAATTTTACTTAAAAACTGAAATACATTATTTAGTTTTGCTTCGTTTTAATAAGCTTTTTGAAAGAACTGATGCTAAAAATATCCAGATTCATAAATAATCATCTCAAGCCATTTCGTGACGTCACAAGAGAGGATGGGATTTCAAAGAATTTGTATTGAATTCTATGGAAGAAATCTGATCAATAATGTCAATAAACACTAGTAGCGCGAGGAATATAATCAGAAATTTCCACAATTAATATTTTAAAAACTTGTACAATACATTCTATATATAATTATGTTATACAGACTCCTAATGTCAAATTTTATTAGAAGCAATTAAAGCACAAAAAACAAGAAAATAAAAAGTAAAAGCTTTTATTACCCAAACCTTACAAATACTATAAAGTTTTTCATGAAAGCACTACAAGTGTTTGCTTTAGTTTTTTCTAGATAAGACTTTCAAATATCACATTGAGACATTTGAAATATACATAATTAAATATTTTTAAAAATTAGTGAGTATAACTCTTGAATATGTAAAACTGCCTAAATGCTCTCAAGGGTTTTCATGTAAAATATATTGCAGTAATACATATTTTTTTTTGTTATTGTTGTTAGCATTGCAGTAATACATTTTCTTTTTTGAGTTAATTTCCAAATCTGTGTTCATACTTAATTTCAGAATTTTCAACAAATTCCGGTAAACCGTTTAGTTGGAAATATTTCTTTAATAAATACCTTCTATATTATTGTTTTTCTAAGTATCCAGCAAATAGATTTCTCTCTCTTTTTTTTTTAAATAAATAAATCAACCATGAGATCCGCATTGAACCTGAAGCTACTTGGTATGTGCAGTGGAAAGGGATCTGCGTTTAATTTATAATTAATGGTGAAATTTTCTTAACATAGAATTGCCATGAAACTCTTGATACATTTCTTAATTTCAAAAGAATTTATATTTTCCTTTGCATTATTTTTTTCGGTTTCCTCAATATCTTTTTCCTAAACGTTTTCTCTTCTTTTAGTAGGATCAGTTATTTCTTGTTTTTTGGTAATATCGGATATATAGGCTGGTAAGCTCGAAAAAATGCACGGGATAGAATTCGGTTCTAATTTATAATGCTTTGTTTTTACAGTTAAAAGTGCCCCATCTGATTTTAAAATAGCATCGTCTTTTAAAAGATCTTCATCTCGGAAATGCTCAATACAAACATACGTATTTTTTCCTGGGGACCAATTTTTTCTTGAAATATTTTTAGTCCATTCGGCCCGCTTTTCTTCGTTTTTTGGGAAAAGTGAAAACATTTACATTTTCTCCTCTTTTGTAATTAGCTTTACTTACAGCCTGGGAAGCAGCAAACGGAAGCATAGTGATTGCTAGAACAAAAGAACAGAAATCAATAAAACTAACGCAAAATACGGCTATTTTATATTTTTATGTACTCTATAGCTTAATAACTATTATCAAGTATGTCGTATTAAGAATAGAGATTGCTGACTTACCATTAGTATCCAAAAAAGGCACAAAACATCTTAGTTTCTTCTACTTTTCCGTGTGATTCTAATGCTTTTAACGGAGAAAAGTCCATCCTCTCTTGTGACGTCACAACACCCCCACGCGTTCAGTACCCAGGCTCGCCTTGTAATTGTCTACTCCCTTCCCGGGGGCTCCGATCTAGGACTTATAGTTTTTCTACTGGGCTACGACAAAGATTTCTTTTACATTATGGCCTATGGGGAGAATTTCTTGAAAGTGCGCTAGCGTTTAAACGGTAGATTCGATTGAGCTCAAATTGGGTATATATGTTATAAACCACCATCCTAAGACCGGTATTGATTTTGGTGTGTATAGGACTTATAGTTCTCCTACAGGGCTACGTAAAAACTTTCTTTTATGTTATGGCATAATGGCATATGGGGAGAAATTCTTGAAAGTGCGCAAGCGTTTAAACGGTGCATTCGATTGAGTTTCAATTTAGTATATATGTTTGAATTATTCATCGATTAAAATTTATTTAAGTGCTTGGTAATGATCTTAATCGTAAGTGTTCGGAAAGTCGAGTGGAGTCACTCCAGATTTTACTTTCCGAACATGTACCATGTAAGGAAAGTATTGTAATCATGAAAAAATTCGACTTCGAGATTTGGGTGTTTTTACACGTTTTGAGGGCTTCTGAATCCATTTATGCTATTTTTACGAGATGTATGTATGTATGTGTGTATGTGTGTGTGTGTGTGTGTGTGTGTGTGTGTGTGTGTGTGTGTGTATGTGTGTTTGTGTGTATGTGAGTGAACACGATAGCTCCTGAACGGAGCATTCGATTGAGCTCAAATTGGATATATATGTCATAAACCACCGTCGCAAGACCGGTATTGATTTTGGTGTGTCTAGGACTTATAGTTTTTCTACTGGGTTACGACAAAGATTTCTTTTACATTATGGCCTATGGGGGGGAATTTCTTGAAAGTGCGCTAGCGTTTAAACGGTAGATTCGATTGAGCTCAAATTGGGTATATATGTTATAAACCACCATCCTAAGACCGGTATTGATTTTGGTGTGTATAGGACTTATAGTTTTTCTACAGGGCTACGACAAAACTTTCTTTTATGTTATGGCATAATGGCATATGGGGAGAAATTCTTGAAAGTGCGCAAGCGTTTAAACGGTGCATTCGATTGAGTTTCAATTTGGTATATATGTTTGAATTATTCATCGATTAAAATTTATTTAAGTGCTTGGTAATGATCTTAATCGTAAGTGTTCGGAAAGTCGAGTGGAGTCACTCCAGATTTTTTTATTGAATTTTAATTGTTGTTTCATCAGCAGCATGCATCAGTATATTTGAAAGGGAAAGAAAGAGAAAAATAGTGTTTACATTGCCTTATTTTTTTTTTAGGAGGGCATTTCTAATAAAATATGTTAACAAATTAACAACTTATCCACAGTTCCCCCCCCCAAAAAAAAAACCTTTTAATTTGGCAAAAATAAGTTGAAAGTGAAATTAGTCGCTAAAAAAATTATTGCATGTTCTCATGAAAATGCGGTATGGTTAATGAACCTCAAACTAATTCTGGATGTTTGGAAGATTTTCGGCGCATAGATGGCTGTCACCGGTTAAGGAAACCGTGAAGAAACTCGGATAGAGTAGAAATTTTGTTTTAGAAGCAAAAGTCATAAAAAAAAAATTGACTAAAAAGCAGGAGAATTGTATAATGTGTTGTGGTGAGTATTTTTGGTGCATAATTTCACCGTCGACTCTATTTCAGCCAAATTAAAATGTTATTTTTCTCCCCAGCACTACATCTTTAACCTTGCTAAGGTGTTTAGGTCTTTTCAGATCCATAACATATTTATTTCTCATAGATTTACTATAATTTTCGGATATGTGATTATTTATAGATTTGTTACACTTTAATTTAATCACTTGAACACCTACTAATTTGAATGTCATAACATTATATAAATTTTTTATTATACTTTGTGATTTACCATATATGATCAGTATTTAACCCTTTGAGGCGCAACCCTTTCCCAATGCTGTAAAAAGGGCAGCCGTTGCCATCGCTCGACTTAACTACCAGCAAGATGGCGGATGATCGAAATGTTCATCGCGTGCCACAGATCTAGAGACCTTATCTAGAGATCTAGAGATGGCAACGGCTGCCCTTTTTTCAGCATTGGGCAATCTATACAACTGTTCTCGCATTCTTCCATTTTTCAGCAGATGTCAGTGCTGTTAAAAATAATCGTGACAATTTTTTTACAGGAAATGACGTGCTAATAAGTAAAGGGTTCTCGTGAAGCTATGTCACCCGCAACTATTTTTATAGAAATCAAATCTATTTTTCGTGACTGTCACCAGTCAAAACGTCAGAGTTTGGTGTTCCCAGAGCGGTAACACTGCGCGTTAAATGGTTAAAGGATAAAAGCCGAGGACTATGTTTTCGGGACACCCTGTATATACACAGAGACGACTTCTGTCACAGCGAATCAAGATTTAACAAGGATACTTGAAAAGAATGTACCATTGATTTAAGCTTAAAATTTTCGCCTAGTTTACTATTATGAAAAATTTTCCAACAACGGTGAAGGCAAACAACTATATAATGATGTGTTTTGTTAGAATTATTTTCTATACTCGCCGCAGTGAAATAATTTAATGGTTGTTATTTGGAAATTTCTTTTATTAAAAATATCTTTTATGCCATTTATCTGACAAAGATAATTAATCCATTGGCTTACCACACTACTGATAATTTGAATTTTTACCTTTATAAATATTGCCTTAAGAAATCTGCAAGGTATTATTATCTATTAAATTTGCAACTCTTCATAAAACCTTATCTGATAGATAAAAATAAGCAATTATAATTATAAATGTGAAATGAACGTCACCCCCTTTTTGAAATAAAAAACTTATAAATTATAGTACTAGATAATAATTAAGTTTTTATCTAGTACATATAAGAAAAATATTTGTCAATTTTTTTTGCTAACGTGAACGTTTTTTTTTTTTTTAGTTATGAAAGGGAAAAATAAATACTGTAAAACTGTTGAAATAATGATTACTTTTACAAAAGCGGAAATTACTACTTTTACATGCTAATTAGAATGGTTATTAAAAAGACTTTCATTTTACGTGAAAGAACTTAGGAAAAAGGTCTCGCATAAATTTGAATATATTTACATAAGAGAGTTCGGAAAATTTAGTTCAAACACAATAAAATGAAATGTTTCTGAGAATTGAATTGTGACCTTTAAGAATTATTTAAGTATTAACATTGTTTCTTAACGTGCTACTTTTTTTGAAAACGAATTTCTCCAATAGTACTTCCTGTAAAAAGAAATATTTTTGAAACCTTAATTAAAAACTAATGGGCTGTTAACTTTCTTTCTATTGTTGTTCATGTTGAATTGGAAGCCTTTGTTTCTCATTTTACTTATTTTGCAAAATTAAAGATAAAATGTTGGTTATTTATTTGAATTTTACTTAATTTTGGGTGTGTACATTAAAAAAAAACAAGGCTTATTAATGTATTAATCCGAAATCTAAAGATGGAATATTAAAATTTTCATTATGAATCGTTAATATGGAAGTTTCCAATAGCATATTTCATGAAAGTATGTATAGCTTCAAAACGTTATTTGTTTATTTGAACTTCCATAATTAAATCTTTGTAATTACACCTTTAATTATGATCATCTAATTCATTCCTTCCGAAATATTTGCTACTTTATTCTTTGGCCCACACAAGAGCGTCGGGATAACTTGATACCCTACCACACACAAGTCGAGGTTCAAAGAAATGATGCAGGTCTGTTATGGCTTCGCCAAAACGGTTGATCATTAGCAACGCAGCTTTGGTGCGAGAAAACAGATCAATCGCCACTTCAGTCTACCATGCATTTTGGCGGAGGTTCTATATTCAAATACTGACAAACTGCAAAACAACCCTCATCTCGAGTATACACCACCCAAGAAAATATTAGTCGCTGATTTCCCCTCTGCATAAAGTTAATTCGTTCTGGAAGAATTTGATTCACAACCCTATGGGCGCAAATTTTAAGGTTACTTTATTTTTTTATTTCTTATCTTTTTTTTAAACCTACGATTTCTCTCCAAGACAAAATCACTTCTCCTTTTCTTAGGGCAATAGTGAGAGAGATAGAGAAGCACTATACCCCCCAATTTTAATTTCTTCAAGAGGGGATGGGGCGCCCATTTTTAAAATTAGGCTGTGTCTCACAGAGGCATAATTCCTTGATTAATTTCTTGGGCAAAGAGGAATTAACAAACTATAAAATATTATGAAGTTAATATATAAAAGAAAGGGCTAGGTTATTTTTTTATTAGAACTATAGTTATCAATGAATCGTTTGGTCTCCTGAGCTCTAATTTTATTCAGTAAATTTTCTTTAAAATATCTTATAGACTTTTTTATTAATAAGCAACTCAGTTTCGTTTTCGGCCAAGGGCCTAGGTTTATTTTTAAAAATTAAAATTTTCTATGTAATCGTTTTGTGCTAATTAAATTTGTAAAAATAAATATGTTAGGTCTATTTTTATGCCTAAATATTTGAGTATAGTTTCTTTTTATTTCATGAATATTTACTTTTAATCTTTACCCACCATTAGATTATTTTCAGTTGATAACCAATAAATGCTTAAGTCCTTTTTATTTCTACACAGTAATTTCACTATACCACCTTTGTTAAAAAATGTACACCTTTGTTAAAATATGTACGATTACTGTTTTTTTGTGTTTATATCTCTTTTTACATTATTCCTCTTTACTGCTTTTGCACTTTGGTCTTAGCCAAAATCTCACACCTCAGAAATGATCACTCTTAAACATTTAGTGCAACATTTCACCAAAACATGGCACTAGAAAAGTTGGCTACGTAAGAGGGTAAAACCTTGTTCCAAAATTTTGTGTTTCACCACAGTATGGTTAAGCTTGATCACCAAATTTTGGAACAAAGTTTCACCGTCTTATGGAACCAGCTTTCTAGTTGCCATGTTTTGACGAAACGCAGCATCAAATTATTTTGAGTGGTTAATGTAAGAACACTTACAATTTTTCAAATGCATCACCAATAAGGCGGCTAGCTAGCAGAATGAATTTCATGGATATCAGTTTTCAGTTGATTTGACAAGCATTAGTCGTCCTGCACACCAACGAGTGTTGATGCTAGTCTCGTTACATGAATGCACTACCCATGAACTTAATTTTCTGCATATTTCTGAGAAATTTACTATTCAGTTGAATACATTAAGTGAAAATTTATGCACTATTGACGCATTTATTTTTATTGCTAAATTATAGCCTTCAAAGAGAGATAAAATTGATTATAAGGCTGATGCACTATTCAAAAGTAAAGATATTTTTATGTCATATTCATAAATGCAAAACCAAAATGTTAAACTTCATAATTTTGCGCATGCAAACGGAGATTCTCACCACCAGAAAAATATATCTCTTTGAAGAATAAGAAAATATGTAGGACGGTAGATTCATTCTCAGAAATGAGTAATATTTCCCAAGAAACACATTGGATATATTTATTTATCTTTGATTGTTACCAATTGATAAAACTGCTACACTTAAATATTTATGGCACGAAAGTTATTTTATTTTGCTTAGCAAGTTTCACTTTTTTATGTGGGTTACAAATTTTTGCAGTTTAAACTCCTTTTTTTTTATGTTTGTGTATGAGCGTATGTGTGCTTTTCATAAGTTTCTGTAAATTGTATTCTGATAATATATGTTCCACATGTTTATATTTTCCAGTGCACTGAGAGCAATTTATATTAAAATTTTCTTTCTTGATCGTGTTTTAGCCGATAGGTATGTGTACTCGAGAACCGATCAGAAGAGAACATAAAACTCTGCAAAAACTTACTATCCTTTCATCGGATACCATGACAAACACTGTTAGTTTGCCATTCCTTTGTATTTGTTTGACAAACAGTTTCTCATTAGCATCCATTGTTCGGCATTTTCGTTTTCTGCCTTTTATCGGAACACTTCTTTTTTCTTCGCAGGGATAAAGTTGAGTAAAACTACTTTAGTAGCGATATTTAAATTACTGGGAATTTGCTTTCTATTCTTAAGGTGACAAATGGATTTCAAAGTGCATGATTTACTTTAGAATTCTTACTGTAGAAATTAATCAATTGAGAAACGTAGTATTGATAAAAACATGAAGCGTGTAGAGGTTTTTTTCTAACCACTTTTCCCTTGCATCGTGTCATGATCTCTTTTAAACCTTTGAGGCGCAACCCTATCCCAATGCTGGAAAAAGGGCAGCCGTTGCCATCCCTCGACTTAACTAGCAGCAAGATGGATCTCTAGAACTGTGGCACGCGATGAACGTTTCGATCGTCCTCCATCTTCCTGGTAGTTAAGTCGAGCGATGACAACGACTGCCCTTTTTTCTGCATTGGGCAATCTATTCAGCTGTTCTCGCATTCTTCCATTTTTCTACAGATGTCAGTGCTGTTAAAAATAATCGTGAGCATTTTTTTACGGGAAATTACGTGCTAAAAAAGCAAAGGATTCTCGTGGAGCTATGTCACCCGCAACAGCAAATTTTATAGAAATCAAGTCTATTCTTCGTGACTGGCAACAGTCAAAACGTCAGAGTTTGGTGTTCCCAGAGCAGGAACACTGCGCGTTAAAGGGTTAATAGTGATCCTACTTATTTGATGTTTTCAGACTCGTACAGAATGCTGACCTCTCACACTCTGTAAAATAATAAAATATAACTTCCTCATATGCTATCATAAGTAAAAAAATGTCGAAGTTTTATTCGAGATTTTTTTTTTGATTAAAACTTTAATAAAACAATAAAATAAGTAATGCATATATAAGAAAATCACATAAGCATAGGCGTAGAGTCAAGTGGGCCCGTGGGGCTCGAGCCCCCCCAATAAATTTTGAATAGGAGCTGAGCCCACCCAATAATTCACCACTAAATACAGAAAACTAATTTATACTAACATAAAAAAAGTATTCACGCCATTTACAAACGCTTAAAAAAAAACCTTTACTTTTAAAAATTTTCTTCTTTTGATTTCAATCACGATTTAGTATTCATTGTGACGCCACGTAACACACAATGTTACTATAAGCTGCCGTCGCCAGGCTCTGGTTAATTAAATCAGATTATGCAAGGTAAAGTATGAAATGAAGAAAAGTTCAGATGTCTCTAAAATGCCCTATGTCATGGAAAATGTTTTTTTTTTCCTCCTTTGGATTTTTTACTTTGCTACTATTTTTAACTTGGTAGGAAGATATTTAACATGGTAGGAAGATAGTGACAGATATACTTACCTTACATAGGTGTAGAATTCTATGGACCTATAGAGCTCGAGCGCCTCCAATAATTTACACTTATATATAGTAAGTCATAGCTGCCAACTACTACGGAATATAACTAACAACTTTTTGTTAACAGTATATTTTTTACTTATTTTTTTTTCAAAATAGTAAACAGCACGCGCGCGCAGCACAAACATTTGCTATATTTTAAGCCGAAAATTCATGTAGAAAAAGTGGTTAATTATATTGTAGTTAATATATTTAGTAGTTGGCAGCTATGAGTAATTTATATGTACGTGAATCAGTGGCGTAGCCAGAAATGTTTCATGAGGGGGGGGGGGGGGGCACGATTTCTGCAACTGAGGGCGCGTTTCTTCCGAGTTTTTCTCTTTGAGTCAAAATGTTTGAGTTTCAGTTATAAATATTTAGATAAAGCAATATTTTTCTGAAATCGTAGCTCACTAGATATCAGTCTCTGAAAAATATTTACTGGCATGAGTTGTTTTAAGCACTCTATGCAGAAGTTATTAAGCTGTTCAAAAATGTACGTGTTATTGAGGTGTAATTGAATATTTACTATTTACTTTTCAATTTTTGCTTTTTGTACTCGTAATGGTCCTTTGGTGTAGTGTGACAGATTTTTACGGGTTTTTTTTTTCTGGGGGGGGGGGAGGCACAGGAAAGATTTGGGGGAACTTTTCTTCTATCGATGGTTCCTTTTGAATTTCAAACAAATATTGAAAATAAAAAGAGCTTGACGCAAAATTGGGAGCACGTGCCCCTTTCTGTATATTCTAACGGCATATTGTGCTTTAACCCATATTATCGCAACAAATCTACTAATAATACCTATTACTTTCATCTTCGTTTCTTCCCCGTAAATGCACAATTTAAATATTTAAATCCTGCATGTTCGTTTCGGCAGAAGAAAATAGTTTACTTTAATCTCGTTTCTTTGCGAATTTACTTTGATATGACGTAAATTTTATGGCATGCCGTGTTTACTCGCGTAATAGTCGCACTTTTTTGCCATTTTTCTTGGAGAAATTAAACTATTATGCGTGGAAATACACTACACAATATTCTACACTCTAATCTTAAAACATTACTGGTATTATAATAAAATTACTAAGTTACCAAATACTTCCAGATTATCTGCCGTATGTTAAATAGTCCTTTCGTCAGTTACACACAAAAAAGAGGCATTTTTCTTTTTATAGTAATATTTTTACAGACATAAATGAAGATCAAATACGTGGCTGCGACTTTTATGTAGGGAAAATATTTTGACGATTTTTTTCTGCTTCAAAACAGGGGTGCGACTATAATGCGAGGGCGACTACTACGCGAGTAAACACGGTAGTTTTAATCTCACGCTATTTTTAATTTAAGAAGTCACGTTCCTGACTGCCGTAAAAGGAAAACCCAGTTAATTCACCCAGTTAGATTTTTTAACGAAGTAACATTAAAACTTACCAAATATTAAATTTAAAAATAAATCTTCTGTTAATTCTTAATATTTCACCTATCATTTAAACTATCCATCAGTATTATCAGTTTTTGAAATCAATGTAAATTGTAATCAGAAATGACCCATGCTCCCAATTGGAAACAGAATGAAAATTGTATTAAAATTTCCCCCATTTAAATAACTAATGTGCTTTAACTAACGCATTAGAAGACAAAATATGCAAAAGAACTGATATAAAATATGCCTGGATCTCAATGTGATCTGTAAAAGGTTAACAACATTCAGAAGGAAAGAAAAGTAGAATTGTTCAGCACAAATATATGTATTTGTATACATTTAAAACTGACAAATGAAGTTATTCATGTGAAATTAATCATAATTTACTTCTACAACAACATTATAGGAAGTATGCTTGAAGAAAAAAAAATCAGTTTTCCATTATTTAAAAATCAACCAATACCAATATTCATATAAAGTAAGGGTTTTATGAATGATGTACTACAAATATGAATTAATAAACAAAAACAAACAAACAGACAAAATGTAAGGGGAATAATAATACATCGTTATGTGACAGCACTTTAATTTGCTGCACTGTAGTTATTTCTCCGTACTCATTGCATCCATAATTGTACGATATTATCCATGCTCAGCGAAAAATAAAACTCGCCTGCTTCGCGAGTAACGGCCAACTGAGGGAAAACGGGTTGCCGTAGTTTGAATGATTTTTCTGTCGTGGATGATTTTCTGAGCATGCGCACTAAGACCGTGTCGTATCTCTACGAAGTTCAGTATCTCTAATATATGTATATGTGTGTGTGATAATGGAGTGAAGACTATACATTTTGTGTGCCAAAAAATTCCTCAAGGGGGGTGGTTATGGCCCCCCTAACCCCCTTGGCTACGCTACTGATGTGAATATATATTTTTGTGGGGCCCAGCCCCCCAATAATTTTGAAAACTTTACGCTTATGCACATAAGTGACATGTTCTTCTTCAAAGTTTTACCGTAACAATGGACGGCCAAAAGTATTTTGGCAATTAAAAATTGTTATTATTATTATTATTATTATTATTATTATTATTATTATTATAAACGAATGAAAAAGGAGAGTTTTATTTATCCTAAAACAAGATATCCCCACAAGAATATCTTGCCCTTCCTTCAATATTTTTTGTATGCTACGTGCAGGCTATCCTGATAACATGAATGATTAATGAATAGAGAATTATACTCTAAGTCAAATACAACTTACTTGTTACTCTCATTAATCATTCGAATTCTGTATTATACTTAGAAATGTCAGTTAAATCTTATTAAACTTTTGTTTCCAGTAAACATTTCTTCTAAGCTTGTGTCAAACAAAATAAAAGTTTTTCAAGAGAAAGAGAGAGTGAGAAACAAACATAAATTGCTGTGCAATTAATAGTGCAGTCATAACATCAGGTCTCATCGTTCATCAAAAGGCTTGATATTAAATGAGAACGCATGAAATTTTGAGTTAAGATAAGACTAGCTATTTCCGGTGCAATCATCTATTTAACTCGTCGTAAATCATCTTTCACTAATCTGGAACATTCAACACGTCAAGTTCTGGCAACTTACCATCCATATACGGCTGAATGACAGATTAGCTGATTTTGTGAAATGCAATTAATTCAAATAAGTGTGAGTGCTCATTCGAATCTGTGCGAAATATAAACTTTTTCGTGTGTGAAACTTGTAGAACTTATCAAGTTATTAAATAGGAAGCAACATTTAACATTGCGCCAGAAGTTCACACAAAAGCGAAATAAAATAAAAATTAATAGGTTTTAAAATATAATTGTGCATCTATTCTGCTTTGATACATGTGAGTTTCCATCGTAAAAAATTAATTTTGATGTACTCGATTTTTTAGCACACATCCTCAATAATTCTCTTGAGTTTACAGAGGGGATATTTCTGCCCACTGCTGTAAAATGAGCTTTGCAATAGATGATGTCCCAAAGATTCTCTGTGGGTTAGATCTGGGCAACATTTTGGCAAGTCGAAGAATTTTTTATTCTCATAATTAAACAAGATATTTGTATTGTACGCTGTACGAATAAGCATTCTATTGCTGAAATTCACAGTAAGCATACCCAGCAGTTCATAAAATGTCAGGAGATTGTCTTCCAATGTCTTAGTTTACTGATGTGTTGTTTGACGACCACGTACAAAGGTCAGAGATACTTATCCATTGTATCAAACGCTGTCCATCATCAGAGAACCGTCATTAATCCATCGCATTCTGTGGGACTGAAAAAAACATCGAAGTCATAAGACCTGAAAGGCATTACCTAGAGAGAATAAACTAGTAGTTTATTCTCTTTTAAAATTCCACTCTATTTTACAAAGAGAATAAATTTAAGGAAAGTAGTAAGTCATTCCGCAAGGATAAATTTATCTTGATGCATTCTGGATCATAAATCTGAAGATCTTTAGAATGTATGTTACATCCTGATTTATGTGTCTGCACTTCCTCTAAAAGAGGGAATGTCTGCCACGGAATATAAAACGCTGAAATCAATATACATACTTGTAGTCGTTCAATGCATTTGGTGAAACAAAATAAATGATCAAGTACTATAACACACATTGAAGTAACGTTTATGAACTACTGATTCAGACAAAAAGTACATTTCTTATGTATTTGAAATACTGTGTCGAGTAAAACTATGTTTAAAGTAAAAATGTCTAACCTAAAAAAGTCTAACCCGCATATAAACGAGGGAATTTTTTTCAAATTAATTTCTCATTTTATTCCCTGGAGTAGAGTTGTGCATTTTTATGTTTATGTATGTATGTTAGAAACGTCTTTTAGGCTTCTGTTTGTTTGAGACGTAAGATCATCCATTTATGAAGGCAT
This sequence comes from Cheiracanthium punctorium, assembly GCA_038373885.1. Taxonomy (NCBI): domain Eukaryota; kingdom Metazoa; phylum Arthropoda; class Arachnida; order Araneae; family Cheiracanthiidae; genus Cheiracanthium; species Cheiracanthium punctorium. The sequence goes on from JAWZYV010007652.1 coordinate 139,978, forward strand.
GGGGTTTTTTCTTGTTTCTATCAGGATACACATGCAATAGGATCAGGATGATATTTCAGTCGAAATTTTTACAAGACTTATATAAAGCGTGTACGTGTGTGCACGTACATTTTATTGCAGCAGCCCCAGGCTTCTCCAAATGACTTTGGCGAGGTTCAGAAGTGTTTTTTTTTTAATTTATAAAATTTCAGAATGATGAGCAGATTTATTCCCCTTGCTCTTGTTCCCTACCTGCTAGTCCTGTTCACCTACTTGATTGTTTAGACGCCTCCTGGAGACAGCTGTTGAATGAGCAGGAGAAGATTTTTGAAGCTCTCGTGCGACGGGCTCTATTGGACTTGGTGCAGGCTTCCCTACACCATGGGGATGAGTAACAATAACAACAACATGTGTGTGCAAGAGTGCGCATGTCGCGACCATTTTGAAACAACTAATATAATATGATTTTTAAAAAATGCATGTACAGAATCAGAATACACTTATTATACAGGGTGTCCCAGAATTATTGGTACACATTTTAAGGGGAGGTAGGTCATATAATAAGGATTCAGAATAACACAGCAATGTGGGATCGAAAACTTCGTCTTCTTGTAGCTGTTAATAGTCACGCAGGAACACGTGTGATATAATAGAGAACTTTCCGACTATTGCTCGTCAAAAACTAATGTATCTTTAATAGAAAATTGATGACAAAAATTGATAGCTTAAAAATTCTATTTCATTTCATGGATGAAATTTTTGAAGACAAGCCCATTGTTTATGAAACTTGGTTAAGAAAACGTGTGGGTGCACGCCTTGGTTAAGACCGTACACTTCAATAATTTTCTCAATGTAATTATTAACAGGTAAATAAAAACTGTGTTTTTGACCTCGCATTGATTTTTGTATTTGATTCCTTTTTATATGCCCTATCACTCCTTAAATTTTGAATTAATAGTTAATGATTTGAATTTGTTTACTATTCAAGATTTATCGGAATTATTGTTTAATCAAAGAGCTCACTAGCATGTTAAAATTTATGTGTAAATATGTTTTATTTTTATGTTATTTTACTCTATAATATTCACATAATTTTCATGTGTTACTGGAAGGAACTGAAAAGACTAGTGCTATAAGAATGAAGTATTAATAAAAGTATTCCCCAGAAGCATTCAGTTAGTTATCATGTAGTTTCTTTGTCTGCTCAGATAGTTTGTTTTGTTTTGTCTTACGAGGGGCATTTGTCTACGGGAGAGGACTTTTTAAGAGATACTAACACGTATTCACGTTAAATATGGAGAAAACCGACCAAAACACCAGACCGTTTGTTCGATAGGAACTGGACCGAACTCGCCAAAACTGACAAAGCCCACTGCACATATAGACTTATGTAAGCCAAAGTAATGATATGACTATAAACGCCAATTAAACGTTAAAAGTAACTGTCGTTAGAATTTGAACTTATTTTATTTTCGTAAGTACAATTTAATATAAAGAAACTTTGTTCTTACGGTAATTATTAGCACTCAATCCTAGTTTGACGTTTCATACATATTATTGGAAAAGAACAGATTTCTTAGAATTCGGAAAAGATCAAGGTTTATCATGCAACTTTCAAACCAACAACACATAAAGAGTATTTAAATAAGTATATGAAATATTTATCTTTCTACTATTTAATAGTAAAAGGCGAAACATTTCGAATTTCGATGTTATTAGAAGTAGGCGAATGTTTCGAGTAATAAATTTTATGTATCCTTTATAAAATTTCCGATAAGTGCCAGATGAAATTACTTTTATTTTTTAATTATTTAATAATAAATAAAAGAAAATTTAAAATAATTTACCAGGCAGTAGATTTCTTCATAGGAATGTATTTTATATTTAAAAATTCTTATATAATATTAATATTTTCATTCCTTCTGAAGTTAGTATGAATAATCATACTGTATTGGTAAACTCTGCAAAAATATCTAAAGGAATTGTATTTAAGAGTTTGCTATTTCATCTATGTATGCAATGCCATAGTATTAATGAGATGCTTGACATTTTCTCATTATATATTGTTATGAATTTTTGGGGCAACCCGCTGTTCTGGGGTTTAAAATAGTTCAAAATTCGTATTCTACGCGTCAAATAGTTAAATTTTGCTTTGTGTTGCATCAAAATCGGTCAACTACAACCAGAGATTCGGAGTTTTGGATTTCCCCACTGATTTCTATAACTATTTCTAGAAATCTCGAGAAATATTGGTCTTTGGCCTTCAGTAACTCCACTTTTGGGGACGTATTTTTGACGCAAAGTTTGGCGATATTTCGCCAAAAGTCAACAAGCTTGGTGACATTTCGGTCATTTAGCGCGATTTTCTAAATGAGGCCTGTAAAGCTAGTTTTCCTGCATTAACGTGCATAATAGCCTAATATTACTCTTCTATTACGCAATCGTAATCGAGTCTGTTCTAGTAAATTCCACGGATGCATCTCTCTGGAACCCCCCAGTAGCACAATTAGTCCAAAAAACGTTTAAACACGTTTTTTAACGTCAAAAAACGTGTTTCCAACGTAATTTAAACGTTTCTTGAACTAGTTGTGCTACTAGGGCCTTCCACGGTGTTTGTCGGAGACTATAAAAGCAGCGGGCTCCCCCAATTTGAGTCAATGTTCATTGAGCTCTAGATGACTGAGTTTGCTGCGTTACGCTTTGTATTGACTCTATAGAAACGGTATTTTCGCTTGCTTTTCCAAGCTGATTTTAAAGTGCTGTGTCTAAATCTTTCATCGCAGAGTTTTGAGGGACTGTGTACGATTTCCCCCGAAAGTTTCCACTGAATTTTGCCTGTAGAAGTGTTTTATTTTGTGTGAGAATTACAACATTTGGGAAAGCTTCGGTACTGAGTGGACTGTTATAGACGAGCTACTGGCCGTTAGTGCCTGTAAATTTTGTACAGCTGATGGTTCGACGAAATTCTAGAAGCAATAAAGTTTGTGTTCCATCCGGACCAGTGGACTCTTTACTAGAACTTTCTACACCTACTGGACTTTAGAACGACGAACCCAGGAAACAAGCAGAGTATTCTGCAGCAATACATCGATTTTTGCGAATAGGCTACCATGTCATCCAACGGTTTAACCTCGTGTTTTTATTCTTACACTCATGCAATCAGTGAGCGCATATCGCACTTTCTTATTTCGACATCGATGAAATAACATTAATTGACGGTTACAGGAAATTGGGATCAAACGCTAATTTGCAGCTACTTAGAATTTTAGCTTGCAAACAAAAACTCCAGCGCCGCGCTAAAGTGATTTGAGAATTGCAAATATATCTTTACAAAGCCATATACAAAAGCGGCTGATGTGTAAACAGCTTTTAAATACTACTTAGATTTTAGAAGCATATTTTGTCAATGTATTATCCAATAATATAATAAATACGTCACTTCATACATGTAGAAAGTAGGACTTACAATGCAACCGTCTTTGTTCTTTAAAATGTTAAATCTAATATTTTACAGAAAAAAAGCATAAAATTATTAAAACAGTTTCTGAAAATCATTAAAGCTAGCCATAATTTCATAAATTCCCAACAAAGACAAAATAGGAAACGCAATTGAAAGAAAGTGCATCAAATCAAACTATTTTGTAGTATTGAATTATCCGAAAACACAGAATATTATAAACACAGAATATTTCTTGTTTACGCAGAACATTTTGCGAAATCATATACCATTTCACAAATATAAGACTGCTTTCTTTTCTAGAATAATATGACTTCTTTTTTATCTTCATAGATTAACTGCAACAAGTTTGAGATTAAGAACCATTCTAAAGCTTTTTTTACAAAACAAAACTGCAACGAAAGCGAGAAAAGCCAGCAGCAAAACAGAAAATTTGAAAAATATAAACATGCAACATAAAATGACCACCCTACAATTAAAATAGCATTGTATAAAAGGAGAAAAGTGTGTCATGTAATATTGTTACTATACGACAAAGTTTAATGACATTCACTGACAACACTGACATGCATCACTTAATTGAGTTAAGAATATTTTGTGTAACTCAGAATTTTGCATGCAACATTTTTTAGTTGCTTTGCAAGAAACTTTGTTCATACTAAGCCATTAACGAAGATGTAGTTTTAAAGTGATAAATAATGCGTAAAAGTGTGCTCGGTTTATTATGATTCAATGAAATTTTTCTTGATATATATATATATATATACATACTTATAAACCTCAGATATTTCAAAATATCGCTTTCAAAAGAAGTGAAAAACAAAATTTAATGCAAGATTCTGAAAGAATTCTCCAGCGACATTTTCCTAGTTTGATTTGCTTTAAGTATGTTTATAAAGATAATCCGATTAGTTTAAAGCTTTAATATCTTTTAAAACCCTTTTATGAATAAGTAACAAAATATTGTATCCATTTACTATATTATTAATAATTATTCACATACGTCGAACTAAAAAAAAACACTACCAAGTACTTGTATTAGTCTTAATAGATACTACCTTCTATTTTAGAAACGTGTATTCATTCGCCTTCATAATTCGTCTAGGCATTCGAACATGCATATATCGTCATTTAAATTTTAATTACACAAGCATGCTTAAAACTACCTGAAATGTTATAAAGTATGCGTATTTTTAAACACTTGGGTAAACAGTAAAGTTTTCAATTTTCCTATCAGTACTTGGTGAGTTTAAAAGTCAGTGAATCACGATTCTAAACTGATCATTTAATATACTTAATGAAAGTTAATCGGCCATATAATCTGAAATTAATATTTTTTGTTGCATAATTTAAAATTTTTGTAGCTTACGAGTAACAAAAAAAAGACTGCGTGCGTGTAAAATATTTTCTATTGAATTAGTGTCGATCTTTTTTTTAGAACGCTGCAAAACCACCATGTTTGAATGCATTTCCAGCCTTCCATCTTCCAAGTGATTTCTATTTCGTGCAAAATGAGGTTTGGCAAAAAATCTATTATTTACGTAAGCTATTTTCTGTTCTTCCACTTGTTTTAACGTAGGATTACGATCTTCCATAACAATCTTATGTAAAGATTTTTTTTCACCGTCGTTTCAAGCTGTAAATGGCCTCATCATGCCCAAACGGATACGGCACTGAACATGGCAGACGACTGACGTGTGAAGGTCCGACTTTCCGGTCCACTGCGCGACTGTAGATCTAACTGACTGGAGTTTTGCACAGTTTTCGCCATATGTAACGAACATACCTGTTATAACACCTTAAAAAGTCCTACAACTAAGGGCCCCTCCCCGAGGCCCTTGAGTAGCTTTCCGTTTACACAACTAAACTGCAAGTTTGAGTATTACTCCCTTCAAAAACTATCTGGGTGAACTAACGGAACTACCTTTGATTTCTTTTAATGCAATCAAAAGCGTAGCGTCATAAATTAAAAATGAGCATGATAAACTCTCTACAGAAATTTACGTCATATGAAAGTTAATTTCTCTTCTTTTTAATTCAATGGGAGGGCAATTTTCCACTACTGTGGGCCTAACTACTGAACATTTTATTACGGAGGCACCCAATGAGCCTCAGTGTTACCCCCTATGAAAGGAAGGACGGTTTAAAACCCACGCCAAGCCAGGAATCGAACCCGTGCTCAAAGCGTTTTAGGATGGTTCATAAGCCACTACGCAAGCTAGGTGGCGTCATATGAAAGTAAATTTGCAATTTGCCCGATTATAAATACCTCTCCAAGATTACACAGCCTGAAATTTTTCGCGAGATTAAAATAAATAAACTTTTCTGTTATGCTGAACCATGAAGATTCAGATATTAATTTGAGCACTTCTGAATTACAAATGGATTTGTGTTTAATTTTGGACAAGAGCGAAATCTCTTAATTGTTTCAGGTATGTAAAGGTAACATTAGATTATGAGTCTAAAAATTAAATGATTTGTTAAGATAATGTGAATTAAAATGCAACGTACTGTGTTGATAAATATTTAGTGTATATGAAATTAAAAATTTGCGTTATAATCATCATTTTAAACTCGCACAAGTCGTAAAACAACAAGTGATAAGACATCAATATATATATATATATATATATATATTATATATATATATATATATATATATATATATATATATCTTGCAGTAGTTTCAACAAAAAAGTCTACCTGGACGGTTTTTATTTGTATTATTGGATTAATCTTTTAAGGTGCCTTGTGAGACACAAAATTGTGCCATTTTCAAACTAGTTCCACAAACTCTCAAACATTAGGCTGTTTTCTAAGATTTGATTCACGAAAACTAAATTTGATTTCAATAAAGTACAGAAAGTTGACTTTCACACGAGAAAGACATTCACGTCTTTTTTTTCAGCACATAATTTGTACTAAAAATTATCATTTTTTAAAAACTTTGTTCTCAAAATTATTTGTATCGAAGCTGACATCTGCTTAAAATAGTTGCGCTTCTATGGATTAAACTAAAGGTTCAGTTTATCCTGAAAACAAACAAAAAAAAAAGTCTCGCTCTTTTAACATAACGTTCTCTATATATTTACTTGCTTAAAGGAAACCTTCCACAATTAGAAGCATTGTCATTCAAACCGCATTCTCTTAAAACAATCACTTTATTTTTATTAAGTTTTTATATATTGTTAGGGATTTTGTCCTAATTTTTAGATAATGTAATATTTGCTCTAGAAACTGGTTGCATTTCTAAATCTTACCTTTTATCTAATCTTATTGATGATATTTAAAAATCAAAATTTTTAAATACCGCCTTCGCTTTGCATATATGTACTACAAATGCATATTAAGCTATAAGCAGTTCATTTGAAAAAAGCGAAATGGAAAATCTGCCGATGACATTTTCTGAATTGAACACATTTCACGGAAAACATACTTTAAGTATATCGCAAGCATTTCGGATGTGACCTGGTCTGAGTATTGTAACTTTTATTTTATCCCACAAATCCTCGAAATATTTTAGTCTAAGAAAATGTGCTACAAAAAGAGTGTAAATCGAGAAAATCTCAATTCATGAACATAAAAATATCTCTGTTCCCAAAAAAGACTTATATCCGTTCAAACTCAATATGCTGCAGTGCTCAATATGTTCAGGTGAATATAATAAACCCGAGGATTTTGGATAATGAACGATCGCTTTGGTAAATGTAATAAATGATTAAGTGCTTATAAAATTCAGTCTTTTTTGTGTTATCAATGTTCCACTAGTAGAGAACTTTCGAGGTGGCAGTGGCCGCATCAGATGGGCGTATAAAACAATAGATGAAGCCAGTGAAATTATTTTGTTTAATTATTTGCGATCTAAAATTGGCAGTACTCCTTTGTCCACCTAAAAATACTGGATACTTTGATAAATACTCAATTCTTCATCACTTTAACCAGATGACACTGGTAATTATACACAATACTGGTTTTTAAACACTTTCCAACAGTGTCTATGATTTAAGGTTGTCTGTCTGTCTTCCTCTTCATAATTTTTTTGTGAATATGCATCTATTACTCAGAAATTTGTATATGTTACTACCATGTACTCTGCCACGTAGTCTAATTGCAAATGGTGAAATATAGCATTTATAATACATGAATTACACTCTATCCGTATTTCTTGTTTAATGAATATTTTAGAGACGAATTTGTATTTTACTCAAAGAAAAAACAAATAATATTCATCCTCAAGGTTCACAAAAAATTTTTTGGCATGATTCATAGTTCATTTATATGATTTCTAAAATCACTTCAATACATTAAATAACCACCGTCAAGAGACATTAATTTCAAGCATGAAACAATAAAACAACACAATATTATGCAAACTTTATTAACGATATTTTCATTTAAAATTATGGTAAGAATATTTTGTTCTTTTAAGGTATTGGGCAAAATTATATGAAGAATGGTAGAGCTTTTTCGCAGTTCTGCCGAGAATCTAGCTAAACCAAGCTTCGCCAAACTTTACGACTTATAATCATAAATCGTCAAATTTTGCTTTTAAAATATGTCTCCGAAACCGGATTTAGTTTTCTGATATCGTGTGAATCTGGCACATTAACCCTTAATCCTTCTATGAATCGGATTAAACTAAAATTACTCATGTAATAAATATCCATACCTTCTTTCTCGCCATCAATAGGCCTCGATACTTGATGCGTTTTCCAATTACATTCGATACAGAGTAAAGGTATTAAAAGTTTGAAGAAAAGAGAGAAAATATATACAATATAAGTTTGCACACATCCTGCAGATTCCCCACATTCATAAAGAGTAACACCGGTAGAATCGCCGCATCTGGGACAGATGCCGCATCCCTTGTATTTCTTGTAATTGGGCATAGACAGCAGTCAAGCGCACAGTATAGGCGTGCAATGAGGTTTCCTTAAACACAGCGTGAATCCTTTACAATGTTTTACCTGTAAACTATACAGCCCTCATTTTGAGATAATGAGCGCATGATTTCACTATAAAAAATTTTAAATACGCTTTGCTTAAGTACTTTTTATGCTCTAATTACTGAATCTATGCATGATTTCGAAGTCAAAACCAAGTGTAGCACCTGTATAGAGTACTGTGTGTATGGTTACGCCATTATTTGCTGGAAGAACAGGGAGCAGTGATGTGTTACGTCTGTACCGTACACTCCGGGATAGACTCTGCACTGTCATTCCGGTATACATGCCGCAGTTTCTTTTGAACGGGACGCCGCAATCAGCAAAATTTTAATTTCTCTGTGTCTGTATTTTTTATATTACCAAATTTATGTTCTGGAGAATATTTTCTGGATTTGATTAAGTGTTATTATTTTTTTTCTTTTAATTTTACACAAACTGACCAAGTTGGCATTTTATTTATGGCTAACTGTAATTGTAATAATTCTGCATGTCAATGTTTTGGTTTGAATAAAATATTGTTTTTAAAGACTGGATAAGTTGTTAATTTGTTAACAGATTTTATTAGAAATGCCCTCATAAAAAAATAAGGCAAGGTAAACACTATTTTTCTCTTTCTTTCCCTTTCAAATATACTAATGCATGCTGCTGATGAAACAACAATTAAAATTCAATTAAAAAATACAAGAATTTAATTTTAGTAGTGAACTAAGTAGACAGACTAATATGATTTAAACCTACTGGTACGTCTCTTTATACTAATTTAGTATCTTTTTGTTATTAAATAAGTAATTATAGTCCAGATATGAATATTTTTTTATTCATTATTGCAATTCTGTTCTTATGACAGGCCCGCACAAGAGCGGCATCTCACCCGCAATGCAATATTTTAGAGAAAAAAAAAGTTAAAAAATAATCTTTTCTTTTATGTCGCAGTACACATGTTCCATATTCTAGTATAAACAGCACATCATTATTTATTTTACTGTATGTGCAGCCTGCTATCTTTTACACAAATACAAAAATTACGGCATAAGCCTCAAAATTACGCTATGGAAATAATAATAGAACAATTTTGTTTTGCAAATAAAGCGCTTGTTTTTAATAGTAAAATAGCATAATATCCCTCCTACACCGAAGAACAATCGTTAATTTCAAAAGAACGGAACGTAAGTAATTTTGTATATAGTATTTGGAATTTATACGGAGTTTATGTTAATTCATCAGGTATGAATAAGTTTTAAAATCTAAATTCACTAACAACATTGTGTCCATACACTTCAGCATTTCTACAGACTTGTGGCCTTTTACCAAACACACATTTTTAAATCTCTCAGAGGTTTTCACCTGGAGACTTATTCGTAACGGGAAAAATAACCCACCTTTTCTAATTTAGTTTGATTGTCAAGATACCGGTTTTATCCGACAAGGACAGCATCTATTCACGGAAAAGAAAGCATAATTCATTTCAAGCGTAATGAAAAACCGTATTTAATTATTTAAAACTAGCTGAAGTACCCGTCCTTGACGGGTTAGTGAATGCAAATTTACAAAAAGCAAGAACTTCCGTCAGCATTGTAGGAGTACACAGAATGGATGTAGTATGTTGCCAAAGTAAAGAAAGCGAAGTTATAATTTTTATGTATTGTTAAAATATTTCAGGTTAGAGAGTCACTAAGTAATATCATTTGATTCGCTTTAGTCGTAATTATGGGATGCGCGAACGAATTTTTACGCATATTGAAATAATTTTCGCAAAATCTCAAAATCTAATCAATATTTTTGAAAAATTTGAAGCCTATAATTTAAGTTGAGTGACAACTTATCATGTCACCCAATTTCGTTTCATTCCCTGCAGTCTTTATTTCGTGAGGCTTGAACAAAATTTCAGCATTCTAAAACAATTTTTGCAGAATCTCAAAATGTAATCAAAATATTTTAAAAATTCAACGCCTATAAATTAAGATTAGCAACTACCTATCATATCACTAAATTTCGTATCATTCGTATTAGTCGTTATTACGTGATGTTTGAGGAAATAGAAACGTATTTTGAGAGAATTTTCACAAAATCTCAAAATCTAATAAAAATGTTTTAAAAATTGGACACCTATAGTTTATGTTGAGCAACCATCTATCATGTGACCCAATTTCATATCATTCGCTTTAGTCGTTATTACGTAATGCGGGAACAAAGATTCACTCAGTTTTAAACGATTTTCACAAAATCTCGAAATCTGATGGATTTTTTTTAATTAGATGCTTATAGTATAAGGTGAGTGACCACCTATCATTTCACCAAATATCATTTTTTCACCTTTGCAGTTATTACGTGATGTGCGAACACAAATTTACGCAGTTTGAAATGATTTTCGCAAAATTTCAAAATCTAATCAAGATTTTTTTTTAATTCGACGCCTATGTTTTAAGTTGAGTGACCACCTATCATGAAACCCAATTTCATATCATTCGCTTCAGTCGTTTTTATGTGATGCTTGAACACAAATTTACGCAGTTTGTTAAGGATTTTCGAAAAATCTCAAAATCCAATCAAGATTTTTTTAAAGTTCGACGGCTATGTTTTATATTGAGTGACCACCTATCATGTCACTCAATTTCATTTCATTCGCTTCAGTCGTTTTTACTTGATGCTTGAACACAAATTTACGCAGTTTGAAAGGATTTTCGCAAAATCTCAAAATCCAATCAGGATTTTTTAAAAATTGGACGCTTATGTTTTAAGTTGAGTGACCGCCTATCATGACACCCAATTTCATATCATTCGCTTCAGTCGTTTTTGCGTGATGCTTGAACACAAATTTACGCAGTTTGAAACGATTTTCGCAAAATCTCAAAATGTAAGCAAAATATTTTTAAAATTCAACGCCTATAAATTAAGATTAGCAACTACCTATCATATCACTCAATTTCGTATCATTCGTATTAGTCGTTATTACTTGATGTTTGAAGAAATATAAACGTATTTTGAGAGAATTTTCACAAAATCTTAAAATCTAATAAAAATGTTTAAAAAATTGGACTCCTATAGTTTATGTTGAGCAACCATCTATCGTGTGACCAAATTTCATATCATTCGCTTTAGTCATTATTACGTAATACGGGAACAAAGTTTCACTCAGTTTTAAACGATTTTCACAAACTCTCGAAATCTGATGGATTTTTTTTAATTAGATGCTTATACTTTAATGTTAGTGACCACCTATCATTTCACCAAATATCATTTTTTCACCTTTGCAGTTATTACGTGATGTGCGAACACAAATTTACGCAGTTTGAAATGATTTTCGCAAAATTTCAAAATCTAATCAAGATTTTTTTTTAATTCGACGCCAATGTTTTAAGGTGAGTGACCACCTATCATGACACCCAATTTCGTATCATTCGCTTCAGTCGTTTTTACGAGATGTTCGAACACAAATTTACGCAGTTTGACAGGATTCTCGTAAAACCTCAAAATCCAATCAAGAATTTTTAAAAATTCCACGCCTATGTTTTAAGTTGAGTGACCACCTATCATGACACCCAATTTCGTATCATTCGCTTCAGTCGTTTTTACGTGATGCTTGAACACAAATTTACGCAGTTTGAAACGATTTTCGCAAAATCTCAAAATCCAATCAAGATTTTTTTAAAATTCCAAGCCTATGTTTTAATTTGAGTGACCACCTATCATGACACCCAGTATCATATCATTCGCTTCAGCCGTCTTTATGTGATGCTTAAACAGAAAAAGCGTCACGGACGGAATGACAGTATGACAGAACGACAGAACGACAGAACGACAAACTTTTTTTTAAGGGTCGCATCGGATTCCCGGGTGCTTGAAACGGATAGAAATCGCAAAATTTTTGAATTCCAAGAAATGTACAGACAAAAGTCTAATTTTATTTATATAGATAGAGAAAAGAGGTGTTGTGAGATGTTGAACTAATCTAAAATTACTCTTAAAAAATGGTAAATAAATTGAGTTAATGTAATCATAATTTTTCATCCGAAAATTTTCACGCTACACTGTTTCTCATAATAATAATAATAATAATGAAAATAATAATAATAATAATAAATGAAAGCATTGCATTTGTCACTGAAGGAAGTGAACAGGTGATAGTTCAGATAGGCCTGAGCACTCCCGCAATCTGAATTTTTCTTAATTAGGGTTTATGACTAAATCCTTTTGTCAGAAAATTCATTATTCCCCTTTTTGGGTACACTACATTTTTTTTTGTGTGTGCTTGCTTTGTGAGTAGTCCCAATGTGCTTTTTCAACAGGTTGCAGCAGTTTAGTGAAGACAGCTCATTTCCAGTTTTCTACGTCTTGTTTCAACTAATAGTCCCCTGTCCTTGAAATAATAATACCAAGAGACTAGTCACAAAATTTATGTAGTAGTGAATGTATCTCATGATCATCCTATCACAGCAGACGTAAGGTCGTCTTGCATAAAGATATTCAGCTCAATAAACGGATATTCAGCTATGAGTAATACATTTTATGAAATCCAGATGAAATATCTTCAGAGAACATTTTCACATCGAATGCATTTTACGGAAAATGTATTTCAAAGTATATCACCGGCATTTTGTATACGACTGTCATCTGAGTACTTTCCATTTATTCTATCTCATGTATCATCAAAGCATTTCATACCTTGTGTCGCCATTCCTTCCCCTCATATGAAGAAATTTACTTTGAAAATATTTCCAGCTTAGAAATATGAATTCACTGTGAATATCCTTTTGAATATCACTGTGAATAGAATATCTTTTTCGGTGTCCAAATGCTGCGAACAGTCAGGTTTTTATTCAAGATGCGTTAATTTACTAGGCAAATCTTATGTTCCAAATGAAAAAAAAATATTTATTGATTGATTGATTTTGCATAGACAGATGGGGAAATATTTCGGAGACTTATTAGCCGAATTTTAAGAATAAAATTTCTCATCTATTGATGTTTCTAAGCCAATTTTTAAAATGATCGTAAAAAGTTAGTTTTACCCTTTAACGCGCAGTGTTCCCGCTCTGGGAACACCAAAATCTGACGTTTTGACTGTTGCTAGTCACGAAGAATAGATTTTATTTCTATAAAAATAGTTTCGGGTGGCATAGCTCCACGAGAATCCTTTACTTTTTGGCACGTCCTTTCCCGTAAAAAAATGGTCACCATTATTTTTAACAGCACTGACATCTGCTGAAAAATGGAAGAATGCGAGAACAGCTGGATAGATTGCCCAATGCTGAAAAAAGGGCAGCCGTTGCCATCGCTCGACTTAACTACCAGCAAGATGGCGGACGATCAAAACGTTCATCGCGTGCCACAGATCTAGAGACCCATTTTTGACGACAAGCCAGCTGTCGTCAAAAAAGGGTCTCTAGATCTGTGGCACGCGATGAACGTTTCGATCGTCCGCCATCTTGCTGGTAGTTAAGTCGAGCGATGGCAACGGCTGCCCTTTTTTCAGCATTGGGAAACGGTCTGCGCCTCAAAGGGTTAAGAGGTGAGAAATTTTCTGTTACTCAACTTTGAGCGTGCCCAGCTACGAAGGTCGAATTCAAGTGTAGAAGGAGGTACGGATAAAAAAAAGAGCGCAGAGGTAATGGCGCTGGCCTACGATCGAAAGTGAAGCGAAGGAATTTTGAAGAATTAACTCCTTAACTGTTGTATTATTTTCAAGAAAACAGTCATAAAAGTGCCTAATTTTTATTCCAGAAAATTGTGTAAAAATGAATGCATACAGTGAAACCTCTCTGAGTGGCCACCCCGCCGCACCGAGAATATTTGGCTGCTCAGAGGGATTGACCGCTCTGAAGGGTTTTATTTACTATTGTATGATAATTGCTATAATGAGTAATATAAACAAGTCTGGCACATATTTCTTATTTAAAATGAAATTCAAAACTTACCTAAAAAGAAAATGGCACTTTATTTAAAGCTTTCTTACACTTTTTGAAAAAGGATACAATTTGTGTCTGTTTTAAGTTTTTACTATTCTCTGAAACAACCATTTTTTGCAAGTTCGAGTTTTAATTTAAAAAGCAGATCTCTAACCGATTCGTTTTTAACCGCTTCGGAATTTTCGATAATTTCATCGATTGTCCCTGAAGTCGCTGGTGTTGAAAGTTTAGTTTGCTCGTCATCCCAAATATGCGGAAATTCCTCGTCAGGGGCGGAATTAGCGCCTGAAAGGCACAGAAATTCATTTGTAAGAACGTTTATATACACAAACATACTGTTTGTGTCAGGGGGGGGGGGAGAAACCGTGGGATGGACTTTGTTAAGTTATTCCTGGGTCATAAAGTCGACCATAAACATGATCTTGAGTTTTTCCGCTCAAAATTAAAGCATAGAGTGAGTAGAAAGAAATTTTCCAAAAAATGAGACTGACTATTCCTCTTGGTGGCCGTTTAGAGGGGATCGGGTGGCCGCTGATAGAGGTTATTTTGACAATAGGCCTATGAGCCGAATAATCCGTGCCATTAAATATTGGCCGTTTTCAGGGATGGTCGCTATACAGGGTTGGCCGCTATACAGGAGATGTTTCACTGTATATATATCCAGTCTAAGGTCATGGGCATTGTTTAGTCGCGAAAGAAGAAAAAAAAAGTTAAATTTCTAGGAAAATCCAACATTCAGGGTTATTATGACTGAATCTGTATTTTGTATTGAGCAGGGAATCATTAAAAATATATACTTTTAACTCTAAAGGAGAATTTTATTAGACTTACTTCATAAAATAAATAAATGTTTGTGAAGTTTTATTTGAGCAAAAGCAAAAAAAAAAAAAAAAAAAAAAAAGAGTAAAGATTGCACACAATGCATGTCACAAATACACATATTTGAGTACTGCCCTACCATCTATTTAAAAATAAGCTATCTCCGAATTCAGTTAAAAATAATCTATTGTTATAGTTATAGTTATTAGTCTTAGTTATAAATATTGCCATGTGTTGTGTAAAATGAGATATAAAAAAATCCGTGTACAAGAATTTAAATGCTCTTATCTTTCTGGCGCTTAACATTTAAACATTATTGCTCGAAAATATTGCCCGGGCACGAGAAAGAGAGGTCGAAAGCTTAGCCCGTGATTTGACAGAAGCGAGGCTTAATGGATTAACCTATTAAAATCTGTGCGCGTCTGTCTGTGTGTGTGTGTGTGTGTGTGTGTGTGTGTGTGTGTGTGTGTGTGTGTGTGTGTGTGTGTGTGTGTGTGTGTGTGTGTGTGTGTGTAGCATCATCTCCTCCTCCTAAACGGCTGGGAGTTGAGTTTCGACCAAGGTATCCACAAATTCGGAAAATTTCGAGAAAGAACCTCCGCTAATTTAAATTATTTTAAGAGATATTGATAAAAAAACCCGTCAAAAACGCTAATTTTTGCTCTTCGCAATTCCGCGATTGTAACCCTTGTAGTGAAAATGTGAGAAAAAAGCATCGAGGTTGCCATGTTTGGCTATTTTATTAAATTACTAGCTGAAGTACCCGTTCTCCGCACGGGAATGAATGGACTTTTTGATATTACGATTTCTGGTGATTACCATTCATTGTAATAAACAGATATAGCAAAGTGGATATTGCGTTATATTGTGTCCAATAATCATGCATACCGAATTGCAAGGCAATCGTTTGTACGGTGCAGAAGGCCATGCGGCGTAGCGCAATCTAGTGGCGAGTTTTAGCAAAACGGATACGGCGAAAATATTTTTCGCATTCAGATATCGATGTATACGAATTTTCATGACTATCGGCTGGACAGTCCTGAAGTTCATGTGTTGACGCGACATCTAGTGGCAAGTTATAGGAAAATGGATAGCGCCAAACTCTTCCCCGTGTTCAAATATCTATGTATACCTATTTTCATAGCGATCATTTGCACAGTCAAGAAGTGATACACTGCAGGGCCATCTAGTAGTTAATTAAAGTAATGATTTGCTACAGCGCCGTCAAGTGGCGAGTTATAGCAAAATGGATAACGCCAAAATATTCTCATTGTTCAAATAGCTATGTATACTGATTTTCATAGCGACCGTTTGAATGGTCAAGAATTTGGCCTGGTGCAGCGTCATCTAGTGGCGAGTTAAAATAATAATGCATTGCAGTGTCATCTAGTGGTGAGTAAAATCAAAAGGAACACAGAATATATTCTTCGTGCTGAAATGTGTAAGTATAAGAAATTTTATGCCGATAGGTCGAACGGTATAGAAGTTGATGCTTTTCAGCGCCATTTAGCGGCAAGTTACAGCAAAATGGATAATGAAAAATATTCTCCGTGTTCTAATATTCGCGTGTACCAAATTTCATCGAAATCGGTTGGACGATATTCGCATAGCAAACGGCTAAACGGAATAGAATTCGACGTTCTGCTGTGCCACCTGGTGGCAAGTTAGAGGAAAACGGATAGCATAAAAAGCTTCTCCATGATAAAAGACTTAGGTGAACCAAATTTCATGGTGCAACGGTGCTCAACGGTGCTGGAGTTTTTCAACCTCATACACTCATACCAACATTCATTTTTATCTATAACCAGTGTCATTATATATCCCAGTCTCAAATAAAATCCAGTTTCAAATCTAAGCCTCGCCAAAGTGCCAACATACGCCATTTTGCAAGCGTTTTTTCAGGAAATCATTCGAAGCATTGACTTAGCAGCAATAATATATGGGAAATGGTTCGACCGCGAAAAAGTAAAGCAAGCCTTTATTTGAAAAGTTGAATCCCTTAATACAGCCGAATTTTTTAAAATTATCAACTATAGCGTGTTTTATTCATCATTACTCCGATGTACTAAATGAGAAGATTTCAATTTTCTGAAATTTGGCGGAATTCCCCCAACTTAAATCAATGTACTCATTTGGCGAGAATTCTGGAGATAGATCAATTGAAATCCCTTAATAACTGCATTATTTCTTCACGGATCATTAAAATTTAACGCTGTATTCTAATAAAACCTTTGCACTTGTTTTCAAATATCTATTTCCTTAAGCTCTCAATAAATTGCGCCAAGCCGAAATCTGTGCAAACCGCTAGAACTCACTTTCACAAAATCGGCATTTGAGCCATTTTATTTTTTCGCCAAACTAAAATAATTTACCTATTAGCCTCGGAAATCTTCAATTCTTATTATTTTGCGTGTAAAGCATTGCATTCCTGCTCTGATTTCCCATGCACACGATATTATAATTTAAAAAAAAATAACCTTATGAATATAAACTAACACAAAAAAAATCATTATTATTCTTTTATTTTTACTTTGAGAATTTAAAACATTTTATTCGGCAAAATCGCCACACATGGCAACCACGATTCTTATTTCACACTTTTTTCACTACAGGGGTTACAATTACGGAAAGCTTTTTGCGTTAATAGCATAAAAAATCTCTTAAATTCCGGGAACGGGTGGACTTTCAAAGTTTTAAAGTGGACTACGATTTATTCTATATTATTTTACATATCTGTGCTAAATTTCAGGCCGATAGGTCCATTTTTGTGGATTTGTATACGAACGACATTTTATTCGGCAAAATCGCCACACATGGCAACCACGATCCTTATTTCACACTTTTTTCACTACAGGGGTTACAATTACGGAAAGATTTTTGCGTGAAGAGCATAAAAAATCTCTTAAATTCCGGGAACGGGTGGACTTTCAAAGTTTTAAAGTGGACTATGAGTTATTCTATATTATTTTACATATCTGTACTAAATTTCAGGCCGATAGGTCCATTTTTGTGGATTTGTATACGAATCAAATCCACAAACAAACAAACAAACAAACAAACAAACAGAATTTCATTTTTATTTATAAGATTTAGACTCCTGTAGTAAAAATAAAAGAATAATGATTTTTTTTTCTGTTTAGATTATTTACAAAGTTATTTTTTAATTGAAGTATTGCGTGCATTTGAAATCAGAGCAGGAATTCAATGCTTTTTATGTGTAAAAGAATAAGGTATTGGGAGATTTCCGAGACTAATATGTATATTTTTTAGTTTGGCGAAAAAAAATGGCTGATTTGGTGATTTTGAGAAAGTAGTAGATTCTACCGATTTGCACAGTTTTGGGCTTGGCGCAATTTACTGCGAGCAAACCGAAATAGGTTTAGGTTTGTGTGTGTAGGTTTTATTAAAATACGGCGTTAAACTTTAATTTTCCATGCAGAAATAGTGCAATTATTAAGGCTATTTTAAGCAATCGATCTTCGGAATTTTCCCCAAATTAAGTAAATTGATTTACCTTGAGGGAATGCCGCCAAATTTCAAAAGAAATGAAATTCTCGCATTCGGTAAATTGGAATAAATAAAACACGTTATAGTAATTTAAAATACTGCTATGCTACTTTTCAAATAGATTCCTGCATTAATTTTTGGCGATGGAACCATACACAAATAACTATTTCCTATTTTGATTGCTGTTAAATCAGTGCTTAGAATCATTCTCTGAAAAAAAAAATCTCGCAAAATGGCATACGCAGATTCCTTCTTTAGTACCTTTCTTAGAAAAGTTGGCGATAAATATTCAAATGTAGTGTAACTCCGTGTTTAATAGCGTGTGTTTTTTGCGTTTCTATTTCTAATTCTATGGCACGATTGAGATGAGCCAATGTTACGAGCGGATGGATAGATAATTTTTTTTTAATCCCGCCAAACAGAGTATAGTAAAATAGGAATTCTGTATAAATACGAAAGTCTTTGGAGATGAACGAGAATGCCTATAAATATTGCATTTACTGTGAAGTTAAATTTAGGATACATTTTGGCTATTTGCCATCGACTATAAGCGCTAATTACGCCAATATGGCAGTTCTAGCAAGCATAAATAAATTTCATTTCATGTTCTATTTTAATATTGCTGCAGTTTCCGTAGTTACGGAATCCGTTGTTGCCACTCAAGCTGTTAAATTTAACAATTAAGTGAAAACACTCATTTCTACAGCTCTTGACTCGAAAAATGAAAACGCATTGGATATGACACAATTAGAATATTATCACAATCACAACGTCAATAACGCGAACCTGTAACTTTGGTTATTTTTAACTAAATTCATTTTCAAGGTCTTTAAGAAATCCTGTGTACTATGTCAAAGCCTCATATCTTAATTCCGATTAGTTTGCAAGAAAATTGATTAATCAGTATAAACTGAAGCAATGAAACTTTGTAAGCGTTTTTCTTGAAACGAGGAAAATGCAGATTGACGTCTTTGGTGTAGAAGTGGCGATAGGGAGAACTACTTAATTCAGTAACCTTAATGGGGAATGATAATTGAATATGCGCATGCACAAGGACCCAAAAATCAAGAGAATATGAAAAGTCAGGAATATGAAATGAAAATCAAAAATAAATCAAATAATATGAGATATAAGTAATAATAATACGAGAATGACATTGCAATCATGTGTACAACAAAGGTCCCAATTGCTTATAATATTCCCCTAGCAATGACTTAGTCCGACCAGTGGCCGAGCGCTTAGCGCTCTGAACTGGGCGGAAGGTTTCTGGTTCAAAACAGGTCGCGTCCGCCGACCTAACATTTCGGAGTTTTCCTGTATTCCGTTCGGAAAATAAAACTGTACTCGCAACATGCATATGTTAGGAAACATATATGTCTGGTTTCCTCCAAAACGTAGCGTAAATACCGGTTAGGACCCCTTAGAAAGACCCCTACGGAGGACAACCCCACCCCTTGACCTAGATCCCATGTGTGGAGACTAGAAGCAGGATAGTCTCCAGATTTGTAGAGAGTTCAATTGAACGCCCAGCGTCGTGTGCAACTTATAGAAGCAGTTCTACGATACCGGATCCATCGAGAAAAAGCCTGGGCAAGGTCATCTAAGAGAAGCTGCTTCTTTTTTGATCCCAGTCCAGTGACATTGACGTAGTTTTTGTGCCATCATGTTGCAGTCATCTCAGATTTGCACTCATGACGTTAACGTTTCATCACGATTTAAGTAATTTTTTACTTTTATAAATTCCGCATCAATGGGCTTAATTCGAATTATATGTATAAGGAAAATGTTCTTTTCCTACCGTTCGGAGAACGGGTACGCAGCTAGTCATTATTAATTTCCTTTTATCGAAAACAAAATTGCTCGATTGTTGCTATCGTTTTCCCTTTAATTCCAGAACTTTTTACAAATTGAAGAACATTTCATCTGCGTATCCTCACCCCTATTTTGCCAATGGACTCGATCAGTTATCGCATGTGCATTTGCGACCATGGGCTCCATTAAGGTGAGGAAATAGCATACATTAACGCAAAATTACTTATCGTCCAGTTAACGCTTAGGCATCCGTTCAAAAATTATGAATAAAAGCAACACTTTTAAGTTTAAAATCAAGAAATATTTATTAACACTGCATATTGCATTTGACTTCATATTATCATAAAAAAATATTATATTTTTAAATGCAATATTTAATGGTACAAGTGCAGAACTTAAACAATTAAAAGAATGTTCTCATGTCTTTATATAACAAGTAGCATGTAGAATCTAAAATGCTCAATTTAAATACTTAAATCCTCCATGGTTCATCAGAAGAAATTTATTTATTTTGATCCTGTTGAAAATGTCAAACTGTGTAATCTCGAGGAGAATCGCAAGCTGATTTATTTTGATATATGACGTAATTTTTTAGCATAATTTATCAATCCCGTGTATTTTTTTAATTTATGATGCTACATTTTTGACTACCGTAAAATAAATTCCAGTTCTTTCACCTAGTTCGTTCATCCAATTATTTTTTTAATGAATTAATATTACCTTAACTTACCGACGACGTTAAAAAATAAATTATTTACACAAAACCGTTATGGAAGAATGCAGTCCTGTATTTAAATACACTTTATTTTTAAACATAAAAGAAGAGATAAGGGGAAATTCTGAGATTTTTCTTCAACTATGATAACCTTAAAGATTTATCAATATGGGTTCTTCAAAATGTTTTTTATATAGCTTTTTTAAAAGCTTTCGAAACCTAAAACGCTGCACAGTAAACTAAAGTGAGATATAGTAGAGCATGATTTGTTATAAAAACATGCCTAATATCATCACTCTTCTCAAATCAAATTGTATTGTTAGTAAATGGTGAATTCACGTTACCTCTAGAGAAAACGTGCAGCATATTCTCAAACAATAAGACTATGGTACCACTTTACTATTTGAGCACGAAAAATACATATAATCTTTTAAAATGTAATTCACGTGATCTTTATTAATATATGTACGGTAATATATTAAGCATACATGTCATTTTTATTCATGACTATGACGTGTCTTGGATAGAAAATGCAAAGTTTATATCCTTAAAGAAATCATGTGCGTGACACTTATTAAATGATGGAAAAATCATGAAAAACTATTGACTATTACATTACATTAGACTGTTATGAAACATTTAATACAGCATTGTAAGTACATATTGTCAGTATGGATATGCGATTTCCGCCATGTTCATTAAACTGGGAAAAATATTTAATATTGTCAATAGAGAACTGCATTCGTAAAGGATAATTCTGACCCGTTTTTTCTTAAAAGTGTGGTAGTTATTCCGTAGATTTTGCTCTCGCAATTTTTCATGAACAGCAAACGCAGTTGCCTCATACTCTTTAAGGTAGCGGTTCCCAACCTTTTAAAATTACCTCGGTTCCAACAAGTTTGCTTGCGATGGAGCTCCTTTCTTATTCCTCAGCATACATACAGTTATTTATTCTTCAGCAATGAACATTTTGTCGTTTTGTCTACGAAATAATGTTATCGGTAGAGTTTAAATAAGCATTTTAAGAAAAAATAGATGATGTTTTGGAGTAAAAGTAAGAGTTAATAAGATAATTGTTTAAAACATGCATTATGCCTTGTTCGTTGTCTGTTTTTCTAGCTTCTCCCTTGCAAACCTTGCTTAACCTTGGACTGGGAACTAACTCTGGAACGTCGACTCAGAAGACGACTGTGTGGCTTTAAAATAATAGAAGTAGTACTTTGAAACTATATTGTAAACAGTGTAGATTTAAATAGTGAAACGTGTGCTTAAATGAGTTTCTATATATACAGGAGAATGACTCAAAATATGTAATGCTAGTGCCGTCTTAGAAAATTTACTCTTACCTTTATATTATTTCTTTTATTGAATCTCTGAAAATTATGGATGTAAGGAAAAAGTTGATCTCTATATTTCTATCAAATGAAATCAACGTGTAATGACTGATTCTGTTCACATAAAATCCTTTATATTTAGGCAGATTTAAATCCTTTTTTAACTTCTTATGTTGATGTCCTCTGTCCATGTTAGTATAATATTTCGCATGCAACTAAAATTCCAAATTTTGTTAAATGTACCTTTATCAACGATATGTCTGAAGCGATGCACATAAGATCATAAGCATATATCTGCTCAAAAAGAAAACTTTGAGTTATGAGTAATCTATTTCGAAAAAGCGAAATGAAATATCTGCTGAAGACATTTTTCTCATTGAACACATTTCCACAAAGAGCATATTTTTATGTATGTCACCAACCGTTCGGTTATGCCTTGAGTCTGAGTGTTTTCAATCTACTTCGTATCATTTATCTTCAGAACATTTCAGTCTGGTGCCGTTTCTTATCTGTAAAAAAGGGTCTGAATAAGAAAGGTTTCAGTCTTTCAAATATACAGTAATCTCGATTCTGAAAACTCTTTATTTCGCGTTCAAATGTAGTAAGCCCTGCTGTAGACGTACAGCAGTTTCAGTTGCTGGGTAAAATGCTATTGAAAATAGATCGCTGGTTCCTAATACGTTAGGATTTACACAACTGGGTGAAAATTTGAATTTAAATGACGTATTGTGTTCTAACATCTATGGCTTAAAAAGGGCTGCTTTTATTTTCTCTGCAGTATATGTATTGATTATTTTGAGAAACAATCTATACATATATAATTTACGTTCAACTTTCCAATACACACTGATTATTTTTCTCTGTTTAACATCTTTCGGTAAAAATGACGAGTATAGCTCATGAATGGTTGTTTATTTCATACACAACAGTGATGAGCTGTACTCGTCATGCAGTCTCGAATATCTGCGTAATATAATCATCCAACTATAAGCTCTTTAGAATCGACATAAATTTCACATCCAAATTTAAAGATCAATAGCATAATTGTTTTTAAAAGAACCTGTTGCACTTAAAAACGACAAGTAGAACATGCATTTTCAATTAATTTTCCGAATAAAAGTCTGATCTCCAATCTCTGTTTCAGCAATAAATAATTAATACAAAGACTCCCACAAAGGCTGTTAGGAAACATTTAAAGGTAAATGGTGTCCTAGAATTTATTTTCAACAACATGAATTTTGAATAAAAAATTCACAGATTCTACTTAGATAATTTCAATAAAATTCAAATACCCTTTTGTGTAACGGAAATTAAATATTAAAGAATGGCAAACAAAAACAAAATGTGTGCTTCAGTGTGCAAAACTCACATTCACATTAATTAAAATAATTTCATTCAAAATTAAAGATTCCATATGAATGTCAGTTCAAAACTAAAATCTTATAGGATCATTTTAGCAGTGGAAACGTGAAAGTCCATGTATGTAAACCTTTGCAGCGAAGAGGATAATTAATTTCTTGACCCTTGTTTACATTGAATATATCAAGTGCAAATTCAGAAAGTCTTAAGATTTTGAATTTTCAGTTCTTTTTTTTCAGTTCAGTCGTACAATTCGGTGCAGTCACAATTCATTGTATATATTTTATAAAGGACCATATATTAAAAAAAATTATGATATTCAAGTTTACTCTGTACATTTTAAAAATACTTATAATCTTTGAAAAGTAATTAATTTTTATTTTTAACAAAACATTTAAAATGCGAAAGAAATATTTAAGAATGAACTTTTTTACCAAATATTTGCCTTTTTAGATCGTAAAAATTTGATACAATATTTTTAATTAAGAGCTTATAACATTTTTATTAAGTTTTTCTTTCTTCTGGAATCCGAATATTGAAAACGCCGATAAAAGAAAAGTAACGTCACAGCTGTTAAAATTGTACTTACACTAGTCGCATACTAATTCTAAAAAAAGCAAGCCAGAAGAAATATATTGACGATATTTTTCTTTCCCCTTGTATTTAATTTAGATTGCTAATTTTAAAATTGACCCTTACTCATTGGCGTTAAATGCAGAAAACTCAGAAAAGAAACTTACAATTTACATGTGAAGAATTTCTTGTTAATTGGTTTCCAGTTACATAGCATTTAAAAGTGTATTTTCCTGATACAGAGCCACCATAAAAAGTTTTTTTTTAACATAAGGTCTCTTGTATGCAAAGGAAATGTGTGGTTTGGAGCAACTTCTATTTTCCCTGAGTTTTTTGCTACAAATTGCATCCTCATCAGCAAATGAATGTCTTCTAAATTCTGGCACTCCTTGGAAACTGCTAGCGACAGTTCCAGGAGACTTTAAGGAATCGCATATTTAGAGCATACCGCACGTACAAGGTTGTCATTTGTGTTTTTCTAGAATCTTACCAATCGTTCCAACAGCCTTTCATTTCAGTACCAATAAAAAAAGAAAAGGAACTGCAAGTTATAAAACATTTACAAGTGTATTACTAATTACCTTCCGTCTTCCTGGAGAATTGGAATTTTCCTGAATACAGAGGTTTTCTTTTAACCAAAAATACCCTTCAGTTTTTGTCTTCATCTCTGTCTGCCTTGCGCATCTTCCTCGTATAATCCATTCTATGCCATGTCCTTTATTAGTTTGTATTTAGGTTTTTTCCTTCATCTTTACCTCGTGTTTTTTCCTTCAGGTTTTCAGCTCAGTGCAAGCTCATGTATATATTGATAATGTCAATAATCAAAAGATAGTCTTATAATTAATATATTTTAAGCACAGGATATTTCGCTAGTCGAAAATGATCACCATTTTTTTTTTCCTTAGCACAATAATACAAAGCATACGTTTTTTAAACCCATTTCTGTTTCCAAAAACATCTACTTTAAGAAGTGAAAATAAATTCTATCTTCTCAAGATATTTATGTATCAAGTGAACTTCATGAAAAACATATTCTCAAGTGTATCATCTCCTTTTCAGATATGATTGGCGTCTGGGTATACTCCATACAATGTATATAAGGTTTCAGCATAATATTTCAGATCTGGGTCATTTGTTATTCGTAAGGATATAAATCGAAATAAATTCAGTCTTTCAAATATAAAATTCTGTCTACATTGAAAATATATTACACAGCGCTTATGAGCTGCGTCCTACGTAACACAGAATTAAGGAGCAGTGAAGATTTTAACGAAAATATATTTTCCTTTCTCTTTCTAAATATTTTGCTCTTGAGCGTTTTGCAAAAGTTGACCAGTTGCAAATATTTCAGTACTTTATTTCTCTTCGCAGATTGTTGCTTCTTTTCATATGTTTATTGGATTAGAAGCATTCGTGTGATGTATATAATGGAATTTTGAACATTTTGGTATAAATTTGTATTTTTTTTTAAACGTGAATTATGTCCGTGGGTTAATGCTTCCAGGGCATCTGTTTAGACTGTAATTCCATAAAATCATCCGATTTTGACGCATCAATACAAATAAACTATCTTATCTTATGAAATACGGAAATTTTCTCTTTGTCCTTTCTCATGCTGTACTATATACTACAATAAACGATAAATCCGTATAAGTTACCAAAAAATCTTTAAATCTTTAAAATAAAAAATTTTGCAATAGGTAGCATCCTTTAAAAAATGTTGCCGTGCAATTCCGTGCTTCAGAATTTTTTCTGGAGATTTCATTGGAAGCATAGTTTTATCTTTTCCCTTTTGCAATTTGTTCTTTTTCATTTATGCACAAAGTTTGTCAAGCAGATTTTGTTGATTAAAGCTACAGACTTCGTCAAGCTGACAACAAATTCAAGATTTCTACAACTTTTAAGGAAACTGAGAAAGGGTTGCCCCAGAAATACTGGTGCACAGGACTTTTTGTCATCTCATTTTTACGGAATTCAATTAAATCTGATTTTTTTTTGTAACTGATCTTCAGTTTTTGCAACTGACTGTAGAATTAATTAAAAACTTTGTGAAATTTTAATTTACATTTTACTGCAACTAATTATTTTCAACAACTGTATGTATTTGCAAGATAACTGGAAAGATTTCATCACATCGAATGAAAATATTTTGAATGACTGAAAAATAGACATTTAGTTCAGAATTTTTTGTTGAATGATGGTTGAATTTTTTAAAAAACTAGCTGAGTACCTTTTCTTCATACGGGGAGGAAACAATTTTTTTGACACACCGAAATGAAGTAAATACGATTTCATCATAATCTTTAAGTTTAATCTAAATTTTTTGGCTCTAAGCACACCATTTTATAATAGCTAATAGCTAATCTTTTCTGTTTGCAGTTTTCTTCATTTACAGCTTAGACATTCACATAATACAGACGAAACCATTTACGATACTTACGTATTAGCCTGTCAAATTTTTCAAAACGGTGCGATGTAGTGGTAGTAATGAAAAGCTTTTATTTAGTTATAGGTTTATAATTTGTTAACGTTTCAAAATGCCATATTATGATACAAGCAAATTATTGTCAGCTAATTCTGATCGCTAGTCGATTCATTTTATTCCGTAGTTTTTCAGAGATTAAAGAATAAATTTCAAGAAGCTTGCATCAATATGATATCTGGAGATTTAAATAATTTGGAGATTAAAAATAAATAAATAAAAACTACTTTTTGAGATTACTCAATTTTTAGTGGCAAAAATATTAATCTAATCAAACTTTCTTTAGTCTTGGTAATTATAAAAAGCAATTCCATACTAACTAGAATCCAAAAATTACGAATTTCATTTTCTTGGGGCAACATTTTTCGGTCAAGGCTTTAAATTGTCATTTAATGCAAAATTAAATATTTTATAAACTCGTATAAAATAGTTCTCATCATTCACTTTTGTGCTCTATGAAATATCGCAAAAGCTTTCTGGATCTGAAAATTACTGAAATTCGCATAAAACATAAATTAAATATCGCTTCAAGCTATGCCGTAATAAATAGCTACCCTAAATTCTTAGTTCTATGGACCACCAATCTCGGTGTAATTTGACGATCGTACACATGTTACATTTTGCTTTAATTATATAAATTGACATGGAATTTGTGGCGTGATTTAAATATTTGTTCTGTATATATGCTTTTAAAATCTAATGATAAATTATATTTGAGGTACATGAAAATCTATTCAAAGTTGTGCATCTTATTCA
The DNA here is from genome assembly GCA_038373885.1 of Cheiracanthium punctorium. Classification (NCBI taxonomy): domain Eukaryota; kingdom Metazoa; phylum Arthropoda; class Arachnida; order Araneae; family Cheiracanthiidae; genus Cheiracanthium; species Cheiracanthium punctorium. Next base: position 167,623 of record JAWZYV010007652.1, read on the forward strand.
GAAAGTTGTAAGAAATGTGTGCATTCTGCACATATGTAAATAATCGATTTTTTTATGGCATAAATTTAAAATTTTTATACGACACATGAATGTAAATAATGAGTTTTAGATATATGTTAAAATAGCATTGTTATTTCATCCAACTTTTAAGTAAGTTTTACAAAATAAATGCACTTATTTTTTATTCATTAATATTTGAAAATTTTGATAGAAAAAGCGTTCTTCTAAATATATTTACTTCAATAAGATACATTGTGGGAAAGAAAAATTTTGTAACGATCAACTTTCCGAGTGTGATGCTCAAATACCGCTTATTTAGCGCTTACATAACTTTATCCCGTGCATTTTCCGACCGGTTCAATAAATTATATCTGCTTTCAGATTTATCAGACATCATCATGAGAAAAGCCAAACAAACTATTGTTCATTCTTGTACGGTATGATTGATCTCTAGTTCAGATATGATTTATGGCATAGCATCTTGAAGGAACCGATTCATCTTTTTAAAAATCCTGTTTAGAAGCCAGTTAAATAGAATTATGAAATGAGAGATGTAAGACGTAATATAAGATGAAAAGATGGGATGTAAAAGGAAGACATTTATTTTAAAAATACTTGCACTTTCTTATAAATGCGATATTTGCGTATTCACTGTAAAGTTCAAAATTACTAAAATTAATTGTTTAGCCATTCCATACCTTTTTCGGTGCTTTTTATTTCAAATATTACGAATACATGAAAAATTGATGTGTATCTCGAAAACACTGGGATAGGTATTCAGATAGTTTCAAACGCTTTTTCACCGGTTTTCCCCCTAATTTTTAATCATTAAATGTTAGACATTTAAATTATTATATCGTTGGGTTTTTTTGTCGGGTTTTTCGTGAGTAATAAAAAAATCAGATTGATAACTCCATTAAATATGTTGAAAAATAGTCACTAATCGCGTTTTACAAACCTGAGAAAAAATTTTAAAAACCCTAAATCTTCCTTCTCTTACTTAATATAGAAAAGCTATGATTTTTAATTTTTTAATTTTCATTTTTGCTTTTTCATTTTTTTTACCTATACATCTTAAAGTTTTTATACTTTTACATCTAATATTATATTTGTAACATTAGGCTTTGAATTGTAATCTTTAAGTTTAATCTGAATTTTTTGGCCCTTAAGCATACCATTTTCTAATAGCTAATAGCCAATCTTTTCTGTTTGCAGTTTTCTTAATTTACAGCCTAGAGATTCACATACTACAGACGATACTATCGTATCCAAACATTACGATACTTGCGCATTAGCCCGTCAAATTTTCCAAAACGGTGCGATTTAGTGACAGTAATGAAAAGCTTTTATTTAGTTCCAGGTTTATAATTTTCTAACGTTTCAAATTGACATATTATCATAAAATCAAATTATTGTCAGCTAATTCCTACGGACATCTAATATTATACTTATAACGTTAGGCTTTGAATTCTACTCTCTTGAAAACATAAGTAAAGAAGCGGACAATTACTAAAAAAATTTTTGGAATGAAGGTTTCTATGAATTTTCTTATTATTCTTAACAGAGAAAATCAAGTACATCAATAAAAGTGTGATTCACTATACTTGACTTTTTTTAGCAATAATACAAAGAAAATACATGGAAGCCTTAAATTCCTAGAGATTTCTTGGTAAAAAACCGATACATTTTTAGAGTGCAGTTAAATATTAAAAAATTAAAATGTCTGCATAATTTCAAATTTTATTTTGGCTGTAATATAGTTCAAAATAATGAAGGAAAAACAAAACAAATACTGAGTATTGTGCACGTGTATAGACAGGGATTGATTAGATTTTCTTCTCTATCAAGGTTATATTTTTTGTGTTCGAATTTTATGGTTTATCTGGGACTTCTACCAAACATGAGTAATCGTTTTTGGATTTTCATTGATAGTTTCTACTTGAATGAAAAATGGGTTTCTTTAACTAAATGCTCATTTTCCCCCCTTATTAGTAATCGATGAAGTCTATTATATGCTAAAAGTGAGATAAGCCTCAGTATCATTCTAAATGTCTCAGATCTATCGCTAAAGAAGAATCAATATTCTGTTTTTATATTTGTGGAATAATAGTTCCTACTGCATTTATCTCGGTCTATCTATGCATATATATATATATATATATATATATATATATATATATATATATATATATATATATATACTAGCTGACCCGGCAAACGTTGTTTTGCCTTATAAATTATTCCTAGGATTATTTTAGTAGAATAAAATGACTAACTTATTGTAAGTTTGTGAGGATGTGGTATATGAGTGGAAGAGGCATGGCGCGCTGTGAACGATGCTGGAATATAAAAATAATACAATATCCAGACAGCACAGCAAACTTGCATCAAACTTGCAGCAAGCTTGATTTATCAAGTCAATAAGCTTGAATTAAGCTTGAAAATTCCAGTCGTGTAAGCTTGATGCAAGCTTGAATCAAGTGCTATAGTTTACACTTGCCCAGCTTGCATTAAGCTTGACATTTCAAGCTTAAAAAATTTTTCTAAATACACGGGGCGCTCGCGCCCCACATACTTTATTTTTCCGCGCATTTCCCCCCTTTATGCTGTAATTTTAAGTTATTTTAATCTGTTTCCATCGAGTGCCCGTGGCTAGAATAGAACCCGGGACCTTTCGATTAGTAGCCGAGCGCGTTATCCATTCAGCCACCACAGCCTTGTGCAGCTGTGACTAAAGTTTGAAGTGAATTATTAAGCGGTTTTCTGGCCGGATTGATAAGTGGGCGATATGTTATTTGTTTTTTTTTTATTTTTCCATGGGATGCATCAAAATTAAAATAATTTTATGTGTGATTTAGAGACTCTACTAATAGGGAAATAAACATAACATAAACATAAGAGCAACGCATGTTTTAAAACTTTTTCAACACTCATGAGCAATACTGCCGCTGGCCAAAATCGAGACAAACGACTAATTTTGAAATCAATTTCGTAATATTATTGTATTTTATTTTGAAGAATTTCCATATTTGGAAATATAGAATGGGTTTACTTACTTAACACAAACTTTGTGTTAAGTAATCTGAAATCAAAGAAACAGATAGTTAAACGTTACTTCGAAATGCAATATCACAGTTGCTAGCATAACATGTATGGAATACAAACACTTTAGTCATTTTTGTAAATATTTCTTATAATAACAAATAATTGAAAAATTTTGCTATTTTTTAACGCTAAAAATTCTCTTTACAAATGTGGTTATTTTCCTACATATATTGGTATACTATATCGATATAGAGCATTTCGAAGAATTAAAAATAAGTTTAAATAAATTTATACAAATGTAAATTTGAATTATTTTCACTGTTCATACTTTATAATTAAAAAAATTATTTAACTTCTGAATTTTTTTTTATCCTTTGTAATTTTATTTTAAAATTACAAAAGTGTAAGATGTAAGATTTTTGGGCCTTAAAATCTGTAGGCCCTGGGCAGTTGCCCCGTTTGCCCTGCCGGTAATATGGCACTGGTAATAAAAAACCCATCCCCGTTAAAACACATCTTTTACGAACTTTCAACAAATTTGACGACGCTAGACAATTAATGTCCATTCTCTTTCACAGATGGCGCTATCACCGCACTATGCAAGTCAAAATCCAGCTTAAGCCAACCTTGCATTGCCAAGCCAAATCTCAAGCTTGATTTAAGCTTATGAGCTGTCTGGGTACCAAACATATATTTTTAATGCATTGTAATTTATTCTTTAAATTTATATATATCGCTAATTACAATAATTTTACTAAAAATTAATATCAATCCCTTAACGCAATAGAGTATGCAATTTTTTTTGTTATTCCATCTTTAGATAACACAAACAAACTGGATGCCCACTGTATGGTTTGCCCACTCGAGAGCATGACACGTATAACTGTCCGTGTGAAAAACATGGCGTGCTCAAATCTAATCCACAAACAGACATGGGCGCCCATAGGAATTTTTCTAGGGAGGGGCAAACTTAAAAAAAAATTTCTAGGGGGGGTGGTAAATTTCAAACTTTTAACAAATTTAGTTCTGTTTTTGCGATTTGTTTGCATCATGAGACACTAACCTAAAACTCTAGGGGGGGGGCAAGTGCCCTACCTTGCCTCCCCCCTATGGGTGCCCATGCAAACAGACATAGTTTGGCCTTGAGACTTATTGATAGTCATTCCATAAAAAATTTTGCCCCCCCCCCAAAAAAAAAGGATTAAAATCTGAAACACTTTCAGATTTTAAATACGCACTATAGTGCTATATATTAAAATCGTATCATAATTTATGCGTCGTCCCTATTTTTCGTCCTTATTCCATTAAGTTGGAAAGTGTTATCATTATTCATGACTGTGCATTATTTTTCTTCCTTATTTTATAAAACCCATCTTTGGAATCGAAATCTATCTTAAAATCGCCTACTAAAACTATTTTACAATCTTCGCCAAATTTATCAGAACTATACTTCACCGTTTTATATATTGTTTCCTACTTTAACGCCTCGACTCTTGCCAAGGAGGCGATGATTAAACATATGCAGTTACCATGACGATTTTTTTGCATTTATGTAGAAATCGTAATTTAGAATTAAAATGGAGATTTGGAACAACATGTAAATACAGCATGCCGTTACATTTTTATGTATTTTGGATTATCAATTAATGTAGTTTTAATAATTAAATGTCTTCAAATTCCTTAACGGGCGCGTTTATCGCTAGTCTGTTTACTTTAGTTATCACCTAGTTCTTTTGGGTGCGTTGAAACGGTACTTACGTATTATCCCGGCGGTCACTTCCGCCATACTACTTTTTCGTAGATTTTAAATACGTTGCCAATCGTATACCAAACCATCAACAATTTCATGTGCCCGACATTTATCTTGGTGAAAAATTGCTTGTCTTGGAAGACCGCCGGGATAATACGTAAGTACCGTTGAAACTTGTGCATAACTCCCAGAGACCCATGACTGCAAAGCTCGCCAAAGTACGGGGATTTTTTAGGTTGGCGAGAGTGGGGGTGTGAAAATAGGAATCAACTCTTTCTTGTACCTAAAAAACATCTTTGGAATCGAAATCTATCTTAAAATCGCCTACTGAAACTCTTTTACAATCTTCTCCAGGCATATTCTTCCTGTAGGCATATTCGAACTATATCGCAGACATTTTAAATGCTGTTTCGAATGGGCATCCTAATCCTCGAGTGTACCGTGTTTTCCTTTCTTGTTCCACAGAGCACTTCTTCGGAATATAAATCTATATTAAAATCGCCTAATAAAACTCTTTTACAATATACGCCAGGCGTTTTCTAACTATACTCGAAATATATTTATAATAAATTGTCACGTTTTGGCACCACATTTAGCGATCAATTATCAAAAATTGCAAACCTTGTGCGACTTTCAACATTTTATTAACCCCCCCCTTCTCCACATTATCTGGATAACACATTTGAAAAGTGACTCGACACGCTAATGTCTACACAGAAATCCTGATTGAAATTAATAGCACTCTGGGGCTAAACATTTTGGGGTGGACCGCCCTTATGACTTAGGGGTATGAGACATAGTTAAAAACCTATTCTCAGACCTAACGAATATACATAGAAAATGTCATTAAAATTGGTCGAGTGGTTTCGGAGGAGTTAGGTGACTAACACTGTGACAGGAGAATTTTATATATTAGATATAGATAGATAGATATATGCATAGGTAGATAGATCGATAGATAAATATATAGGTAGTGATACACGGATAGATAGATGTAGATAATCATATGTAATTGGAGGTTTTCACTTTTAGTTAATGATTTCATCATTAAATTAGGTTTTTAATTTAATTTTTATTACATGCTGCTTTATTTATCCAGCCGATTATCTTATGCATATACATACTAAACCTGCTTGTTAAATTGCAAAAATAGAAGGCAATGCTTAATTCTGCTTAATTCAAATATTTAATTCGGTCTTGGCAATTATATTGTTGCGGTACGACGGCTTAATAAGGCTTTGGATCCCCTCGGACAGAGAATAATGCAATTTAAGGAAGGTCTTGCTTTTACGTCAACCACGCAAAAAAGCATACATCTTCATTTTTGTCACTTTTTTATAACTGAAATTCCATAATATGTTCAATGCATCCGGATTCTTTTGAAACCTTATAAGTAATTGTCTAAGAATACGTCTAAAATTTTAATACATCAGTTCTCGAATGTGGAAGATGACTTTTTGGGTGTGTGTTATTAACAAAGAAATTATTTAGAATTTTGTTCCTCGCTTTAGTTCTCAATTCCCTTATAGAACATCATATTTTCCAGTATAAAACACTACAAGACTACCTCCTGTTAAGAGACGCAAACCGGACCAGATACTTAGTTTCTTAAACAGAGGTACGAACTAAAAATAACGCAGTTTAATTAGAAATTAAGTTTCTATCAGAGTATAAATACATGAATGAGGGATAAACAAATAACTTAGACACGGGTATTTATTTAATTTGGAAATGAATAATAAACTTTTGTACTTACAGATATTGATTTAAAATAATCCGTTTCATTGCATTACTTGTTTGAATCAGTAGTTCATGGTTTTCAAGTTCTTCTCTTTTCTATTAAGCGTATGATTTAATTAGTTTTAACTTATTAGAATTTCCTTCCAAAAATCTCTCAGAGTAAGCTTTTCAATTTCTGCCACAAGTTTCAATGTTAGTATTTTTTGTCTTACAAGCCATACTGTATACCGTATACAAAAATAACAGAGTTAAAAAAAATTTTAATTTTTTTCTGTTCTCATGTTTTAAAAAGAACTGACAAAGATTTGCATTTTCCTTTTATTCACTTGTTAACCTTTCATCTTCATTCGTGGTTATTTTAGATAGACCTCCAATTTGATAGCACAGTTTTCCTCCCATTTAGAAAAGTAGCAAAATTTACATATATTATGAGTCATACTATTCTGTGCAGCCTTTGAATATGCCACAACTTGATTTTTTCCAGTTTCTTACTAATGAGCAGTTTTCAAACAAAAAGAAATATAACTTTGCCTTTCATTATTTCTTTGTCACCATACTAACTTTCGCTAAGTGCGCCTTCAAAAGCTCAAAAGCTTGCCAACAAGGAGTATTTTCTATTTTTTGAAACTTTTTTTTCAATTTACTTTAGTGTCCCTTAGCCAGAGAACAATATACTAAGGTCCCTATTCAAAGGTACTAGATTTAAATGAAGAAATAGTCTTGAAATAGACGTGTACCTCTCAGGAGGTTTCACTGTATTAAAAATTTTAGAATTCTTAACGCTTTTATAAGAAAAACTATAAGAAACGAAATAGGGAATTTTCAAAAGTGAAATTTGAATTCTACTTACTAAGTACTAATCAAAAATTTATGAATTTTCTGCTATGTTCAAAAAATTATTTTTCTTTCCACATTTTTCAAACATCACCAAGGAGAAAGCCAAGCCATCTCTTTTCCTTTCTTGTACTTATGATTGATCCGTTTATCAAAGCTGATTTATGACAGTACATTTTGTAGGAAACAATTTATCTTTTTAATTTTTTTAGAAGACAGTTAAATGTGTTTTCGAAACAATAGACACAAAACATAAATTATGATGACATAAGTCAGGGGAAGAAGAAGAGAAATGCACTTGGAAAAAATTTATTAGTTTTATAATATTTGAACGAAAACTGATAGATGGACATTAAATTATTCAAAACCTAATTATTTTGTGTTAGTATCTTAAAATATTATTTTTATATAAATATTATAAAATTTTGTAAATTTGCTTTTCACACATTTTACATGAACTTTTGCAGAAGTTCCTAAGCTGTTATTGAAACATTGGAATCCACAGTGCAGATTTTGAATAGCAATAATGTTTTTATTATTAATATTCTTGTATAAAAGTTTCTGTATTAGTAGTGCTAAAATGTTGAGAGGAAATCTTGCATAAATATTAGTAATTTTGGTAGATTTATGTGAAAAGATCTTGTATTTATGATTGATCTCTATTTATGGTTGATGCTGTTTGTTTTAAATCGAGAACAAATTAAATTTTTTGCATAATCGCAATACATCACTAAAATTAACTTCGTTCAGATACATATTACATGTATCTACCTACATGATTCAATGGGAACAATTATGTCCACAAAGTATCTTTACAATTTTTGACTTTAATAGTAAAAGAAAAATAAACTACGCAAGATGAAAAAACATTTTTTTAGCAAGTGATAAATAATCTGATAATGATAAAATCACACATTTGTCGATCTTGGTTTGTTAGTAAGTTTTCAGATAGACAAATTGGATCACATGAACCGATATAGTGATAAACTTATCAACTTACATCAAACCGCTGCACAGAGGTAAACAAAACCGATACGACGTGGACAAAACTAACTGTCAAAGCAAATCAATTTAGCAGCCGCTAATAGGTAAAATCATACATTGGTGTTTCAAATTGTAATAGATTATGTTTCAAAAATTAAGTTTATTCGAAATGCGACGAAAAGTAATATGTACACTACTGGTCAAAAGTATTGCAAGTTTGAGAAATTTAATCATCTCAAGAATAAGTCCAGAAAGAATGGACATGAAATTTGCCAGATTTATATATTTTTGATTATTAGTATATAATTGGTAACAATACATCTGAAAATTACCCAAAAACAAAATTAGAGCTTTAGGAAGCAATAATTTCACTTGGCACAATGAAACACTGAAAGAAGTATTGTAAAACATTGTGGATTCCATATCTAAAAGAGTGGCTGTTGTGATCAAAGTCAAGGCTGCTCAGCAACATAATAAATGATCTTTAGTTCAATTGCATTTATTTATTATCCTCTTTTTGCAGAAGAACTTGAAATTAATTCTTTATTTTATTTTATTCCTACGATCCAAAATGGATTATGATTTTTGTAATAAGGTATGTATTTTTTAATAAATTAAATAATTATTATTATTTTTTAACCTCATGCTATCTTTGAAGTAATTAATCTTATATGTTGACATTAAAAAATATCAGTTATATTGATTTTTTTGACGGGGGAGAGGGGGCTTAATCTTAAAAAGGGTTAGATTTCTGTAACTTGCAATGCTTTTGACCAGTAGTGTATGTGTAATATTTTAAGGTATGTTTGTTTAAAATAATAGGACTTCTTTTCTAGCATTTCGCGTTTCAGATTTCTGTTTTCAAATCGTTACTTTAAGTTTGTTTCCCACATTACACGGGGGTTTCTGCGCCATTGGTTTGCTCCGCCCAAGCCTCATCTTCGGTGCAAGGTGAAGTTCAAACCTTTTTTTTTGGGGGGGGGGCTTTGTAATCAGCGAATAGAATTGCTATGATTCTTCTCAGATGATTACGTGTGTTTTTTTTAATAGCAAAATCGAATTAAAATTCCTTTGTAGCTCATATAAGCAAGTAAGCACGTTACAGATTCAACAAATTTGAGGGAAACCCACAACAAAATTATCAACACCATTTCGAAATTAACGCTTTTTTACATCCAAATAGATTTTAAAATTTATTTACGGCAATATATCTTAAATATTGCAACAGTTTTGAAACTATCTTTTTTTGTACGTAAATCGGTGATTTTGTTCACTGCGTGCTCTAGCGTTAAGGCTAAGACGTTTTCTTTAGGGTTTTCCCAAAGCGCAGAAGTACGATATTTTACATTCTCGTCTGTTTTCTTAAATAAGCTTAAGTACATTATTATCAATTGTTTAACGGGTTTTGTACAAAAACCGTATGTCTTTTAAAACTCGTTTACGCTACACAAGTTTTACAGCTTTTAATATCCAACACATTTTATATAAAAAATGAGCTAGTTTCTTTTAAAGCAAACCATGATAATTGTTCCAATATAAACTTTCACAGTATACTTGAAAACAAGATAAAAAAATGTTAATAGTAACCTAAACTTAATATATCATAATAATTTTGAAATTATGTTCACATGTTGATAAAAATTAGGGAGATTGAACGGTAAGCACAAAGCAAATATCGTTTGGTGATAAACCATCGTTAAAGAGGCACTGCAACGTATCCGTATTCCTAATCCGTTGAAATAGATTGTGTCTAAAGAGGCCATTTACTTATTAAAACAGAACACAGGTCTTGAAAGTTAAATAGTGTTCTATTTTTCACTTATAATTCAAATTAGAATGTTGAAGAAAAACAAAATAAGAATTTTATTAATTTTTATCCAATATTTGAAGGATGCAGATACAAAGCGCCTATTCTTTACTTTTGCAAAACTCATATTTTCCATGATTTAAATTCTAGCTTTACCAGAATTATTAAAGGTTTGGGATTAGGTGCAAGTAGTTGTTATGGCAATGAATATATATTAAAAAATGAAAATTTTTCGATATATCCCGTTAATAATACTTTTTTTCATTTCCATAAGAACAAAGAACTAACTTTCTGGATGGAGAATGTGAATTTTGCATATAACCTTCTTTCTATGCGTTTTAAATTACTATAAATTAACATTTCTAAAACTACAGGGAATTTTAAATTTAATCTTTAACTCGTAAAATATTGAATGCATATCATTATACTTTATTTCCCTTATAATTCCTATGAACTGACCGATAACGATAATCGTATATTTTAGTATACAGGCTTATTTATTAGAAAACAGTGCGATATTACCTATGTATTCCTTAATATTTTTCTTAAAAATCCATAAACAGGGATATACATAAACTTAATTTTTGTGCGGATCTGTATTCTTCTAAACCCTGATAGTAACTTTTATGGAATTCGTTTTCAATACATGAATGTAGTTAGAAGCAACACTTAATGAGTCTCATATGTTTTAGACTACAATCTTGTGTACAGTCTTGATTATATTTAATTTCCATCTGGAAAAAGCTAAATTTTGGTACGGTCTCTCTTACGGACTCTTTCAGTTTTAACCTTTGAAAACTGGCATTTCATATCTGATGTAATTAATATTCTAAAAAACTAGTTGAGCAAATAAAATACAGGGGATCAGATAGCAAAGAGTTAGAAATTCTAAAGTTAAATAAAAATAATAGACATATCTAGAATACCACAAAAAGGCATTTTCTTTATAAAGAAGTTTTGAAATATTTAATATAAGCATAGTCATAAACATCTAGTTTCTGAGGCAAAAATATATCAAGATTTCGCACAGGATCGTTTTTACATTTTTTTAAAAACTTTTTTTTTCTTTTTTTCTATTTAATTACATATTTGTTTGCTTGTTTTTGTAGCGTACAAAACCGGGAAAAAATGTTAGAAACGAAGTGGCTTTGCAGTGACTCATTTCATATGATTTTTGAAGATATTTAAGTAACATTGGAAAAAAATCACCACACATACATGTTAGAGAATAAGGGAAAAAATGATAATAAGTTTGCAATATAATAGTACACTTCTAGATCTCTTTGTTTTGAGAGTTAAAAAATAAATGTCGAGAGAGATGGATTTAATGGAGGAATTGGACTGGATGGGAAAATAGATCCGCTTATATAACCCTCGGTGTCTTCCACAGGGGTTTCCCAAAGAACCTCAAATACAGCACGGTAAATTCTGTTTTACTTTCATAAATACAGGTAATTATTCTGTATAGCAATATCATGTTACCACACAAAAAATAAAAAATATATAGAGAAATAGGTAGATAAACATATAAATAGATCGATTAAATAATAGGTACAGCCAGAAACCCTACTAATAGATCACAAAATAACAGTACTTTCATAAAGCCATATTTACAGGTAGAGTAATCAGGGTGCATAAATATTATTATATATCTAGACATCCAATACACTTTCCTCTGTAAATTTAATGTTTTATCTATTAATAAAGAAATAAATCAACCTCCACTATTATTTCCGTGGTAGAATTATTTTGGTTAAGAAGAAAACACTGCATGTCCTTGAGAACGTTCCCAAATAAAATAATCCTGAAATCCACTGTCTAAGGAGCTCGCTTTGCTCCCGTGTAATGCAGCCTTTTATATCTATATATTCTTTTGTATGGAGACAAATGAGAGAAAAATTTTCTTCTCCGTTCTAAAAGAGGAGACAATTTTTCTTTCTTATCTCCACAACTCAGGTTATCTTTCATTTAATATAGGACATTCTTTGTTTTCGCACTGCAAATGAGACGCAATAGGTTGGTTTCATTGTGCGACGAACGCTGCTTTTAAGTCGTTTCTCTTTTCTCTGTTAATGCATTCCGAATGTAGCTTCGACTAATGATGTATAATATGTGTCGGATTAGAAAGCGTATTGCTGTATTGAAAAATCATTCTAAGAAATAAAAGTCTGGAGTGACTTCACTCGACTTTCCGAACACTTACGAATAAGATCATTACCAAGCATTTAAATAAATTTTAATCGATGAATATTTCAGACATTTATACCAAATTGAAGCTCAATCGAATGTACCGTTTAAACGCTTGCGCACTTTCAAGAATTCCCCCTCCATATGCCACAATGTAAAAGACATCTTTGTCGTAGCCCTGTAGAAAAACTATAAGTCCTATACACACCAAAATCAATACCGGTCTTGCGACGGTGGATTATAACATATGTACCCAATTTGAACTCAACCGAATGCCCCGTTTAGAAGCTATCGTGTTCACTCACATACACACACGCGCACACACATACACATACACATACATATACATACATCTCGTAAAAATAGCATCAATGAATTCAGAAGACCTCAAAACGTGTAAATGCACCAAAATCTCGAAGTCGAATTTTTTCATGATTACGATACTTTCATGGTGCATGTTCGGAAAGTAAAAATGGAAATTTGGTCGTTTGTAAACTTAAATAAGTATGTAAAAAATGCAGAACAAATTTTTCTCTACTTTAAAAATCTGAAATTCTACTCGTTCCTTAATTTTTAGCGATTTGTCTGTAGTGACTCCACTCCACTTTCCGAAAACGTGATCCTTACGTTTAAATAATTGGATTGATTTCAATCGGATGTAGAGTACAGATGTTAGTGCACTTCAAACAATTTTAGTCTACAGGACGCAACGTATAAGAATAGTTTTTGTAGCCCTGTAAATAATTGTAAGGCCTGGAGACACTAAAATCTGTACAGCATGTAATATTCGTACCTAATTTGAGCTCAATCGAATGTACGATATGGACGCTGGGGCACTTTCAAGAATTTGCGGTGTAATGTATATTAGACATTTTTTGTAGTCCTGCAGAAAAACTGTAAGACCTAAGCACACTAAAATCTATACAGGTTGTCTGGTGATCTATAATATAAATACCCAATTTGAACTCCTTTAAATGCACAATCTAGACACTGGCAGACCTTAAATGATTTGTGTCCGTGGACCGTAATGTCTACGGACACAAATCATTTAAGGTCATGTTAATCCATGTTAATCATTGATTTTGCAACCCTGCAAACAAACTATCGGCTCTACAGACACTAAATTCTAAGCAAGTCATGTGACCGTGGCCTATAATATGCATCGAATGCACCGTTTAGACGTTAATGCACGTTCAAGAATTTCCGTCCACAGTCCGTAATGTAAAACAATTCTTTTTCATAGCCCCGTAAAAAAAAACTAAGTCCTATACACACGAAAATCAATACCGGTGGTGCAACGGTGACCTATAATATGAATACTAAATTTGAGCTCAATTGAATGCATCATTTAGGAGTTATTGTGTTCACTCACATACACACAAGCTCACACACACGCATGCATCTCGTAAAAATATCATAAAATGAATTCAGAAACCTCAAAAAGTTTAAGCACATCAAAATCTCAAAGTTGAATTTTCTCATGATTACGATACTTTCCTTACACGCTGCATGTTCGGAAAGTAAAAATCTTATAAGAATGAGCACATGCACAGTAACGCCCTTTTTTCATAAAGGGATACTTTTCTATATTTCCTTGTTTATAAAAGTATATGATAAGTTAAAATATAGATTTTTGCTTTTTTACGTTTAGAAAGTATTTTTTTGAATGTAATACATCACTCGGATAATTAGCATTGATAATACAAAATCAAACATGCAGGTTTTATTAAAAGAATGAAAATTCAGCCGAAGAAAATATAAAATTTGCAAAATGACAGGAAATTGTGCTGTTTAAGCTTTCATTTTATTAGTTTTTTTTAATGCAGAATTCGAAATAGAAAATGTTTAATTGTGAAATTTTATGAAAATTATCAGACAAAATCTTTCGTAGTGACATTGAGCTTACTTATCAGATTAATTTAAATAAATATTTATCTCTTATTTTATAGACATTAGCAGCACAAACTTAAACAATATAGTTTCATTAATAATATTAATTTTTAAATGCCATACATACAAACAAAATGTGTCACAGGAATACGATATTTTTTATAGTTTTACTGCTACTAAAATTCATAGATAAAATGCATTTTTTAGTAAAACATTCGTAAAAATCTCTATAATGTACATTATTCGTACGAATGAAATATGTTCTGCTTCATTTATCTTTCATTTTGGTAAGCTACAGGGAAGGATAAAATTATCCTTTGAGCATTTAACGTAATCGTCAGCTACACTATTGATTAAGTTCTCGTCTATTCTCGCCTTTCTTTTGACTCAAGCGATGCAATGGATGGAAGCGATTATTTCGGAAACAAATTACATTTTCTATCTTCAGATGGCTCAGTTGTATTGTTATTAATATGTGCGTTTATTTACTAGGTCATTTTTACCTTTAATATCGAATACTGTTCTCTTTCTTTTATTGTTAGTAGGAAATTGGAATTTTTCTGAACAGAAAAAAGTAATTTTTAATCTAATTATATTTCTAAATTGAAATAAATAGTCATTATGACATTAGTGTTAAAGTTTTACGAAGTTGTGTATAATCGAATGTCACACAGTTATGTATAATAATTATTTACTGAATACTTTACTGGCTAGGTCAAAGCAATTTCAACATAAAAAATTGGTGACTGATACCACACAAAGTGGACGAAGAGTTCCTTTATTTTAATTCTTTAAAAAATAATTATTTTGTTTATAAAAAATAATTTTTTAAAGAAATTTTTTTTAAATAATTTTTTATATAAAAAAAATTTAATAATTTTTTAAACACAAACTGTTTTTTTAATTACAACTCCATATAATGACTACAGAAAAAAATTCAGTAAAAATGTGCTTAAATGTCTTATTTTAACGTTTATTCCAGGAAATTAAATTATAAAATTAGTGTTAAACTCATAGATTTTATAATGTAATTCTGTATTGTAAAAAATTAGGAGTTTCAACTAAAAGCATAACATTTTTATATAACTTATTTTTACTTTGTTAATTCACTGCTTTTTATTAAACCTTTTTATAGTAGTTGAAAAGATTTTGATATCGATTTGTGTACTTATATTTCCGCGAATCTGTAATTCCCCGTTTTAAGAACTATCAAGGGATTCTTAAATGGTTACTGGAGTTCAGTATAAAGGACTTCGTAGTTTATGTAAAAAAAAAAAAAAATCATTTATTAATAAGCGAACAAAGAAATTTACTTATAACAATGTTATACGTTCTATGTGTTTCGAATTTTTTTTTTTTTTTTGCTCAGAAAAGAGAAATAAATGTAAAATGTACAGATTTTATCTACGAAATCATAAAGATCTGCATTTCCTCAACCGGTTTATTATGAAATAAATATCTTTACTAGTTTCTTTACGAGCTTCATGTATGAAAATAAAAAAAATGCATGATATTAATTTGAATTCTTTGGAGTAATCTCATTCTTAAATGTGTTAAATTCGTATTCTACTCGTCAAATAATTAAATTTTGCATGTTGTTGCATGTAAATCAATTAACAAGAACACGAGATCTGGATAACATGTAAAACCATAGGATTTAGTCATATCGCCTACCTGACTTCAGTTTTTAAAATTTATTTTCGGGGCCCAACTTGGGAAATGTTCCCCAAAAAATCGACATTTGGCACGACTACATAAATGGGGGTCGTAAAGTTTGCTTCCCATTATTTATATCAAGCAACAGCATTAGTAAAATTCGCAATCAAAGTTCGTTATTTATAGGGTATATTTCTAGAAATGAAATCTTGAAAAATTCTTAGAAAGTTGGGAGAGACTATATAAGAAGAGCACGATCATGCACAACGTCAATTTTGAGTATTACTTGTAGAACAAGCTGCGTAGAGAGCTGTGTATAAGGGACACTTTCTCGCTTGTTTTGAGAAGCCTATTTGAAAGTTGTTTGCGATTTCCTTTTTGATAATGAATATTGAGAAGTTACAGAGTTTCCGCTGGAGAATTTCTGCTGAATTTTATTGTGGAAGCAGGGTGCATGGAAAATGCAGCCTCTGATAAAACTTCTGGGATAATCTGAATATTAACACTCGAACTATTGCTTGTTAATTTCTGTAAGGGGAATATCGGAGATTAATTGTCGGATTTCTAAATCCAATAAAACGTGTGTTTAGTTTTGTCAGCTGGACTGTTTGAAAGAACTTTCTATACACTGGACTTTCAATTTACAAATCCGAAAACTAAGTGAATTTCTGAAAAAATATGTATTTTAAAATTGTAATTTCTTAACTACATATGCATGTATTTTTCCATTAAATAAAAAAAAAAACGGAAATCGAATCTTAACTAACCCTTCTTTAAAACTTTCCCTTTTTAAATCTTTGCAGTAAAATACAAAATTAATTCCAGTGTTATCGAACAAAATTTTCAGGAAATAGCAGAAACTTTTCACTTAGATTAAGTCTACTTAAGAAAAGCAATTTTGTTTAAATAAAGTTGATTCGGTATTCGTGTCAAAAGTATGTGGTAATTCCGTTAAATGGAAAGAAAATTCTATGGAATTCGAAATATCTTGTATTAATTTCTTTAAAATCCATTAGAACCTCAGGTTTTATATTTTTATCCCGCAAAAATTGCATTCCGACCTTCACTTTAAACTCCATTTATGAACTATGAAATATTTTAATTAAGTGTCAGAAATATTTTCTTAAAAAGATTTTGTAATACTTTATTTCATTTCTTTCGTTAAATGAGGATTTGCGCTAAATATAACACGCGAGTGCAAAATACTTAACTGAAACTTCTGATTTATGTTATTCATTTGGTTATTCTTTGACTATTATATTTTTAAAGAAATATTTAACGCACAATTTTCATTTTGAAATAAACACTATACAAATTAATGATATACAACTTACTATAAATATTCATACTGCCGTTTTAAATTGCTTACACAACATTGACTTCATTTTCTACACAAACTGCATTTCTTTGAAAGAAATCAAGTTATTTTCTTTTATATATAACAACGAGTGTTACGAATTCATTACCTTTTCCCGAGATTTCGTGTTCTGCAGATTATGTATTAAAAGCGAACATACCGGTTGTTCATGATAATTGTTTCCCTGTTCAAAGCACTGGGCAGCTAAAACGATTGGTGAGAATGTGGCCAAATTTGCAAGAAATCTTAATGAGTATTGTATTGTGTGTATTAAGGCAAACCTGCACGAGGGGTATCTGCTTACACTTCAGCCTTCACACTTCAGCCGTCTACCACTTTGATTGCCTTATCCACTCGGCCATGGTGGGACTAAACCTTAATGAGACCAGCCGCGGAAGAGGGGATTTCTTGACAACAATAGTTCCAAAAGTTACCAGTAGGTGACGTTTCACAACGTTTTAGTGCGAATAAAACATAAAAGTACCCATTCTCAAGATGAAAACCCTAATAAGGTAGAAGCAGGTATTTTATACCTCTGCGCGGTGCCAGAATTTGCCTATCAGCAATTCTAACATTGTAAAACAACACCTGGTTGTGATTTTCAAAACTATTTTTCTTCCATGCAAATATTTCTCTCTTATCGGCTCATCAACGTTTCCAGGCAGTTTGATAGCATTCTCGCCTGTAGTTTTTGCTGCACCCGGCTCTGTATCGAGAAACTTCAATTTTGAACTCGTATAGTAAAAAAATGTTTATTTTTCAATGTCTAGAGAAGTTTTAAGTTATATGTAATAATATTAGGTTGAAAAAATTAATAAAATAGACATATTTGATATTATATTGCAACGTACTTAAAGTTACAATAATAGTCGAATAATCATGTTTGACACATTTATTTTGAGTGGCACAGTATAGTCGGGATACTGGAAGGTTTTATGGCTTATTCAGGGTTGATAGTAGTCGTGACAAACCTGAAAAATTTTATCCACACCCGCATTTCCTTGAAAACATGAAATAAGTTTTATGGAATCTTGTGAACATAAAACCCAATTTCAGATACATACAATCACATTTCATTCAGCAGAAAAAAAAAATTAATGCTTGAATCACTGGGTGGAAAATATTCGTGACTAAAAACATTAAATTCAGACAAATAAGACGTTATATCCTCTTCTTAAGTTTTTTACAGAAAAATACTGTTTATTGAATAGAAAGTAGTCTCACGTATGTTAAGATATACATCATGTGGAGATTCACTGCCAGTCTTCTATGCCAAATCAATGGTAAGCTTAATTTACAATATATTTCAGGTACTTTTACGTACTTATAAATCATTTTTTATTAAACACAGTATAACATCATATTTTGCCTGATAGAGAAAAATATATATATTTAATTTTTATCACAAACAACATCAGTAGCTGAATTTTCAGGTAATGGTCGAGACAACACTAAATAAATAAGAACATTTTCCTTGTTTTATACAGATATCCCCGTTTTCTTTAGTGACTTTTAATTTTCATAATATTCTACTAATTCTACAATGATTATAACTACGTAACTTTGTGGATTGGTCTGATTTCAACTTTTATTTACTCCTATCTCATTCCTACCCTTTCATCCATACATCGAATTTGTCATTTCTTACTGATACGTTTCACCGAAGCATATTTTCCCTGATTCTCAAAATACTCGGCATGATATCTGGGTGAATATTTACTAATATCCATCCTCAAATATCTCAGAAAGTGCTCTAGCACCAAGTCATACAATAGAAATATTTTCCCTGACTAGTGATTTCCACACCATCCCTTGGGAGAAATATTTATCAGAACTTACTTTGTGTGTAGCAATCAAATCAGCGCAAGACTATTGTTTTGGGAACTGACTGAACGTTCCTTATTGGAGTAGTTTGTGTAGAAAGTGCGTTGGTGCACTATTTACTTTCTATGAAAAGTAAAATTATTGATATTAAATATAGAGCTGCTGTAAAAATATCATTTCGTTTGAAAAACCGTTTATGATTAATATATAATTTAATATTCAGGCTATTATAAATGAAAGTTCTGAAGTTCCTTCTTTCTCTATCTTACTGTCTGGAGTTTGTTAGTATTTCCTTTGTATATCCACAAACGAGAATTAAAAAAATATTTAGCGTTAAAAAATATATTCTAAACATTATGAATTTTAATATTTTTTTATTAATTGTTTTAATACATATATATATGAAAAGGTTCCTTGAGCAAAGTTTTTTATTCTAGCGTTCCATAAAATAGTTATTTTAATTTATGCACATTTTTAATCTTGGCTAAATGCCAATATAATATTCATGAAACAATTAAAGGTAAAATCTTTTTAACACAAATTAGTACTACTGTAATTGTGACTTAGGAAAAATCATTATCAATGCTAACGTAATCAATGGTGCTGTTGCCTAGTTACAAAATAATGTGTGTGTGTTAAACTGTCTCAATTTAAGAGCTTTTATTATTATTATTATTTAATCATTTATTATTATTATCAACAACAATATAAATAAAAAGTTATCCAATTGACTTTTACGCTTTGTGATGGAATTGTATCTAGTTACACTGGATTAATTGCCTATCTTTAATTCAGCATCATAAAGAGTTAAGCTGCATTATGCATAATATATATTAATGTTATCCTCTTCACACATGACAAAAATCTCACATCTCAAATTAAAAACAGCAATCTCATAATTATTTATAATAAGCCTATTAAACTTAAAAACGATAAGTAGAAAGCATATTTTCAAATAATTTTACCAATAAAAGCCTAATTCCCAATCTCTGTTTCAGAAGTAAAAAGTTATCACCCATAAAGGAAGATCGTCAAGACAGTTTTAAATGTGAATGATGCCCTAGATGTACTTTTCAGCTACATGAATTTTGAAAAAAAAAAAAGAAGAAGAAGAAATACAACTTTGGAAACCTCAATAACATTAAAAAATTCTTTGTGCAACGGCAAACAATGATAAAATAACAGAAAACAAAAATAAAATCTGCGTTTCAGTGTTTAGAATTCACACACTCACATGCATTATAATCATTTATTCAAAATTAAACGCATTAACGCATATGTATGCCGACTCAGAACTGCAAAAGCCTTAAAGAATCCTTTTAACGGTGGAAAGAAAAAGGTCTACATATGTGTACCACTGGAATGGACAGATTATCGATAGTTACATTATTAATTATTCGCATATGCTTATTTGCATAATTGTACTCAGAAGGCAAGGACATGATATCAGAAGCCGAAAATTCTAAATGTTAAAGGTGCGTAACACAGTTCATCTAAAGTTAAGACAGAATGACAAGAATTGAAATACCTTCACTAAAACTCTTAACAAATTTTAATAGTGTTGAATTAAAATTTCAAAAATTTTTATTCAGTAGTAGAAAAATGTGACTGCAAAACTTTTCCATAAAGCATCTATCGAAATTTTAGGCTCTTACGTATTATCCCGGCGATCATTTCCTCCAAACGATTTTTGGGTCAAATGTGCTGGCAAACTTTTGCCAAACGTATTTCTAACCATGAATTATTTCATTTGTCTGGCATTTATCTTGGCGAAAAATTGCTTGTGTTGGCGGACCGCGCCGGGACGTAAGTACTAAGTTTTTTTATAATAAAATCTGCTACATTTCTAAAGAGGAGGAAGCTGTAAAATTTAAGATGAATTACGTATGTTGTGCTGTTTTTTAATTAAAATTGTTCCATAAGTGTTTTGTTAACGATTTTTTTACTCGAATCTATTTATTCAAATCTGTCAATATAATGATGCATTGAATTTTCATTTTAAGTAATACATAGTTCTTCATTTAAAATTTATTGCCCATTTATGTGAGCTGTATACTTGGGTGAGTCGAAAAAACCAAAATTCTTTTTTTTTTTCAACTCCTGATACCGTGGAAATGTTGTGAATTCGAATGAATAAGAAGATGTCAAAAAAAGAAATTCATCGGTTTATATCTTCCAATTGCGCAACGTCCTAAAGTTTCCCGAAATTTGGAAAAATTCACGCTTTGTGGTAATTATGATATATTTTAAATTAGCCTGTTTCTGTATGTAATGGCTCAAATTATTATTTATTCGAACTACACAAAATAATGCTCAAACTTCATTTAAATCCATCAGCTTTTCCCGGTAGTACATTCCATACGAATTTAATCAGATTTCCATAAAAATTTACACACAGTGGTCGACTATCGTTTAGGGAGAAAAAAGATAGTTATTTAGGATTTTTTTCTTTATTGAATGCAAATTTAAAATAAAATTATTTTAGAACGTTAATAATATTTTTAAAGGGTATTTTTTATTGATCAAACTCAGTTTTTATGAAAAACTTTTGTAACATCCAAAATAATTATGTTGAACACAACTGAGCATCTCCGCTTAATTCATCCTTAGTTTAAGGTACTTTGAAACCCGCTTTATGGCTGAAGTTAGACATGGTTAAGTTTGTCAGCACATACTCGTACTTATAAAACCATCTTTAGACTCAGCTTCACAAACTTTTCTTGAGGATTCTGCACGAATTTTACTCATCTTTTAACATCCTGTGTTTGAACCGAGAATGTCTTGAATGTTATATCCCACATACTTTGAGTCGCTTTGGATTTGTAAACATAAAATTTAAAATTCTTTGTTATAAATGCGCGTAAATCAAAAATAGGACTAAAGATTTTTCATCAGCGAAGCTTCTGTGTATGAGAACGTGATTCGGTGAGGTTCACAGTGTGAAATGCGACTTGGCGCTCAAAACTCATAATGCATCGATTTTCCTCAAATTAATACTTAGAAATTAACAAAGTAACAAAGATTTGTTTAAGCAAAAATTTGAAAAGTTTAAACAAAAATGCTTCTTGCTTTTGAACGAAGCTGCTTCCAAATGCTTTATTTGTGATTAACTGTATTTGTTAGGAAAAAAAAAAAAAAAACTGATCCTTATTTATGTAAGTGCGATATGCCTGTCGGATGTGATTGTGCTAAATAAAATTAAACACTAGCAGTTGAGATAAGGTTCGTTTACTTGTTACTGAATCAAAGGAATTGAAAGGAGATCACATGACAATGGAAAGGAGAAATTTACACAACAATTGAAAGGAGATCACATGACAGCAATTTTACTTTCGATGATAAATCGAATCTGAACCCCCGTGCTCACATCCAAATGTAAATTCTGCGCATCATATTTCCTGTGCATCCTTCCTGTCTTCTATTAGTCTCTCATTTCCCTGCCTTCACACTGGTGTGTTAGTTGGTATTCTCACAGCTGATGAAGGGTGTTTTTTTTATGCAACCCGAAGCGTGCTTCTTTTCTATATTTTAAGTGAAAACTTCTTTGGGAGCGTTTGGCATTTTTAGGATGAAGAAAAAGCTCTGAATTCGCTTGCCCGTTCAGAGCTCAGATACATATAGGGGAAAAGTGGAATGTGACGTCATAGCTACGTCGTCTCTACGTCGAGATTTCTTTCTCCTTTCTTTGAATTTTAATGCTGCCACCTGTTATCATACGTAAAAACTTTAAGTTAGCTTTAAACTGCGTCCTTCTAGCTTCGAGGACTGGTATCGAACTGTGGAACCGAGGCGTGCTAGGCGAGCGCTGTAACCACCAGACGGGTTTGACTGGGGATGAAATGACATCCCCAGTCGAAGTTTGAAATGATTCTTGTTTCAATTTCGGAATGGGAACTCTTATGTATCTAAATAAATAAAATTAGACTTTGCCTGCACACTACTTGTTATTAAAAAATTGGAGATTTCTATCCGATTTAAGCATTTGCGACCCCAGTACCACCGTCAAAAAAAAGTCTGTATGTCGTTTTATCAGTAACGCTTTTTTTATTCGCACATCAGGTAAAACTGACTGAAGCGAAGGAAAAAAAATTTGGTGATATGATAGGTGGTCACTCGACTTAAAGTAAAGACGTCGAATTTTTTAAAAATTCATTAGATTTTGAGATTTTCCGAAAATGAATTGAAACAGCTTAAATTTTTGTTCGCACATCACGTAATAATGGTTAAAGTGAAAGAAATTAAATTTGGTAACATGATAGGTGATCACTCCACCTAAGTTATAGGCGTCGGATTTTAAAAAATTTTGATTAGATTGAAACGATTTTCAGAAAAATTTCAAAAACTGTCTAAATTTTTCTTTTAGTGTGTGCATAAAAACTGCATATAATTTGTACGGCTAGTGTATACTTTCAAAATATTCAAAATTATCCACTTTTTCTGTACCAATTGTGTACAATCTATATATTTTTGGGAAAAAAGTGCAAGCTTTTTCTAGCTGGGTAGAACAGTTTTTAAATAAATAATTTTCGATTATTTATTTAAAAAACTGTCTAATCTGGATACCTATATAGCTATTGTGCAATAAAGCTAATTTGATAATGCAGAGAGTGTTACTAATAATTATATTCTGTACACTATTTGAATTATAAGTGTAATACTACAGTGCATTTGAATTTAAATTATAAATCCATCATTCATTACAAATAAAGAGGATTACTGTTCATTACAACATAAGTACATAATTAATGATAATTAATAAATTCACGTACATAATTGTTGATTCAATCGAACAAAATCACACGCGTGGAGAAAAATGTGTATCGCTAATGTATACCGTACGCATATACCAACGGTGTCACGTTGCGGCCTGTGAGCTCACTCCCTCTCTCTCTTTATAAATTTCAAATGTTCACACAAATCGAGCGCGAAATTTGAAATGTCATTAAATTAAAAAATCAAAAATTTCCAGTGCTAACGCAGGGAAAAATGCGTTAAAATTTGCACAAACGTACAAAAATATATGAAATTGTGAGAATGTCATAAACAAATGTGTGATACCCTTACAGCCTGAAAAAAACATTTAAACAATTTTTACGAAGAATTTCAAATATATAAAAATGTGCATAATCATTCATAAATGTTTATTTTTTGTTAATAAAAATACAATAATGTGTGAAAACCTGTTTAACTACATAAATATAAATTTTAGA
Source organism: Cheiracanthium punctorium (assembly GCA_038373885.1). Classification (NCBI taxonomy): domain Eukaryota; kingdom Metazoa; phylum Arthropoda; class Arachnida; order Araneae; family Cheiracanthiidae; genus Cheiracanthium; species Cheiracanthium punctorium. Next base: position 191,907 of record JAWZYV010007652.1, read on the forward strand.
AAGCTTCATAAAACGTTTTCACAACTGACGTGCAGACCTACGAGGGACTGCTTTTTTATTTATGTGTGTTTCTAACAAAAAATATCAATTTTTATGCTTGCAAATCCGAAGTGACTCAAAGCGTGTAGGATGGAGCATCAAGGCATTCTCAGTTCATGCACAGAAAGTTAAAAGATGTGTAAAATGCGTGACAGAATCCTTTAGAAAAGTTCATGAAGCTGAGGCTAGAGATGGTTTCATAAGAATAACTGGGCTGTCAAAATGAACCATCTCTTAACTTCACTCATAAATCAGATTTCAAAGTACCTTAAGCTATGAATGAATGAAAACGGAGATGTTCATTTGTGTCCAACATGATTTTCTTGATTTTACAGCTGTCCACATAAAAACAATCTTTTTATCGATTAAAAAATATCTGTTGACATATATTACTAACGTTCTAAAATAATTTAATTTTAAACTATATCCAACAAAAAAAATATGGAAATTTGTATATTTTTTCCTTTTCACTTTAATCGGCTATTGTATGCAAATTTTTATCAAAAACTCATTAAAGTTCTAGGGAATGCACTACCGGAAAATGTCGATGGGTTTAAGTAACTTTTAGGCATTATTTTTTGTGGTTCGAATACATAAGATTTTGAACTACTGCCTTCATAAACAAGCTGATTTAGAAATGTTAAAAATTACCGTAAAATCGTGAAATTTCAAAACTTTTGGAAAACTTTAGGGCAGATGCGTAATTGAACTATATAAACCGATTTTATTTATTTTTTGACATATTTTCATTCACCTTAATTCGCAACTTTTCTGCAGTATTGGGGCTTGAAAGAAAGAATTTCGTTTGTTTTTCAACTCACCCTACTGTATATATCACAAACGATCTCCAAAAGGCCATTGCCTTGTATTGGCTTGGCAGTCGTTATATAACATTTCATTTTTAAACAGCATACTCCAAAGCATCATAGTTCGATCTATTTGCAAAATGTCAAGGAAATTGGTATGGGGATTAATGTCGTCAGAAAAAGTAATCTACTGAAAACAGTCTCCAGTAGTAAACGTATAGTATGAAGCTTTTGTCAAATCTTGTTATGTGTCTGGCTATTGAACCAATGCAAGATTTGTTGTTTAGGTGACTGACTAAATGTTCTAAACAATTAGTCAGTCTTTTCCCTTCATGAATTTCAGAACTTTAAAATGTGCTACTTTTGTCATATTATGGTGACTTTTCAGTGTGGTAATGGATAGAGGCCATTATTCACCCACACAAATAATAATTCGAGCAATAGCGAAATTTTGTATTTTAATTTAATGAATGTGTAATTAGTTTTTTCGAATAAACACGAAAACTTGGAAAAAATATGAGAAGTTATTATTATATGTGATATGATTCATTTTTTGAACAATATTTTAAGTATAAAATTGACAAGAGAAATTTAAATTACGCTAGTATATTTTTAAGAGGGTGTACTTAAGTTAATATGATGCACCTCATATATTTCAATTCTCATTTTGTTTTCTTTATGTTTTATTAAATTTAATCTGTGTATTTGTATTATTTTTTCCTATGCAAGCAAGATAGCCTTTTTGCAATGATGAAATTTAATAGGCAGACGCTATGTGTTCTTTCTTCCCTTTTTCGGTTCTTTACATTTTATTTTTGGTTTTGTTTTCTACACCGATTTTCATTTTTTTTTTGGGGGGGGGGGTACCTTTTGTCATCACTTTTTGATAGCATGCAGCTTTTTTTGTAATTATCCAATCATTTCCCACTTTTTTAAAGTTCATTGAACTACAGTTAAATTAGCTCTGTATTTGCCATTTCACATGCAGTTTATGCAAATTCACTTATGCACAGACTACAAAAGAGCCGCAATGTTCCCTATCAATAAATTTAAAAACAACTTCTTTCCTATTTTTTAAGTTAATAAAAATGACTTTTTATTCTGTTTGACAGTTACAGCACTAATTGGCCTCGAACAGTGTCTAATTTATAAAAATAACTATACAAAAGGTAAGATACTGAAATGTAGTAACGATATTCTTCATAATACTTCGAAATAGAACCGTGATTATAATCAAAGTAATCTTAAGAACTCCGATATACTTACAACAGTGCAACAATATTATTGCCTGCCAAGTATTTACGAAAGTTTTCCCTATTGAAATCCTTCTTGTCCTTCAAGGAAAAGGATTTATCACATGCTAGAACCGTTGTAATCAAGGTCACTAATGACTTCGCTTCATTCACGAATCCCCTTAATATGTTGTATTAAGTCGGTGCTGATCTTCTGTTCTCTCAGACTTATCTTCCTCCTGTCAGAAACACAGAAAGAATCCTCGAAGATAAGGCAATTAAATACAAAATAAAGTTTTGTGGAAAATAGAATTATTCGAGATGAAAGCAGAGAGATCCCTTTTTCATTTTGTTATTTCTAGTTAAACATGCTTCAGGGAGGTAGAAAATCCAAATACCTTTTTTTTCTTGAAAATTAACTGAACGTGTTTATTGCCAATTAGAAAAAAAAAATACAAATATTTATTTGTTTTAATTAGCGCCGTTAGACTGCAATTTTTACGTGTTGTTTCGTTTATTTTATTGCAAATGGTGTATCTGGCATTAATAGATTTTTTTTTGACAGGAACGCGTAAAAGAATTCCAGTACAGCATACGCTTTGAACAATCAATATTGAAAAGTGCATTCAAGCACTTCCATCATCTTCAAAAAATAAGATTAATATTTGCTAGTGTATGGACAATAGTAAATGTAATGTTGACAACTCTTTCATGGGAGCTTTCAATGAATTTCAATGCACAATGGTATTCGTAAGAGATATTTTTCCAATTTAAGCGCAATACAGTATAAGTATAAATGTTTTATAGTTTTTGTACTGATGTATAAAAATATAGAAAACAATCTACGCTACTTTAAAAATCTGAAAATCCAACCATTCTCTGATTTTTAAGCGATTTTTTAATATTTTGAGTTCTATTTTTTTCCGAAATTAAAAAATTAATCATTTGCGTGACAAAATTTGCTATAGTAATCGATATGACGTCAAATCACGCGCAACAAAATCACGGTTTTCAGGCTTTAAAGGGAAAATTGCGATTAAATTCGTTTTAAACAGTTTTTCCAGATAACATAGCTTAATTTATTTTTCATTAAAACGATCGTCTGCTGAAGCATTGATATAAGAATGTCTGTTTACACAAAACGAAGCCGTTTGAATGCAAAAGGTTTCTGCACGTTTCCAGAAGAGCATGAAATTTGATTTGGGTATATAGTAAAAACTGAATATTATAAGTTATTTATTTTAGTTGGACGAAGGTTAAACAGATTCTGAGTAGACGTATTTTCGTCCAATGGTTTTTCTAGCACCTGTTGTAATTGCTTCACGGGCTTTGACTTCTAGTCAACTAATACTTTCAATATTTCGTACTTGAAGTGTTGTTTATAACTGAAATTCATCAAGGGATCAGGGATGACAATACTACGGGGAAGTCTCGTTCTAGTTATTTTCCGCATTTCTTTAAACAATCCGTGATACGGCTGATCAGTTCGTTTCATAGTTGCCTATTCAACCAGAATCTTTTTGCATCCTGATGGTGAATGAGTATTTTCTTTTGAAGTGTTTGAAAGTTTCAGTTTTTGAAGTGTTTGAGTTGTTTTCTTTTTGAGTGTTTCTTTATTTTTAATGAAGTTAGGAAATACACGAACGCCTATTTCGATTTGCTTTTATAAATTTCTCGAATTTAAATTGCATCTGTTAATATCTATTTAAAGCTTAGAAATCATTTCAGTGATTCTGTGTTTTAAAAAGGAGATGAACTTGCATTATACTGATTCTTCATATCTGGATGGGGGGGAAAGCCTTTTTTTTTCTTTAAGCAAAAATAAACGCAACTTTTAAGATTTACTTTTAAATTTAAATATGACATTTCTGTCAAGTGACTAAACAATGCATTTTTCCTCATTATATATTAGTCGATTTATGTGTATTTTTTCTCCTGCATTTTTAAAACAAGAGAAATTACTTCACTTAATATCATGAGCATTTTTTTTCTTTTTTTTCCCCTACAAAAAATTAAAATAAACATTTTAAAATAAAAAAATAGTTTTATGTGTTGTGCTCCATTTCTATTTTTGGCAGCCTGTGGGTAATAAGACAGTAGCACTGTCCTGCCAGTGGTCAAGCACATAGTGCTCTTAACTAATAGAGGGAAAATACCTGGTTCAAACCAGGTCGAGTCCGTCGACCTACCCTTTCGACGTTTAACATGGTTTTCTCCAAACCTTCACTTAAATACGGGTTAGAAGCCATTAGAAAGATCCCACGGAGGAGGACAACCCCCCGCCTCTCTGCCCAGATCCCTCGTATAGATAATCGGCCGTATTCCTATATCAAATCAGTCAACATAGAAGCATTTGTTCCTGCGTGTTTAACACCTTTTGTATCAAGATGCTGTAACACCAGAAATATTCTAAAATTTAACGATAAAAATATTTAGAGCGATTTGCAAGATAATTATTTATTTGCTAACTAAAGATTTTTTTTTTCTTTCTATTTTTCAAATCATTTAACTTTTTATAAAACTAAGTGTTAAATGTGTAATTTTTTTTAGTATTTCTGATCAAGGTGTATCAAATAAAAAATTGTGTTATACATCGAACTCAGACTTTTATGTTCTTTTATTTACACACTAAAGGAGTAGTCTGAAACTTAGGTATGAGACGTGACTTCTCTCGACTTTTAATTTATGAAATTGTATAAAATTCTCGTTTTAAGTAATGATATTCTATTTTTAATTATTGAATGTCCTTAATCTAAAACGGGTTGTTAAATACATAATAATATATAAGTGATTAGGTAATAATATTTTTTTCGGAATAAAAGTAATTGTTTTTTTCTTTTTTTGGTTAAATTTGTTAAAATTGAGTAGTAAAAATTTTGTGGAACGTGTCGAAATTTACGAATGGTTCAATTCGAGCTCGGTCACTTGTCTATGAAAGTCTTTTTTCATATTTGTGCATTCTTTGCACAAGCGAAATAGCAGATCAACAGCAAATGTTGAGCACCAGATTGCATTTACACGGTAGGTATTTAGAGAAGTACGCAAATGAGATTGTTTCTTAATTTTCGCAAAGGAGATAGTATGCTTTTTTGTGTGCTGGAAAGTGTTTTATGCTCTACGTCCTTGGTATGGTATATATATACAAATATATGTTTTTTTTAGCGTTTATGAATTTATTTTTAAAATAAAATAGGGAGGAAAAGTACATTATTATAACTTTGATCCTATTACGTTTATTTCTTAGCTGATATTTTGACATTATATTGACCCACACTCTTTTGATAGCTAAATGTATTTAAGATATTACTGCTTTATGTAAGTGGAATAAAATATTAGCTAAGAGTTTATAAAATGATCACGAATAAAACAGGAAAACGCATATTGTACTATGTGTAATGTTATGTACCCCCCCCCTTCCCCGGAGATTTACATTATAACATTAAATTTAAATTTACACCAGCGACTAAAAAAAACAGCATGCTTATCAGAAGTACCTCATAAAACTTATTTAGTAAAAAAGTGCATCTTATTTACATATAGATACTAAAGAAATAATGCGTAGGAAAAAATAAGGTATTTTTTAAATGCTTTTCTCAAGCATTTAAATTTTTAGTAGTTCCATTGAAAGATTTTGATTTATAAATACAAATGTAAATACTCTGAATCAGATGCAGAAATAAAATTTTTAAGCTGTACTTTAAATCAACCAAAATGCGCATATAATAGAATCAGCATCTTCTTTTAAAAATTTACTCAATATATTGGAGACTTATCTCAAAAATCATAGTTTATTGGAAATGCACACAGAAAACACAGTCGCCATAAAGAGCCTTGAACAGCCCATGCATTATGTGTGTGTGCAAATACATTTACTTTTAAAAATATATATATTTTTATTCTCTTCTTTTAAAATCTTATTTCCGAAGTACTCGATATCTTTGACGGAGCAATGCGCTTCTTGTTAAGCTGTTTTTTTTTAATTCTAAAGTTATATTGACAGCTACATTTTCGGGAGCTGCATGATGACAGCGTAACCAAATGAACGTCTGGCGTTATGAGGTGACGGGAACAAAGTTGCTGACAAGTTAAATTTGTTTGGTACGTCACGCGAGGTTTGAGAAGGGAATTATTGATGTAACGGAAGATGCATGTTTTAAAATACACAAATTATTCTCTGGTTGTTACTGTGAAGTTACTGTAATAGTTATTACCTTGAGTATTAAATGTAGTTATACATTTTGTGAAACGTTATATTTTTGTTGTGTCGGAAACAAATTTTTAGAAGGTAGATTTAGATTCAATTATGCTCTAATTTATTAATTTATGCATATTTCTGGTAAATTAGTTACTTAATAATAAGTAAAAAATCGGAAGCACAAAACTGAAGAATAAAAATGTACGACTTAGATTATTACATTGTTTTTAAGTATAATTTAGTATTCATATTTAAAAATTAGTTGAAACATCAACAAAATTCCTTTCTTGAACATTATATAAAAAGATAGCTGAAATTCCTGAAAAAGGAATATTCAGAATAAAATGCAGCTTATATATATTCATTTTATTTGGTCTATTAAAAAAATAATAGTTAATAGTTTCAACCCACAAATTGTGCTTTAAAATGATATTAGTTCTTGCATGAATGCACTCACCTTCTACAGATTTTTTTCAACGAAGAAATATTTACTTTGCTCCTCATTCATTTGAAAAATCGTCACTAACTTTTTCAGAAATATCAATGTCCTTATACATTTCTTGAAACATAATCATGACCTAATTAACTTCAGTCTAATACAAAAGGTGATTACACATTTTTGAGACCATATAATTGATGCCTAAAATATATAAAGGGTATTTTTTATCGTTCAATCTGATGCACTTTTTCTGGACAAGAAGTCTACATCCTGACTCCCATAGTAAAAAGGTTTTTTTTTAATTTCAGGAGTACTGATTTCCATTCCTTTTCCACAATTTTTCAGATTCACTCTACATGAAAAAAAGAATCAAAAAAGGTACTACTGTAACAAGTATTTCTAAAGTGAAATCGCTCTTAACAAGAAGAAATCCACGGACGAAAAAAATCAATTGCAAAATCTCCTTTTATTGGAACTATATCTGTTGCAACAATAAACAAAATAACAAAGCAAAATCTAGTATTTTAAAAAACTAAAAACATACTGTTCACCACCTTTTGCAGAGACATGTCGCTCAGCTTGGAACACTTTGAAGAACCCTGTATAAAAACCATTCAACGGGAGATAAATGGAAATGCTATGCTTCTATTGAGTGATTCTTCTGTTTCTCTTTATTCAATAGCTGCAAAAAAGAAAGGTTTATTCAGGAAAAAAAAAAAAAAAAAAACATTTACAAACCTCATTCCTCCAATGCAAAGTAAGTTTCAGTGAGAGGTTTGTGATTGTCGCTGGGTTCTCTTACAATGGGAAGTTAAAAATAAAGAGTGTAAAAAAAAAGAGAAATGAGCCCAATATAGGTTAGACGGGGATACAGTGGGTCACTTTTTGGATTTTTAAATATAATTCAAAAAATATTTTTAGAACGAAATATCAAACTAATGTATTATGTTTTCTGATGTATTGGCTATCCTAGTTAATTTTAGTTTAATTCTAAGGAAAGTTTTGTACAATAAAAAAAATTTCTTAATACTTTTTGTTGACACACTGTACCCCATAAAAGGGTACACTGCGTCAACAAATGGGTAAAGTGGGTCACCGAACGAGAAAAAGAATAAAACATTTTCTTTTCCTCGATATTGAGTAATTTAAACTTTTTTTATTGCCTGACAATATTAAGTAGAATGTTATATATTAAAGTAGCTCAAAGTTTGCAAGGTAATTGTTAATTTTATGGTTCTAAAATATATGCACATTAAATTTATTAGTAAAATTAAAGTAAAAGATTTGAGTTAGATAATATCACTTTGAGTCCTATTAAGTTTACAAAATATTAGTTTTATAGTAATTTTTAAGACATTAAATCAAAAACTGCTATTTTACGATACCTATTGGACGTTATATAACTATAAAATCTCTAACCAAAGTCTGTCACTGTTCTCTCAGTTCCTTGCATTATATTTAGTTTTCGCATCTTTCTCACACTATCTTTACTATCTGCTGTTCAAAATGTCTACATAACCTGGCTGAATTCCTTTCATGTAGTGCACTTCAAATTCATTTTCGTTTTGTCCACAACTGCAAGTAATATAGTGTTTAAAACTGCATTTTTTTCTTGCCGTAGAGCTTGGATAATACGAAATCTCCGATGTCAACATTAAAATCTTCTACATCTTCAAGTTCTAAATTATCGAAGTCAGATTCACTAGAAGATTCTTTCCATGCTTCCTCTTCTTCAGTTGAGCTATTATTGTAATTGCTTGCAGTTTTTTTTTTCGCTCCTGCTTCATTAGCTATTTCACTCTTCTTTTTTTCAATCATTTCATTGTGGACTGTGATTTTCACAAGTGTATCTGTAAGAATTTTTTATGCTGTTTCTCAGTTCTTTTTCTCTTTTGCATCAGACTTAGGCAAAGATTTTTACCATCTGCGGTGTCATTTTTCGTTTTTACATAATTTTCTTAGAAACTGAAGATTCTGTGGCTGATGTGGAAGACTTATTTATATAAATTTAGATCATTCAAATATTAAAAATTAAGAAACTTACAGAGAGTCAATCAATATATAAAGGGGGACACAATGGGTCACTGACCCACAGTATCCCAATTCAGGTAACTCAGTGTGCTCCATATGACCAATAAAGTACTTTTCACCTCAAGTTTCAAATCGTTAAAATATTCATTTAAATACAACATCATAGAAAAGAAGATAATTTAGACTATATAAACATATCACATAACTCACATTTACTTGACAAATTTCAAGCATAAAGTCTTCAAATTTCAAGCAGATGATCAGAGAACACAATGGCTCTTTAATCCCACCGCAATCAAATTGAGGTGCTTAATTTTTCCACAATGTTAAGTTGTTTGATACCTACTGTAAATAATTTTTTGATTTTAAAACTATTCATTGAACCACAAATATCTTCAATGACCCACAGTACCCTGCTCTACCCTACTATCAAGAGAAAATTTCATGTTCCACGCTTATTGAAGGAATTACATTTATTTATGTATCATTGACTTTCAGACACTGAAACGTCATCAAGACAAAACCATCAGTCATATTTCGATAAATAAGATTGCGTTCCTTAGAAAAAAAAGGACTTACAGTTAGATACAGTTACAGTTATCACTAGATACTAATTCTAATTATACAGGACATTTTATGAACACATTCCGCAGAAGTCATCTGAGGTTGCACCTATAGAATGTTTATCTTTGGTCTACTCAGAGAGCTCGTTTTAGGAACAAACCCACTACGATCGATAGATTCTAGAAATTTGTGAAAACGGAATTTAAATCAGTACCCGTCGAAATTTTAAGAGAAGCCCGTCTATCATGGAAATCGCGACACTGACTTATTCTCTAGAAAAGGGCTATCAGACTGACCATTAAAAAAATGTCTTTATATTTAAAAGATCGATTTATATGTCCTTAAAAATTGATTTTAAATGTATACACAGTTTATAAAAATAGCGTTTCTAAATGCCTTCATAAAAGAAGCTATCATAATTTGGAATTAATAACAATATTATTCGGAATTTAAAAAAAATTCTCTATTTTATGCTATTTTTAAAGCATTTATAACTAACTTATCTAATATTTATAAAAATTAGTTTTCTTCTTCAAGCGTGCAATTCTTGAAAAAAAAAATCTAATATATAAAATATTCACAAATAAATATCTCTTTCAACCTTGACATGAATGTATAGCCCAGTAAGATATTTTCAAGTTCTTCCTAGTATGCTATAGCTGAGAAATTCAGAGAAAACCTATATATACACAATCCCTGACTCACTATAATACAGAAAATGTCTTAAGAAATAATTTAATTTTAAGTTCTTGTAAGTGACACAACTTAAATGAGATATCATCTTCCACCATTACATTAAAAATATCCGACCTACTTAAACAGTTTCTTCATCAATTATCATTGACGTAAACTTCAAAATTAAAAGCGCAGATATCGATTGATGATGAAAACTTTCATTAGTTTTTAGTATCACGAATCTTAGATCATGCTTTTCGGATTATGACTATTTTAAACGTTTAGTTATCTACGAAAGAAACTTATTTGCATTTTATGAGTTATGTTACATGAGTGGAATACCGTACCACGGTCGTGATTATATTTAAGAATGTGATTATAGATAAGAAATATAATGATTATATTTCTTCTATATAATTGTGATTGTATGTAAGAAATATAATCACATTTTTGATTATATTTCTTATTAGTGATAAGTATATCCTCACACGAATTTCGTATAAGTCATTATGAAAATATTGCACAATAATTTTTGCTATTATAAATGCACACTGTATTAGGTTCGTTTGCTGTTTTTCCCAGTAGAGTATAACTCACGTTCACCAAATGTGTCGTTTAGAGCTACATGCGACTTTCCTGGAGTTCCCCAATCGAGCCATTTTGAAAATTTAGCCAACCGTCACCATTTTAGCGAAATTTGTCAAATTATCATCGAATTCGTCACCAACAATAAATTTTCAAAATTTGAAACTCCTTGATTATATCGCTTATATTTGACGAGAAATTGTCGAACCTTGGTATTATTGAACTTGAAATGAAATAAGTTTAAATCAAATACAAAAAAAATATATGTAATTTAATAGGCTTACAAAAGGTCATGTGATGTCCAAATATTTTTTTTTCTTTTTCTACGCTTTTTTAATAATTGTATCAATTGAACTCAAATGTTGCAAATTTTTTAAACACAAACATTTTACAAAATTGAGGAGAGTTAAGTGATAGAGTCCCAGTAAAAAAAATAATGTGCATGGAATGTGTGTGCATGCAATGTACAACGTTAAATTATACACATACGAATATGTCGAAATCCAATGTACAGCAAAATAACTGGTATTACACAAAAGACATTATAAAAATTTAAAAAATACGTAATCATGCACAATTATTATAAATATTAATATTATATGCAGCCAGGCACATGTACTTCGGATGCAAAATGTTTTGTTTATGTACACCCACATATTAACTAGAAGAACAATTTCCGTTCTATATAAATTAAAACTAAGCCCATTCATTGGACTTAGATCCGTTTCCAATGAATGCCGATAAAGAAACGGATGTAGAATCATTCGATTATTCAGAATTCAAATTTTTATTGCTGGTTTGCTTTCTCATTAGCTGGTTTGCTTCTCATACAGCGTCATTAGCTGGTTTGCTTCTCATACAGCGTCATTCTCAGTTTCGTAATTAAATTCTCATTTATTCTGTTAAAATTTATTTCTTTTGGATTGCACCAAGTGCATTAAGAAACTGCATTTTTGTTCATGGTTCAGTGATAAATTACTGTTATGCTTAAAATAATGATTTCTACTCCCCATACTTTATCTTTTCAATAAAAATAGATGATTATTGTATCCTACGACGATACCATAAAAGTGATTAATCAATCTTCGGTATAAAGTTAAAATATTTTTGCGTACAAGCACATAATTTTTTGAAAGTTTTCATTTTAATCTACTTTGATTTATTGGATTTGGTTTAAACTAAAATTAAGAATTACATATTGGGATGCATTTATAGAGATATACAGATATAGATAGGCAGTTTGTAGAGGTATATAACAACCCTCTTTCTACAATCAAGCTGCGATGGAAAAAAAAAAAATAAATGTTTATGAATCTACTGCATATTTCTCAAAAATGTATAATCCGATTTTTAGTATTCAAATAGAGTTAATTATCTTATAAAATAAAGAAACATTAAATAAAGATTTTTTCAATCTATAATGAAAACATTACATTTATATGAAATATATAATGAATAAAACTTTGAAAAAAAACACACATAAAAGGTACTTATCGTTCTGTACACGTATGTAGGACAAAACAATTTCGTCCTTCATCAGCAGATGTGCATACACAGGCTTCAGAATCAGGTTGTATAATAAGAATTTGTGTACACATAACGATTATTTCATCTTTTATACACCAATTTCTTTTGAATCTTTTTTTGTCATCACATCTATAATTTTACAAACCATTCAAATCGAGAAATTACACAAACATTTAAATAAAAATTGCAAAATAATACAAAGAAATCGCAATTATATTAAGTTATTTAAAAAATCAAACATTTTAAGATTTGATGTTCAAATCCCCGAACTACAAGGCGTGCACAAGTTTTTCTCTGAGTACAAATAAGACAGAAAATATGGCACATAGACAAGTGCATCACTTAAGGAGAAGGAAATGCATTGAGTGAAATGCATGTGTTTTGCATTCACAATTATTAATAAATTTCTATGGGTGCCCCTTTAGTTCCCTGAAGGCGATATTCCAACTCTCGCGATGTGAGGAAAAGGGATGCATATTAGGACGTTTCATGAAACAAACAACACACCACTCAGTGTTATACCAAAGGGGGGGGTCCAGACCCCCCCCCCTTTGGTATAACACTGAAGGGGAGATGAACACCGAAGAACACACACTGAAGAACAATGAAAGAGTCTTTTTGGAAATTGTCTACTTTTTTCACTACCTAAACCCTCCCATGCCCCTTTTCTGGGTCTGACACTGGTATCAGTAACTAAATGCTTACAAAAAAAAACCAAACTTGTGTTAAATGCAATTCAAGATAAAAGCATTTTTCTATATGTCATATTTTCTGCTTTCTGCATTTTTGTAATCAGGGAAAGAATTCTGGACATCCTGTACATTTTTTCAGAAACTAAGAAACTAAGTAAGGGAAGGTGGCCCAAAATGATGCCAGGGAAAAGCTTGCATAAAATAACATAAATGTTAAATAAAATTTTGTCTTTCTTGCCCCCAACATTTTATACTATATTTTGCATCATAAACATATTTTAATAATATTTTAAACCCAAATTGAGTAACGAAAAAAGAAGAATTTTCAAAGAGAGTCCAAAGGATCAATTTACCCGTATCCAAGGGCAAAACTATCCTTCATTTGAAAATAGTTGTAAATTGATTTTATCGACAAAATAAAAGGTGTAAAAGCAATTATGAGTATATATAATAAGTTTTACAATTATATAGTATGCATAATTTATTATAAAAAAGTGGCACATACAATAAAATAGAACATTTCAAAATTATTACTGAAAAATTTGGCCACAGTAAACGCAGAAATAAATTAAAATAATGTAACGGAATGTCACGCCTTTAGAGATCGTCTGAAGAACTGCCATGATCACTAGAACTCGGTACTGGAGGTTCTTCAGTCGATGGATCATTTTACCCGGCTGTATAGCTGCCCACTTAAGGTCATATTACTGGAACACACTGAGAAACATAACAAACTAAAAAAGCGTAATTCAGATCTAAAAACATACTCTATTCAGTAAACAAAGTCATATCTCTGTACATGAAAGACTGTGTTTCAAAATAAATAGGAAAGTTAGTGCTTACCTTATAAGATATATGATAAAATCCAGTTTTTATTTTTAGAATTCTACTCAGAGACGTAATGCACCGATCGCTTAAATATCGCCATCGCTTCTTTTTGACTTGGCACAACTAGTTTATGTGTTACCTACATGATAGAGCTGCCTGTCTGGAAGAAAACACATGTGGAGCGTTTTGCCCGCTAGGATCATTTTGCGCCACCTATTTAAAACTTGTAAAACTATATTTAAAACTTGTGAAAAAAAAAAACGAATCAGAAATATCTCTTTAATTTTTGCGCAATATTGCATATAAATAAAATTTACTTAATTTTATGAATGCTAATTTTATATTCATTAATGATAATTGAAAGATCTAAATCATTTTGTAAGTTTTTGTTGCATTTTACTAACACCCAATCACCCGTAGTCAGGAACTGGCAAGCGGTAGTGCGCTGACGGTCACTAATCCATGTTTTTATCATTCTTTCACTACCCTGTTTTTATAATTTTTCATTTATATTTTTACTGAATATCTTAAAAATAAGTGATGTATGATAATTTATAAAAAATTGTTAACCGTAACTTCAAGGAAAATATGTCAACATAATTTTCGCGGCAGCATAATTTAACGTTCAAAACATGAAGATTTTATGGTCGTGCAATTGCGTGCTTAATCCACATAAACAATAAACGTACCTCTTTAAGTATAAACAATAGCATGTTAATAAAGTTTGCATAAAACTACTGAGCATATTTTTATTTTGAAATGTCGCTTAAAACATCAAAAGTTTTATGTATTTTTTGGTGTTATGATTTATTATTCGTGACAATTCTCAGAGCTCCCGTAATCCTTTGTAGTGCACTTAACTGCCTCTCTCTTTTGTATCTTCTACATTTTATGTTAGCAAAAAGGGCACTTTGTCTAGGTTTTTTTTTTCTTTTTTTTTTTCTTTTCTTTTAAAAACCCTGACTCACAAGTATGTTTCGGTGTGTGTGATCTCCTTGTTAATATGTCCGTACTACGGATAAATAAAATTTACGTGGAAGATGCCTCTTCCCAAATGCCCTGTGACAGTTACAAATTATTTGTAAACACCGAGCTAGTTTATTGAATAAATGGCTTTAAAAATATTCTAAGTTTTCGGAATAGAATACGTCAGGTATGTCGTATTTCTCGTGCATGAATAAAGATATTTAGTTTTAACTTATACACTGTTATGTTTAAAATTTTTAAGTTGCGAAACTTTCATGTCTAACACATAATTTAAATTTCTACGAGGAAGTATTCATACTTTAGAGCATAATAAACATATATAACTGTAATTGATTACTCTTATTTCTCAATTAAATTAAGGCGTCTTGTACCCTTTAAAAATGGTGAAAATTGAAAAAATTCTTTTCATGTATATGATCCTGTATTTACAAGAATAATTTATTTACATGTAAGAAATTTTGTATATCAATACAACGGTCATTTCTGTTTACATTAATGCCTTCAAAAGTTTTCTAATTTTATTAAGAACAATTGATTTATTCTCTGCTGCGCGCAGTCTAACGCACATAAAAATCATTTTACAGACTAAATACTTTTTCTATACGCACACGAATAATACATAATTAAAATGACCTATTACTATGTAGATGTTACATACCTATCGACAGAAAAATAATAATTAATTATTTTTTTCACTAATTAAAAAATAAAGCATTTGTAAATTTAAAAAATATATAAGGACGGGTATAAAAATAGGTTATTTCAATTATGCATTATCAGAGTGCATGTAGAAAAAATATTGAGTTTGTAAAATGTTTTTACGTATCTCAGGCTGCGCGCAGTGAACCACATATGGAAAATAGTTGCTTTTAATCTGTTAATCAATTCGAACTTCCGAATAAACTTAGAAAACTTTTGAAAACCTTAATGTAAACTTAAGAGGCTAATGTATTGATATGCAAGATTTCTTACATTTCGATAGATTATTTATATAAATATGAAGTCATATACATGAAAGCACTTTTTCAATTTTCATCACCTTTAAAAGGTGTAAGACCCCCTTAACTAAAAAATATAGATTTTCATAGAAATATAAGATCCGAAATCTTCGGGAAGTGCCCCTCGAAACCTTTAATTTTCCTGAGAGATCTGGTCGTCCACAGTAATTGCTCCGAAATTTAGTCGTCAACACCAAAAGTCTCAGTTTGGAGGATGCAAGTTAGACTATTTTACGAAACAGTTGTAAAAAATATGTACGTCTCTTTCCTGCCAGTGTACCATGTTAGATTGTAATCTGTGAACTTAGCTGATGACTCTGCTTGGCTCTTCTTTAAAAGTTGGTTTACGGAGTGTTGTTTAGAAATGTGGGTTTAAATAGTTTCTTCAGAAGCTCTTGGAATGGAGACTGATTCTTTTTCCAGATATGTACTGTTCGTGATGGTTATTCAATGAAATTCCAGAAGCGATAAGTTTTTATTTTTCAAATTGTTTTATTCTTTACGAAAATTCAAGCTCTAATTATTGTTCTTACATTAATCCTCAAACTTGGGAAACCAGTCATTTTGTGAACTTAGTATAAGCTGCGACAATATTATTTAATTAAATGTAATAAACTGTATAACTAAAAAACAAGTGTTCATCAATAATGACAACATGAATTGTGATGGGTGAAAAGCCGACATTTGTCCTCTGAAAGTATAACTAAATATAAATTTACTACAAAAAATTACTATTTAAAAAAATAAGTAAAATAATTCTATCATATTCTTTAGAGTGTAAATAAAAACATGCAAAGTATTTAAACATCTATTGCAAGTCATATTAGAAAGGATGATTACAGATTAATTATACTAAAACCTCTATGCGAAAAGGAGATAGTTGACATGATATTTGAAAGTTACTTATGTAAAGCGTTATTATAAAAATACATGAACTGTATTTTCTACTCTGTTGTTGTAAGCTCTGTTGGTATATTTATCTGCATATATATGTATTTCTGAGATCTGACTTTCATATACTGGGTGTCCAGTGCTAACGTTGCTCAATGGCTGTTTCGTAAACTATTCATCAGAGACACATACTTCCCGTTGCAAAAATGTCCTAAATAGCATAATCTGTGATATCAGAAACATACGAAGTCAATAAATCAATTCCTGAAAGAAATTTTGATACGGTTCCTGGTCCTTTCAGTTATACAAAAAAAAAATTCTTTATACAATTTCATGCACAATAAAAAACAATTTACCCTTCTACGACCAAATTTCCACATATTATGAAGCAGCAAAAATTTTGACTTAAGTCACTTTTCGTTAAACCGTTTTCGGTAAACCGTTAACGCACCATGAAAATGGTGAAATTTCAAATTATAGGTTTTAATTTCATTTTCGCGCATAATGCAGAGAAAGAAGTAAAACTGTTTTTAGAGTACTAATCTTATTTCTAATAAATGTAAAGTGGTATTAGTCAGGCTGTATAAAATATATCGGGAATCAGACTTACTAAATCGTGTATATGTGTAGCATGCACATGTATAGCATGCAGATGTGTAACATCGAGCTACGCAAAGTACGGGAAGAGTTTTCGACAAGGGTGTATATTTGCAGCCGAAGGCTGAGCAAACCAAATGTTTTATTCTCTTGGGTTTTTTTTGCATTTTGAGTTATTTAACACTAGTTCATTTGAAAAACTCTAAAAATTTCTATTTTCAGCATATTATATTTTTATGTTAATTTATTGCATACACATACAAACGTTAGTCTTCTTTATTGCAATCTACAATCGTAAAATATTTAATGAAATTGCTAACAAGTATTACAAGTCTCAAAACCATGTACATTAATTTTTCTCAAATTCATTTTGTATGCAACCCCTATTTCGTATCTCGAAAATAGCTCTAACTTTAAGCAGCTGTAACTCGGTAAATTTCGGTCGTAGAAGGACGAATTTTATTTTTACTGTGCGTGAAACTGTTAAGGAAAATTTTTCCAAACATAACTAATAAGACCGGAAGGTCCTATAAAAATTTAAGTTTCGTAATTTTTATAGGAATTGATTTGTTGACTTCGGCTGTGTTTCTGATATAACATATTATGCATTTTTAAAGCATTTTTTAAGTTTGAACTATGTGTCTCTAACAATTTAGGAAATAGCCATTAGGCACCGTTATCACTGGACAACCTGTATATGTGTTCTTCTAATAAATGCATATTGTTTTATATTAGCATATAAGTTCTATAAAATGCACCGAATTTGAAATAGCTATATATAATTAATAGACACTTTACAGCCTCTCAGAAAAGTATTTCAGTATGTTATTGTCTATGGTTGATAGTCATGTAAAGTATGTTAATCTATTTCGTAGAAATAAAACAACTTTATTTAAATTAATTACGTATCATTTAAGGGTATTGGTAGCTTAGCACACACAATAACTCTACTCAGTCATGCATTAAAAAAATCTGATGTGGACAACACATGACTTCACGTATATTAAATCAACAATATTTTAGGCTCACTTCATCTAAACTCGTTTTGCTTGACAGAGATAAAATGCTGCAATAACACAAAGGTTTAGCGATTTCTATCCAAATATTTCGATATCGCCATGAAGGGTTCAATTTCAAAGATTTGCTTTTGACGCATAATTCGGAGATATTTCACCAAAAGCCGACAAGCTTGAGATAGTTTCAGAGATTTTCGGTATAGCCAAAGTAGTAATTGACCACAGACTTTCAATGAATTGAATGCAGGGGCGTAGCCAAGGGGAGGGGGGGGGGGGTATGGGGGTCATAACCCCCCCCCCATGAGGAATTTTTTGCCATGCAAAATGCATATTCTTCACTACATTGTCACACCCACAAATACATATATATGAGTTGTAGTAGTCGTAACCCCCTCCATGAAAAATTTCTGGCTACGCCCCTGATTGAATGTATCCATACACCTTAATGTATTTTAAGTCATATGGCTGATCCTGTAAATAAATAGCCCAGTCGATTGCAATAAAAAATAGGTGCACAGTCAGATGTTACAATAGTTCTAAATACAAAATTTCATCATTCTACGATTAAAAGTTTTAGAGTTATGCGAAACGTAAAATTACTTTCTGGCTCCAAATTTGGCGATATTTCGACAAAACTTGCCAAGGTCGAAGACAAATGGCGAGATTTTGGGCATGAACCAAGCAATAATGACTGACTATCTCCGAAACTCGCAAAGGTCGATTACAAATGGCGAGATTTTGGACATGGACTAACTACAGATGTAATATACAGAAGATGTCCATAGACATTAATGTATTGAAAATCTTTTATTTGGTCCTGTAAATAAACTCTCCAGTAGATTGGAACCAAAAATCGAGATGCAGAACTACATGTTACAACAATCTTATTCATGAAATTTCAACATTCTACGACTAATAGTTTCGGAGATTTGAGACTTAAATACATATACACGTACAACAAAAGTCGCCAAGCTTGGCGACATATAGATAATTCTGGAGATTGTAACGTGACCGCGGTTGGACCATTACCTAACTATATCGTAGAACGGTATTGTATTTGAAATGGATGAATGTCCCTAAAACTGCAATTGACCGTAATGTGTTGGAAATCTTTTGAGTGTTCCAGTAGCAGAACTATAAATGATAAAGATTTTTTCGATAGATAAATTCATTTTGTAACCGTAATGCATATATCACTTCTGAGTAGCTTGAAATAGCCTAATACCACTAAAATGTGCTTTAATGAATTTCTACCCGTAAGACGTTATTTATTTGCGTGCGCAGACGTTATGTATTTTGAATCTTTTGGGCGCTCCTGTAGATAAACCATCCAGTCGATTGGGACCGAAATCGGAGGTGCTCAACTACATGATACAACAGTCCTAAATATAAAGTTTCAACATTCTACGACCAATAGTTTTTGAGATATGAGAGTTGCATACGTGGGTACGTACAGACGGCATGGAAAAACTCATCAAAATAGACTCGCGTTTGGTCAAAATCGGTTGCACACGCATTTACATGAAGGTGCACGCTTGCGTACGATGAGATGCATCAAAAAAATTCACATGTAAAGTTCTTTAACAGAAAATAATAATTGTTTAACACAATAGTTTGGATCTATATTGAAACTAAAAATTAGAAAATAAATATTTTTCTAAATGAAAAATTGATATTTTTTTGAAAAAAAAACGCCTTTTGTTTTTTATTTAAAATATCCCATGCGTATACCAAATTAACGAAAAGCTATTTTTTTAAATATACAATTGCAATATATGTATGTGCGCATTCATTTTCATGTGTGACAAGTGTAAGCTTTATATAAAAAAATTAATTGAAGTGAGATGTAGCTTTTTTTTCGCAAATTTCCAATCTATTGTCACATTTAAATACCTATATCTCTATTAAATATCTTTTGTTTGAAAATTCAATGCACAATTATGTTCATATATGCATTACAAGTGCACTCTTAAACAATTACAGCTTTTTATTTATTTGGGAGACTCATGGGATATTTTGAATAAAATACTAATGCGAAATTTTTTCTCAAAGATATTAATATATTTAAGATTTAATTTTTTAATTTTAGTATTTATGTAAATGTAAACCTTTGTGTTGGACAACTTTACGCATGATTTGAAATTAAAAATTAAGAAATGGCAGTTTTCAATTTTAAAGGACCTTGCCTCTTAAAAGTAAATTTACAGGTAGTCAAAATCGGTTCTTTCGACGAAATCTGGACCGCGAAACCTTTCGGGATACTTCCTTATACTCCGTACAAGGTAGTAAAAAGAAACTTATTTTGTTAACCATTTGTTCACTTCGTTGAAAAAGATGTGAGGACACTTTAAGAGAATTTTTATGGTAATTCACTAAATATAATGAATTCGAACTTTCTTTTTTGCAGCAATGCTATATGTTTTCATCAGACTACATTCGAAAATGTTTTATAATCTATTTGAGTTCGACAAAAATATATATATTTCCTTTTCAACCAAAAATAAATTGAAACAAGCAAAAACAAATATGCCACTGTTAGCTTTTGGTTAAACAATTGAAAAAGTAGGCTTAAAATCACACACAAAATAGATATCGACGTAAATAGTACGCAATATTTTTTCCTAAGAAATCTCTTCATAGAGAAATACTGCCATACTTTAGCTGCCATCAAGGAGAAAAATTTTCTGTGGATGAATATTTCATCTAAAAAGTAGTGATTGATTGATTGATTCGAGGGATCGTTGTGCTTCTTAAAACTCCATTGGGAGGAGATTCAGTGTCATTAAAAGGAATATCAATCATAAATCCCAAGAGATTTTGTCAGTGCAAAAATATTTTAAACGATTAAAGGCTAATGGATTAACTTTGAAAAGATCTGTCAAAAAATGTGTAAGAATGAAATTGAAATTATCAAAGTTTTATAATGCGTTCATTACACAATTGAGATTTAATAGTGTAAATTTGTGATTACAGATTGGTTTAAAAATTATGATATCACAATATTCTTATAATTGTCATCATGTGTAGAGTATCACATTAAAAAATGAAATTTTGTATCGTATGTTCTCTTAATTTCTTCATTTGTATTCAGTTTATTTCTTACTATATTAAAAATACTATCATACATTATTAGTTCAAATTAGCAATAGCCCCACCTTCACAGAGTGGTTATGTCGCTGAAAATGGTAGATGGCCGTAGTGTGAAGGTCCCGGATCGCGCGCGGGTCCCATCGTGCGGCTGTCGAACTAACGGTCTGGAGTTTTGGTAGGTTTTCTTCAGATGTAACGTGAATACGCTTTAGAACCCCTTAGAAAGTCCTCCTACCAAGTCCTGGCCCCATCTTTGCAGATAGTCTTAGCATAGCGTTGCCATAATAACACAAACATGAAATTAGCAATAAATGATTTCGTGCATATTTTTAGTTATTAACTTGAATTAATAGGATTTTAGCATCATTCTTTAATCAAATAAAATGACGAAATTAAACTTTTATTAAAAAAATTACAATTTTTTTATGCAAATGTGTTTATTTTATTATTATTTAAAAGTTTAAACAGTGGAAAAATTAAACAGAACTTTATTTGAAACGCTACACTATCGGCATGCTTACTATAATTTTTTTTATGCTGCATTCTAGTCATTATATTTTCCTACAATTTAATGTAAAATTGATAGCTCTATGTTTTATGATTTCGGCCGTCTGTCCGTCTATTCTCTAGCTGCCAAATATATAAACATTTGCCACGTACTTTATGTTTGCAGAATGCATCGACAGAAGCCCTCAAAATATTCTAAGATATTATCATTCATTATCAGTTTAAGAAAAGAAAGTGAAAGGCGGTGGTTGTATATTTCAAACAAAATCGCTATTGGTACTAATAATGATTAATTTCGAATTAATCATAAATTTCCATCTTATAAATTAATTTTCTACCTCAAAAGAGAATAACCATCGTATTTAGAGCTCTTTCATGACAGAAACATACTTTTCTTAGACGCCAAATTAAAAAAAAAGAAGACCTTGCAACATTTTGCTTTAATCGTTTCCTCTCTTCATCATGAACGCATGACGTTATACAGTACGTCCCAAAAGTTTAGAGACTAGCGTTTTTTTGTTCTTTTTTTGCATATAAGATTTTTGGAATTTTTTTGGATTATCTTGTTTGATACTTGTTTGTAAGAAGTTTAGATTTTATCAAACAAGCATGCAAATATGTATTGACTCAACAGAAATAGTAAACTACTTAAAGTACTTCAAACAGTCATAAATTTAATATAAAAAAATCTGATGTGTCCAACACATGACTTCCTTGCACGTCTATTAAATCAAAAATGTTTTCTACGCACTTCCTCAAAACTTATTTGTTTGAAAGAGATAAAATATCAATAATAGTAAGGATTAGCGATTTCTAGCCAAATATTTCGATATCGCCAAGCTGAGTTCAATTTGAGATTTCCTTCTGACACTTTATTTGGCGATATTTCACCAAAAGCCGACAAACTTGAGATAGTTTGCGAGATTTTGGGGATAGCCAAAGTAGTCATTGACCACAGACTTTCAATGAATTGAATGCATCCATACACCTTAATGTATTTAAAGTCATTTGGCTCACCCTGTAAATAAATTCCCAGTCGATTGCTGTAAAAAAGATATTGAAAACAGTTAGATATTATAATATAGTTCTAAATACAAAAGTTCAAAATTCTACGGGTTAAAGTTTTAGAGGTATACAAAATACCAAATAATTTTTAGAGCCAAATTTGGCGATATTTCGTCGAAACTCGTCAATGTCGACGACATTTGGCGAGATTTTGAGCATGGACCAACAATGACAGATTATCGCCAAATTTGGCGGTATTTCGCCAAAACTCGCCAAGAACGATCACAAATGGCGATACTTTGAGATGTCCATAGACATTAAAGTACTGAAATTCTTTTCGTTGGTCCTGTAAATAAACTCTCCAGTAATTGGAACCAAAAATCGAGATGCACAACTAGATGATACAACAATCTTATATATGAAATTTCATAATAGTTTTTGAGATTTGAGAGTTAAATATGCACACACGTACACCAAAAGTCGCCAAGCTTGGCGACTTTTGGCATAGTTCTTGAGGGTGGCACGTGACCGTGGTCGGACCATTACCTAACTTATGTGGTTGGACGGTATTGTGCTTGAAATGGATGAATGCCCCTAAAATTGCCATTGACCGTAATGTATTGGATATCTTTTGAGTGTTCCTGCAGCAGAACTGTAAATGATAAAGACACTTTTTTTAATGCAGAAATTCATTTTCTAACTCTTTACAGCATATATCACTTCTGAGTCGTTTGAAATAGCCCAATACCTCTAAAAAACGCTTTGATGTATTTCGGCCGATAGAGCGTAATGTATTTCGAATCTTTTAGGCGGTTCTGTAGATAAACTATCCAGTCGAATGGAACCGAAAGGGGAGGTGCACAACTAGATGTTACAACAATCCTAAATATAAAGTTTCAACATTCTACACCTAATAGTTTTTGAGATATGCGAGTTTAATGAATTTCGGCCCATTGAGCGTAATGTATTTCGAATGTTTTGGGCGGTCCTGTAGATAAACTATCCAGTCGAATGGAACCAAAAGGGGAGGTGCACAACTAGATGTTACAACTATCCAAAATATGAAGTTTCGACATTCTACGCCTAATAGTTTTTGAGTTAGGCGAGTTTAATGAATTTCGGCCCATAGAGCGTAATGTATTTCGAATCTTTTGGGCGGTCCTATACATAAATTATACATTCGATTGCGACCAAAAGGGGAGGTGCACAACTAGATCATAGAACAATGCTAAATATCAAATCTCAACATTCTACGACCAATAGTTTTTGAGATATGCGAGTTACATACATACGTACGTACGTACAGACGGCATGGAAAAACTGACCACAATAGTCTCGCTGCTGGTCAAAATGAGTTGCAGACGGGTTAATATGATCGTGCATGCTAGCCTACGATGAGATGCATCGAAAAAATTCTTAAAATTAAATTTAGAGGTAGTCAAAATCGGCTTTTTTGTCGAAATTTGGCCCCCAAAATTTTTCGGGATCACATTACTTCCTTATACTACGTACAAGGAAGTAAAAATAAAACGAAATAATGCTGTCCCAAAAATATACAGACAACCGGTGTTAAAAGTTGATTTAAGTACTGATCTCCAAATTTGTATGTTTCAAGGTCATGCACATGTCATTTAATAGCTTTTTGAGATGAAAGCGAAGCTGTCTTTCTTTCTTCGAATCATTGTAAAAATGCCTCGCAGCGTGCAGTTTTCCGAAACTGAAATTGCCCAAATTTATCATCTGCATGCTCGTGGAATGAAAGCTGTAGATATTGCAAGAAAACTTGGACGCATTAGTGCTGGTACTCATCGAATTTGATCAAAAGCCGACAATTTGAAAGCAAAATCTTGCACTGGGCGACCCAAAAAACAACTAAACGGCTAGACATAGAGATCTTTAGGTTAGCTTCAACCCAGAACTTGTCTGTATGGTCAATTTCTAGAGAAGTGGTCATTCCAGTATCAAAATCCACGGTGCATCGACGGCTGCTCGTAAGTAAATTGCTTGCTTATCGCAAAATGCTTCGTTCACCAAACCTGACAAAAAGGAATAAAGACGCTCGTGTTCAGTGGGCTCGAAAGCATATGAACTGGACATCCGCTTTCGAGCCTACTGATGAACTATTGAGTATTCAGTTTAGTGATGAAAAGAAGTTCAATTTAGATGGCCCCGATGGATGGGCATATTACTGGCATGTATTCGCAAAGAACCGCAAACTTTTTTTCAGCAGACATCAAGGAGGGGGTTCACTCATGGTATGTGAAGCATTTTCCTATAATGGAACTACCGATATTGTTTTTTTAAAAGGTCGTCAGTGTTCCGAAGATTACCAGAAAATGCTTGAAGTACTGTTACTCCCATTCGGAAAATTGCTACTGGGGGACGAATGTATATATCAAAATACAATTGTTCCATTCACGTCTGAATACGAAAACAAGTAGCTGTTACGGACTGGCCAGTCCTAAGTCCTGACCTGAACCCAGAGGAGAACCTTTGGGGAATACTAGCTAGAGACGTATATGCTAATGGGCATCAATTTGCAACAATTCAAGATCTAAAGCTGCAAATTGAAAGAAGTCGGTTTTTCTCTGGTGTTGGAATCTCTTCAAACTCTTATTTCGAGTATGCCTGATCGAGTTTTTGAAGTGATTAAAAAAATGGCTCAAAAATTTGAATGTTAAAGAAAAAAAAGTGAGTTGTCTATAAACTTTTGGGACACTAAATTTTCATTTTTAGTTTTTATCGCAAAGTCTGTGATTATGTGATATTATTTTTGTATAATATTATTATTGTATTTACGTTAATTATAATTAAAAATGCTTTTTGAAATATTTATTCATCTTTTTTTGTAAAATGAAAAAAAAACTGTTGTCCATAAACTTTTAGGACGCACTGTAAATTTCCCTTCAGAGATCATAAAGTTGATTCCCTGAATAAGTAGTTTTCAATAATGCACTAAAAGACACATGGCAGTCAATAACTAAGGAGAAACGAATATTTGTCTTGTGTATTTACGACAAACAATAAGAAGTTAAATATTTACTTAAAAAAATACATGTAAAACAGTCTTATAAGACATATATTTTTCTTTTTTTACAGACTTAATGTGTTTATCTGGATTTATCATTCAGATTTATTTATTTATTTATCTGGATGCATAACTATTTTTTTATTGTGACGCATATGGTGTATATTTTTATAACTATTAACTATTGTTTGCAAAACAGAGACACATACAAATCAACAGAAAATGTCTGGAATGTGAAAATACAAATTTCAAATTCTTCATCAGAGTTCTTCACAGTAAGTATCAAAGTTTTTCCAAAGAATTCAAAAATTTGCATTTTGTGAAATGCATAAAATGAATTTTTGCTCTTTCTATGTACAAAAACAGAAACAAACAAAAAATACACGAGGAATACATATTCAAAGCAAATAACTATTTCCAGATGATTTTTTTTTTCCTCAGCTGGCAAAGGCTGATTTTCATTTTAAATACCTCCTTCGTTCTCTGTTTTTTCGGCTTAAAACGCATTTAGGATTTTTTTTTTTTTTTTTTTAGATGACTATTCTCCTGGAAGAATAGTATTACTTCGGATTATTTTTCTATTCACCGTTTGTAGAAAGAATAAATATATGCGCATCATAAAACTGAAAAAGCTTCACCATAAAAAATAATAGCTTTCGAAAAGATCAGCATGAACCCAGAATGTAAAATTTAATATTAGAGTAAAAAAGGAAATTATAGCCAAACCTGTCTATCCCTAAACTCAATGAAAACGAAGAAAAAAAATCGAGATTTTGAAAACTCCGAATAAAGAAGTTTCGAGCTATATAGGTTTTAAATGCAGTCAATTAAAAGCTATTTGATTGTGACCAGTGCAGAAAAATACAGAGCTATGATCGCGGATTAATTGAACATGCACGGAAAAAATGTTTTGTTGAATTCAACAAAAAATTAATTGGCTTTATTTCAACCGAAACATTTTGTGAATTTTAGCAAATTTTTTGTTAAATTGACAAACTACTTCGTTGAATTAATAAACATTTTGTTGACTCAACAAAAATATTCATTTAAAATAGAGCCAATCAATTTTTTTTAATTAACAAAACACTTTTTTCAGTACCATAGCAATTTTAAAATTATAATTGTGCACCTTCATCAATGCAAAAACAGTCTTGACTGTTTCTATGTCTACTAATGTCCAGACTTATTTGTTGAGGTGTCTCGATTATTTAGTACCAAAAAATTAACAAACGAATGTTTTTAAAAAAATTGTCAATTAATTGTTAATATCTTTTTTAATTCTGTAAAAAACTATATAAATTAAAGAAAAAGAACCATTTTTAGACGTACAATAAAAAGTAAAATGAACCTTTTCGTTATTGGGATTATCATTATAGACAAACCTTAAAAAATAAAATTTTTAAATAAGATTAGCAGTATACACACACACACATACATATATGGTCAAGTTTTTACCAAATCTTCAGCTTTAAGACAGGTTAAATGGTTTATTAGGTTCTATGCGGTTACATATGCGCATGGTAGAGATGAGAAGGGAGGGGAGACGGGTACCCAGTGCGGCGTGAGTTGGATTAGCAGTTCTCGTGGCCAAAAGCTCTCGATTTTCGAGAAGCATTCCTATTTACGCAGATGAAACCACGTGGGACAGTAAAACATAGCTCCTCCTATCTTTCATATCTAATCCAATCACATGCATTTACTTACATGACCTATGTTTCATTACGAAGACGGGCACACACGTGTAAATGGAAAACGAATTCAGAATCGGGAGACCAGGTATCTGACATTTAACTAATGAAATGAAACAGCTAGAAGAACGCGCATGGCAAAAAATCTGGTGTATGATAGGAAAGCAAAGCTTACAGTGAAAGTACCCCACTTAATGAACAATACCCAAAATACCTTTTTATACATTACAGTGGCATATTAATGCATGTTTGTCGGCGGGGGGGCGGTTAGTTAGTCGGTGGGGGCGGTTAGTTAGAGGATTGACATATACGTCCATTTTATGGAAGTAAAATATGATCTTTTACATTAATTTCTTTTGTCTCAGGGGGGGCGGAGGGGGTGACCGTCCCCCCCTTTAATCCGCCCTTGATACATTACATATATATATTCGTCGGTTTTGGAGTTAAAAAAAAGGAAGAAAGAAGGCTTTCAAAGAGAAGTATTATTACTTCCAGAATGAATGTTAATTTTTAGTTTAGGCTATAACGTTAATCTGATTTATTTAAAATGAGAAAAGCCTAAATTAGAAAATAAAACATATTAATCTGGAAAAATACCGATTATGGAAGTCAAGCACTGCTAAAAAAAATCGTTTCATTAAATTGCGAAATAACTTCTTTGCATATGCGTTTAATAAAATGGAATTTTCCTTTTTTTTTTTTTTATGATCTAAATTAGTCATAGGTATTGACTCAGAAAAAAGGATGAAAAAAACGCCTTACGCCTTAAAAGTTTTAAAACTATTGGACTATTTCATCATGAAACATATTTTACTTGTTTCTGAAATAAGAGTATTTTATTACGAATTGTGCTTTCAATGAATGAATGACTTTTGCGAGAAAAAATATATAATGACAAAATCGTATTTGAAATTTACTTACTTATATCACACCAAAAAGGAAAGTATTTTGAATTCACATTTTTCACTTTCTGAAGAGAGAAAATGACACAAAACTCTTGGTTCGTGATCTCAAATTAAAAAAAAAAACTTTGAATAACATGTCATATGTTTAGCATGTAATGGTAAAATTTCCGTTTGATTTAATCGTAAGCAGCACTCCCTGGTTCTTTGAATGTTAGACGTTCAGATAACATTGCTGTGTTGCCGGGGTTATCGCTATTTATGATGCAGATTTATTTGGGCTGCACATGAGTTCAACAGAATGTACGACTTGTATGCAAGCATAAGTGTATATATCACGCTGGAAAATTAGCTAATTATTAGTTAATGACCATCTTGATTTATTTGGGATGCAAGTAAGTTCAACGGAATGTAACATCTTGCATACGTAAATATGAAATTAATCTTTGACACAAATAATGAGATTAGAAAAATTTAAAGCTTTCAAACATCAGTATGACACCATGCAAAAAAGAGGCATTTTATTACAGACTTTACAAATATAGAGCAAAAAATCTGCAAAATAATTAACAATCTGAAGAACGAAAAAATAGAAAAAATTTAATTTTGATATTTACATCTAATGTTATCACTAAAAGAAATGTTATTTTTTATAAATCGCAAGTTAAAATACTTTTGTACTTTCTACAAATAACGACGAAAACAGAAACTTTAACAAGCACTATCGTTGGCTTAAAACTATATTTTTTGTTTGGGATTTTATTTTTTTTTTTTTCATTGATACATACTGGTTAATATTTCGATATATAGAGGAGATCCGGGCTTATTTTCGAACTTTTTTTAGTCAATGTAACTTCTTTTAAACTTATTTTGATGTACACAGGATATCATTGGATTCAGTTGCAGATTATTGGAAGTTTGTCGGTGGGCAGTTAGTTTGTTGGTGGAGCCGCTTAATTAGAAGATTGACATGTACATCCATTTTATGGAAGTAAAATGGGATCTTTCACATTGATTTCGTTTGTCTCGGGGGGAGGGAGCGGTCACCCCCCCGCTTTAATCCACCCTTGATTTGATTTCCGATATCTTTCTGTACAAAAAGAATAAGCAGCTCTTGACAGCAAATTCTAAAGTCTGAATTTTTCAATTCTATTTTAAATGGTAAAACGCTGGCAAAAATCTTGTTATTTTTAATTCTAAATGAAATTCAACGCCCTCTGGTGGCATTACGCGATGCTCAATCACGCTTCATTTTTAATCATTTGCATATATGTCTAACACGTACACTCATTCCAAGTTTGTTACGATCCCTACTTCTTGGTGCGCTCATTTTTATGGTAATGAGTATATGTATTATCTAAAATTTTACTAAATATATTTTTCTAAATTATTATTTTTTTCAGTTTCCAGCCTGAACTAAAAGTAATTTGAATTTATATATTTATATGCGAAATTATACCTCAACTTACGAGAATTCGACTTAAATGGCACGACTTACTATCGCTTGGTCCCACCTATCGCGTAAGTTCGGAGTATATTTCTGTGCTTGAAAAGTTTCACACTGTGGAAAAAATGAAGGGAACAGCTCTTCTGACCATGTGACATCTACTGAACTAAAACTTTCGTAGTTTATGTGTTCTGTGTAAATACTTCAGCCAGTTTGGATTCTGGCATCATCTGACTGCTCATTTCAAGACTAAAACCATTTGAAAAACGTGCCCGTAAGGAAAATACGGCTCTAGTCTCCCTCTAGTATTTATTTGCAGATATATTTTATCAAAAATATACATTTTTTTTATAAAGTGCGTCATTCAAATGTGCATTTGAATAACGTTTACCTCACTGCTCCTCTAAATTTTTTTTTCGCACTCTTCACTTCCGAAGATAAAGTTTAATGTGGGTGTTTGCTTTAGTGCGTGTTAAACGAGACTAATTAAGCTTCACGCTAAATATTTTTATTGAAAAACAGATTTAATATGCTATAGCAACAACACCTGCCCCCCCCCACACCAAAAAAAAATCATAAAATGAGGAAAGGCTTTAAACTAACGATATCAGCCATTATGGGTTTTTAAAATCTGCTTAATGGCAACTTCAGGGTGCTGGAAAACCTTTAAATCGTTCAATTGACTCATTATGCAGACATTTTAGCGTAAAATACGAAAATTATGATAAGCATTAAAACGTAATGTTTTAAATGGAATTTCTTGGTGCAGGTGGTATCTCAAAATTTACGAAAGGTTTGTTGAACTGAAATTTTATGAAATGAAAAATATTTTTATATTTTTCTTACTTCTTAAAAAGAGAAAAAAAATGTCAAATGTTTATATTATTTTACTGTCAATAAACATTTTTATTCTTTCTTATTCTTTTTCGAAAATGTTATGCTTAATTATATAGAATTATGATATTTAACATATTTGTATCTTAATTGTAAGTGTGTGGTTGAAATTCTGAAGCAAAACTATTTTTAATTTTATTTTATTAACAAGATTTTATTTGTCTCACTTGTATATATGTATTTTCATACCTTCCAGACACGCAAATTAATTTAATTTTGTTGACATATCAAGAATCAATAACGATGCAACATTAATAAAAATCAGTCACAAAATATGGATATTTCTTTTAGGGAGCACACAAAATAATTTCAATACACTTCAGACTAAAAACAGTCATTGTTTAAAGTGTGTCTGCTAATAAGACTGCGTCTGCTAATAAGATAACGTTTTCATTATGTATGGGTCATTCGACCCATTTCTTCTCTCCATTCTTCTACTGATTTTTCGATGTCTTTATGAGATTACAATATTGGTCCATCCAATTTTGCGTATATACTATTTCTGAGATATTTTTTTAATCATCAAAAGAAGTGACACTATTAAAAAAATGAAACATTAATTTTGAGGCTTATAATATTTATTAGCAATTTCATTAACTATTTTATGAATATAGATTGCAATAAAGAAGATTAACGTTTAACTATGTATATCCAACAAATTAACGCGAAAATATAGCTTATACTGAGAATAGAATTTTTTAAAGTTTTTTGAAAAAGCTTGTGTTAAATAGCGTAAAATAAAAAACAAGAAAATAAAACACTTCATTAAACATTAAATTAGTACATGAAACACTTTAAAATACAAATATATGCATTTAAGAAACTTAAAATAATATTACAAATTCTGTTAGCATAACTTTTGCTCAAAAGTAGCTTCCTTCGGCTGCAATACATACATCAATGTCGAAAATTCTTCCTGTGCTTAAGTATCATACTCGGTGCTACATCTCTGCATGCTACACGTATACGATTTAGTAAGTGTGACCCCGGGTAGTTTTTTGTAAAGCCTGACTATAACGTTTTGCTGAAAGTATTCTAAAATTAATTTTGCTTCTTATGCCAGCATTATGCCGGAAAATGAAATTAAAACCTATAATTTAAATTTCAATATTTATAGGAAACCTTAACGGTTTACCGTAAAGGAACATTTTTAAACGTGGAAAAGTGACTTAAGTCAAAATATTTGCTGCTTTATAACTCTGTAAATTTTGGTCGTAAAAGGACGAATTTTTTTTTCTTACTGTGCATCCATTTGTATAAGGAAAGATTTTCTAAATATAGCTGATAGGACTGAGGGACCGTATAAAAATTTAACTTCCATAATTTTCATAGGAATTGATTTTTTGACTCAATTGTTTCTGATATAATAGATTATAGAATTTAAAGCATTTTTTGCAATTAGAACTATGTGTCTCTGACTAATGGTTCAGAAAATAGCAAATGGGCGCCGTTATCACTGGACACCCGGTATATTTAAATGTTAAAAATATTCCATATTCTAGATAAATAAAAGCTCATGTTCATTTTTACTTGCTTTATGAATTATGCAAAATCTCAGCGTTTTTTCAAAAATCTTCTGATTAAGTTAAACGATTGAATTATTTTTAAGTTTCCATGCGAAATATTTTTTTAAAATTAATTTAAAATTGAAATTGTGTTTCACTGAAGTAAAACGACTTTCAGGATTTACCTTCGAACAAAAAAACTGCATGATTATTTTAAAAGTATATAATAAAAGACATTTCGAACAGAAGTCAAAGAAAATATACTGTTGATATTAAAGTATCAAAAAGTAATGTTTCATTAATCATATCAACATTTTTGAAGAAATATATAATTTAATCATTTTAAAAGCATACTAATTAATTTCTCTAAAATGTGATTCCAAGAAGAAGCGAAACTTTTATATGAATTTATCAAATCATCTCTTTTCCAAAAATAACATTGTGAATATATTCGAAAACCATATCGAAATGAATTAACAGATAGAAGAAACCGAAGATACCAAAACTTTATCGATTATTCTACAGGAAACTCTGGAGCTTATGTAGTTCCTCGCTGATTTTACTTCACACATCTTCAGTCCAGGCCCTTCCTGGAGAAAGAATTTATCTTTGATAAGGATTCCGGAAAACCTTGATTGGATTCCAATTCTGAAGCCTCTAAACTGCAAAAGGATAAAGAGTTTAGTATGGGTCTCACATTCTGGATCAATCGAAATGGGAATATTTCTTGAAGATATGTTCATAGCACTCACGCAAATTGCTATGAACAGAGATATGTTTAATAAGTCTGGACAAACTTAATAGTTCTCATGTAGTACAAAACCGTTCTCCTTTTCTTAGGCATACTTTTTAAATAAATGTTATCCACTTAAATGCAATTTAAGGGTTTGGCACATTTAAAATACTACGCGGGAATAAATCGCATGATTTACGGACATATTCTGAAATAAAATTATTTGGAGATGTGTAGGGTGTCTTTAAACAATGTGTATTTTAAACTGTAAGAAATGAACATCACCTCATTAATATACGGGGCGCATTTTACTAAGTTTTTCCCGTAAGGGGGCCATATAAAAATTAGAATTTTTTACTGGTAAAAATTGTTAATCGATAACATAAAACTCTGTACCTTTTTCTACGTAACTTAGTAATTCACTGTACATGTCTGTGATCAGTATTTACGGAACTGACTTCTAAGTCAGGGTGCATTAAGGGCCAGTCACATTAACCTTTCTCACAGCGGATAGCTGTGATATGTGCGGGAAGAGAGTGAATCAGGCTCTTGAAGATGTCTAATGGGATGCCGAGCCATGTCGTATGGTTTTAATTTCTTCTAATGACATCAGTAGCGGTTCCAGAGGGGGGGGGGGGTCACGGAGGTCATGACACCCCAAATGATCTTCAACTAAGGGACCTAGATTAACCATTCCACTCCCCCCTCAAAAAAAGGAGGGCCCAAGCCGAGCTTGGACAGGGGTCAAAAATTCAGAGGCCTTGCATACATATCACATTGTGCTGCTGAATGAGTATTCCTCTTTAGAAGACCATTGGTCTCTAAAGAGGACTAGTTTATTTTATAACATTTAAGTATGCACACAATATTCTACGTGCTCAGACGTTACTCCTTGGCAGAAAAATATGCAGCCATTTTGTAAATATGTGCGTTCATCCATATTCATCCATATATGGAGGGAAAAGGAAGAGGGAGTCACAACGAGCCTGATTAAGGTAAGGGTGGATGGGGTAGTTGCCCCGAACCCACAATAAAAGAAAACTCTCAAAATCTAAAAATAGTTTGTAGAAAAATGTGGTGATCCACCGGGTGATCCAAAAGTCAGGACAAACTTTACAAATTAATAATTTGAAAATGAATTAAGATACAAATAAACGGTTTGCACCAAACGAATGGAAAAGAAACCGGGTTTTGTGTGGCAACGAAACGAAAATAGTTCTGTTGGCGAACAACAGATGGCGCTATATTGTTTTATTTCACCAAAAGATGATTTACAAATGAAAAAAATGTTGACAACTTACAATTCAGCTTAATTACAGTTAATTGGTACTAGAGTAAATTTTTAATGTGCTGCCCATCATTCAGAAGTACAGTTGTGAGACGAGTCACCGCACCGTTCAAAGCATTTAGTAGCATTTCTTGCGTTACGGCTGACACATTTTGGCGGATGGCATCTTTCAGTGCTGCTAGTGATGTCGGTTGGTCGCGGACTTCAAGAATCCCCACAGCCAAAAGTCACGGGGCGTAAGATCGGGAGATCTTGGAGGTCATGATTGACTAAAGCAGCGACTGATAATGCGATCCTCTCCAAATGTTGAGCGTAGCAGATGTTGTACAGGCAGAGCAATATGATGTGGTGCTCCATCTTGCATAAAGGTGACTGTTTGAAGTGCCTGTCGCGCTTGCAGTGCAGGAATAATGTTGTTCTGTAACAGTGCTGCATATCGCTGACCAGTGACAGAAACTGTTTTGAAACCCGTCTGTGTGACTTCCTCGAAAAAAAATGGACCAGTTATGAAATCAGCAGTGAAGCCACACCAGACTGTCACTTTAGGTTGTTGCAAGGGTAACTCAACAAATGCATGTGGATTTTCTGTGGTCCACACTCGACAATTGTGGGTGCGCCAGACACCGCCAGAAAGTGTGAAATGTGCCTCATCTGTCCAAAGCACAGTGTTAATGACATTCTGGTTACGATTAGGGTACGGGCACACGGATCGCGTTTCCCGCCATAAATTCGCCCTTGGGTTACAAAGTCGACTAGAGATTAAAAGAAATAACTTTTACACATGTTGATGTTTGTACACATCGTGCGACTTTAATCAAGTAATTCAGAAAATTTAAAAGGAGAGATTTTCTTTGGAGAAAAGAAAAAAAAATAAGTTTGTGATGTAAAACTATCCTCGTTCGTTTTTGTGCATCAAATAATTTTAATATTTTTTATGCCTATGCGTAGTAGTGCAGATGGTCAAATCAGTCACTGTGACGTCACAGAGGATCTCTGTAGTCACTGAGTGTCACAAAATAGTCTCATTGTGACTGGTAAGTGACGTTGCGTCACTGTGCGGTTACTCTGACACTGAACTCTTCTTTGTGACTAATCACCAAATGACGTTGCTGCGAAGTCACGATGTGACTGCTCTCTTGTATCTCTAAAGTTACATTGACCGCTTTTGCGTTTTTTAAATGTGACTCGATTGTTGCACATTTCAACTTGCAATTTCGGTCATAATAACGTGAAAATACGATAAAATGTTTTAGGAAAATTTTGGAGACATTTGTGTGACTCAATTTAATTTTTTTTTAATTTAAAAATGCACTTTTATGTATAATGTATCAAATCTCGTCAAAATGTAAAATTTTTCAACATTATTTTTAACAGGAAAAAAAAACTTAAGAAATTACTAGAGCTTCATTTTACAAATACATTGGGAATAAAAACTCTGACACCTAGAAAATAATTTTTGAATGGAAAAGAGAGAGAGAGAGATTGGAACGAGGGAGAGAAAGGATTTCCAATTATTTAATCACAATCATAGCTTATTAACATATTAAAATTTATGACTTCGGTCATGAAACAGAAAATATTGCTCTAAGTAATGTATCGAACACAGAAAATATTTCAGAAATTATTACAATTTATATGGTAAATGAATAGAATCATAGACTAAATAGGAAATAATATTAGAAAATGAAAAAAGGAAAAGGTTTCCAATAATTTAACTAATATCTTTACTTAATAGCAAACGTATTTTTTTCTAATTATAAAGGGTGGGCCACTACAATTTCTATCTTCAAAACTATTTTCTGCAAGCAGTTCACTTTTTAAATAAATTCTGCAAGGCTGTATAGTGTAACGTAAGCTACTGTTAAACAAGTTGATCCAGGCTCGAATCTCGGCAAGAACCGAAATATATGGAATGGTTGAGAATATTCAAGAAAAATGGCAGGAATATTTTTTTCTCCTTTCGGGTTAATTATTTCTCCTACCGGTTCACTAGAGATCATCGTGTACCTTATTGTGGGATCACAGGGTGACCGTGATGAAAGTAGGCTGTATCGACTTCACAATGACCACGCATCCCCGTCAAAATGACTACTCGTGGTCTTGAACGTGGAAAATGTACAGGTGATGACATTTTATGAATAGTAACAACGCCATTATATTATTTAGTATTATATTAATAATCTTATGTGAAAAGTATCGACGCTACAGGCTTATGTAATACATCTCTTTTTGTTTTAATTAGTTGAAAAAACGCTAAATATTGAAAGAGCATATTGTATTTCAGGATTTTTCAATCTAATCGCATGTCTATACAAACATAAAATTTAGATGCATGTTTAGACAAACATAACAACAAGATGGTTGACGTACGGTGACAGGTTAGAAAGTCCGTGAAATATTGAAAAATCGCTCAAAATACAGGGTGGTTATTATTTAACGCGAGGTGTTGAGAGCCCCTCTAGCGAGTAAAGTATTGGACGAAACCTAACCAAATTTGATGAGCATACATAGTAGACCATGGGATTTTGATTTAAAAAAAAAATATATATATATATAGTTCCAAAATTTGCCACCGGGGAAATTTTGGCGCTGCAAAAGTGCCCCAGAGGTCCCCGATCTCAATCCTTGCGATTTTTGGTTGTGGGGATTTCTTAAAGGTGTTGTTTATCAAGGACATGTCTCCGATATCGCAACGTTAAAGGATCGAATAACGTTACACGTGAGGCAAATCAACTCTGATATGCTGAGCGGCAGTAGAAAATGTCGTGCATCGTATGCAGTTCTTGGTATTTACCAATGGTGCGCATATTGATCATGTTTGCTGCATTGTTTGTCAATTAATCATTCAATATTTACGCTAATACACTTTTGCAGCGCCAAAATTGCCCCGGTGGCAAATTTTGGAACTATTTTTTTTAATCAAAATACTATGGTCTACTATACATGCTCATCAAATTTGATTAGGTATCGTCCAATACTTTACTCGCTAGAGGGCTCTGAACACCTCACGTTAATTAATAACCACCCTGTAGAAGAATAAATAATTTTTCTGTTTTGATTTTAACTGAATGATATTTTTCCTCTTAAGTTGTTGCACATTTTAAATGTTGAAAAAGCAAAAAATCGAGGACAGAATAATTTGTAAATTTTTAATACATTTAAAGATTTTCTTCGGCAAATTTTTACATGTTTATTAGGATGATAATGTTTCACTATAAATATTTGCATTTGAGACAAACAAATAAGTACACAAACATCGCATTTGCTTTATTTATATGTAGGTAAAATGTTTATCGAGTAAAAATATTATTTGGCTTTGTATTAAAATAATTAAAAATAAACTTTGTAAAATAACACGATAAAATTTACTTCAACGGCCAGACAGCTGTTTCGAGCAAAAACTTGTTTGCCCTCCTACAGTGACAAACACCTGAAGATAGGAACTGAATTGTTCTTGTTGTTGTGAACAGGTACATCGGATTTGTGTGCTTGGCTCGAATCCGCTTATAAATCCTCGTCAGATGGACAACACAAGGTGGGGTACCCTCTGTGAAGTTCTTTCTAAGGGGTCCTAACCCGTATTTACGCTAAGTTTCGGAGAAAACCACGAAAAACTCTGAACAGTTAGGTCGACGGACATGCGATAGGACCCGAACCTGGGACCTTCATACTTCGCCCGTCTGTCATTTCCAGTGACATAAGCACTGTGCCTGGTGAGGCCGGGAACTGAAAAGAAAGAAATAGAAACCTGCAACGAACAAGTCAAAACAAAGGAACTAATATGGAAGAAACCAGGAAAAGGGGAATACAGTACAACAAAAGAACAGTCACCACCACAACAACAACAAAAATGGAATTGAAATGTTGAAATATGAAATGCTGTTGTTGTTTTAGTGACTGTTCTTTTGTTGCACCGTTTTTTTGCCCTTTTGCATGTTCCTTTTTATGCCATTTTCCCCTTTTTTATTTTTATTTTTTTCTGTATTCTTTTTAGTTTTCTATATTTTACCTTTTTATGTGCCTTTTTTCCCCCCCCCTTGCCTTTCCCTGGTTTCTTCCTTTTTAGTTCCTCTGTTTTGGCAACGACTTGTTCGTCGCTTGTGGTTCTGTTTACTTTCTTTTCAGTTCCCCGTTCCTATCTTCAGGTTTTTGTCACTGAAGAAGGGCAAACATGTTTTTGCTCGAAACAGGTATCCGGCCGTTGAAGTAAACTTTATTGTGTTATTTTACAAAGATTTTTATTATTTTATGTTTTAAACACCAGTTACTTTGAGTGATTTTATTATGGCTTTGTATTATTTCCAGGTGCCTTGTTCACAGAAGACCAAAGAGACAGCCCATCAGAGCTCGCCTTTAAGTATTCTGTTTACAGGATCAATAACGACAAGACATTGCTAACCAATACAACGCTGGTATATGATATACAATACGTACCAAAAGACGACAGCTTTCACGCCGCTAAGAAAGGTAAGAAATACTGTTGAACATTTCCTTAATGTGTAACAGTGTAAGAATCTGGTGAAAGAATTGCAAACACTTAGAGTAAAAAGCGGATAAACGGAAATGAGAGTTTCTACGTGGAGAATAATTCTGTTGTTTCTGACTGTCATTGGAGCTATAAATATCCGAAAAGAAGTCGGAACTAATACGTACAGTAATAAAAGTAAATCTGAAGCAAAATACCTTCGGTGGTTATTCATTTGTAAAGAAAAGGAACTTGTATTTTTCCTTTAGTTAGTGCTCTAACTTTCAGTTTAATTCAGACAACGCGTTCAGTGAATGTATTGCAAAACCCAATACAACTTTCAAAAATTGAATAATATTACTATGCATGGCTCTGAAATGTAAGGATGTCAAAATTATTTAATCCTACGCATAATATTTTTTCATTGAAATCTGTTAGACCTGGAGCTTTCAAAGATAAACTTTTGTCTTTATTTAGTTATAAATTAAGTCCCTTACGTTTAAAAATTCTAGAAAGTGCATTTATAGTTTAGCATTTCAGATTCGTAAATGAGACAGTTCCTCTTAAATCATACCTTAAGAATCATTTTTTTTAATGTGCGCTGCTTCCAGGGATGATACAGACCATTCTTGTTATTGTGTTCATCTGCGCCAAGTAGAGCGAGAACGTAACAAGAAATTTGATTGCGCCAAATATTCGTAATAAATAGAAGACGAAAGAGAGAGATTTTATAAAACACATTTTAGCGTTATTAAAATTTGCTGAAACGTTGACACTTTCAAAAAGAAAGAGATCTATTTTCTGAGTTACAAAGTAATTTTGAAGAGTGTTTTCAAACTTATTTACATAAGCTCATATCGAATTTTAAATGTATTAAAGCTTCTCTCGATAAACTTTTCTTCTCTATGCATCAGGTTGAAAATTTAAAGGCATTTATTACAGCCTAAAATATTTTCATATGTTTAGAAAGTACAAAAAGACTATTATGAACGCGTAAACACGCAATACAAAAATGCTTTTACAAACAGCCGAAAAATGTTTAAAAAAAAAATGTGTTGCATTTTATAAATAGAAAAAAAAATCTATATGCTGTAAAAACATATATTTTCGCGAGGATTTAATTTTCGCAATTTTCGCGAGCTCGTCTTAACCTCGAAAATTAAATTCTCGCGAAATACTTTTTATTTCTCGCTTCAAAAATAATTAAAAATCAGAAATTTTTAGTTACGAAAATTTAATAATTTCTTGCACAGTTAAAAACTCTTTCTTGACAACTTTCTTTCTTAAAACTATATACTGAATATAAAACAATAATACAACTAATAGAATGCAGCTCATTCACTTACATTATTTATACCAACTTCTTAGAAACCATTCAAAATGGAGAGGGGTTGAAGACAAACTTTCCTGGCAAAAAAAATTTTCTTAAAATGCCTTATACAAAAGGAGTTCTATACTTAGGTATTTTGAGCTTTTCAACTTCCGGTTCAATTCATATAAAATTAGCGAAATCATATATATATATATATATATATATATATATATCAGCAGAATTAGAAGGCCAAACTGTATAAAATTGAGATGCAATGAACCATGGAATGGAAATTATAACCTCTAGGACTTTCATCAAGGGCCATTTCAGAAGATTATAATTAAAGCCAACAAAGTAGTATGATTTCGGTTATATGGCATATCAAAAGATATATTCACTCCACACATTTAGACCCTATCCTACTATAGAAAAACAAGAAAATAAAAGCATAATTATTTAGAAAGAAAAATAACCGAAAAACACTGCGAAACAGATATACCCAACAGGAACAAGGCAGATCACATGGCATGCGACAACATGCGACAACAAATTTTGTTGTAAGACTGTGGCCATAATCAAGAGATGTAATGCAGGTGTTGCCAGAATTCGAATTAAGATTATAAAAGTGTTGCCAGAAACAGTTGTGTAAAATTATTTGACAGTGTTCAAATACAGGTATATTAATTAAATTAACATAAAGATATAGTAATTTAATTATCTTTATATGGAGCTCCGATTCAAAAAATTAGAATAATGTATAAAATAATGGGTTTTTATTGCTGCTACAGTGTCAATTTGAATACTCTGTTCAGAAAAAAATATTTAAAGTGTCTAAATATCTTCAGTTGTAAATATAGCATAAATGTTTATTTTGATTTGTCACACTAATAATTAGCTATTTAAAAAATATTAGAACTATTTATAAGCTAGAATATCTGGATACCATGGTTCAAACAATTAGAATATGCAACTATTTTCCTATTGGTTTAGAGAACAACTGCGAGACTAACTTGTGCGGACTATAAAATGTTTTCCGCTGAAAGTGAAAAATCTTTTGGCATTTGATTTTAGTTCAGTATTTGATTAATATGGGACGAAAGAGTGACTTATCTGAGGCCGTAAAATTTCGAATTTTGTACTTGCACAAAGAAGGAAAAAATACAATTGTTTATAGAAAAGGAAGTGAAATGTTCTCACACATGTGAGTAGAGTTTTGTGAGAATATTCTAATAATAAGGGTTTCTCTCTATTCTAAAAAAAAGTAAAGGCCGCTCTCGCCGCCGCTAGCGCTGTCAAAGCTTCTGGACCTATCTCCTCCTAAACCGTAGGGATTTGAGTTTCGACTAAGGTACCCACAGATTCGAAAAATTCCGAGGAACCTGCTAGGCAGATTTAAATTTCGAAAATCGAATTATTTTAGAAGATATTAATAAAAAACTGAAAAAATAAACAGAATGGTTGCCAGATTTGGCATAAAATCATTCATTCCTTTGCAACAAAGCGTTTCCAAGTATCTAGAATCGCGTGAAATTTACAAAGTTAACACAAAAAGCCTAATAACTTCTTCACCGTTTGCACGATCCGCTTGAAAATTTTCATGATCATGTATAAAAATATAGAAAAGAATCTGTGCTTCTTTAAAAACCTGAAAATCTACCCGTTCCCTCCTTTTTAAGCGATTTTTCGCTATTTTCAGCACCATTTTATTTCCGACAGTCAAAAAAGTAAATCATTTGCGTGACAAAATTACCCTTTTCAAGTGAATATGACGTCATACAATTGGGATTCAAATTCGTTTAAAAGAGATTTTCCAGATTACACAGTTTATTATCATTTTTTTTTTCACAAATAAATCGTTTGCATGGACATGAGAATAGCTGTGTACACAAAACGAAATCTTTCGATTGCGAAAAGATCCGCGAGTTTCCAGAACAGCATGAAATTTAATTTGGGTATCTC
This sequence comes from Cheiracanthium punctorium, assembly GCA_038373885.1. Classification (NCBI taxonomy): domain Eukaryota; kingdom Metazoa; phylum Arthropoda; class Arachnida; order Araneae; family Cheiracanthiidae; genus Cheiracanthium; species Cheiracanthium punctorium. The sequence goes on from JAWZYV010007652.1 coordinate 233,832, forward strand.
TCTATTCTAAAAAAAAGTAAAGGCCGCTGGCGCTGTCAAAGCTTGTTGGCCTATTTCCTCCTAAACCGTGGGGATTTAAGTTTCAACAAAGGTGCCCACACATTCGAAAAATTCCGAGGAACCTGCTAAGCTGACTTAAATTTAGAAAATCGAATTATTTTAGAAGATATTAATAAAAAACTGAAAAAAATAAACAGAATGGTTGCCTGATTTGGCATAAAATCATTCATTCCTTTGCAACAAAGCGTTTCCAAGTATCTAGAATCGCGTGTAATTTACAAACCTGAGTTAGAATTACGCCCATTTTACGCCAAAATAAAAACTATATGAAATAAGTAACTCAAAATGTGTTACACAAAGTTGACAATTTTCAAATAGTAAGTTCGCTTAGACAACAGGAGTTTATAATTAGCGATTATTCGTTTTTCTAAAACAGAAAAACTAATATCTTGAAAATGAAAAATAATTAAAATGCAGATTATTTTAAAGCCGGTTCTCGTCCAGCTGGATTATTTGCTACCAGTAGAAATATTTGGCGTTAACTATGCCATTATAGCAGTTATAGTATACTTTGGATAATTGCTAGCGCGACGAGATGGTATAATTCGTGGTGTTAAGTACGCCAATCTGCAAACGATTATGTAAATGAAAGTATGGATAACAGTTTTCCGGTAACCTTAAATGAACAGTAAATATAGGTTGTGAGTATGTGTAAATCGCCAAATAATGAAAAGTCGCCATTGGTGGCAGGCTATTCTATCTGTTCCGTAGCTTTTATTAACTTTATATGTACGCAAGTCGCCAAATAATGAAAAATCGCCATGGGTGGCAAATTCGCAAGGTGTCCAATAGGTTTTACATTATTAAAAACGCTTTAGCTCCTAATTAGTATAACCTTTGAATGGCAACATTAAATATCATTGTGTTTCTGAGGAGTACAAATAATTTTTCCAGCGATTATAAGCGGAATCCGCACTCCAGGTGGAGTATAGCTCAGGACCCGTACAACACGGATTCCCATAACAAAATATCTTCCGTGTTATGAGGGGTAGGGGGTCTACTGTAGTGTGAAGTTTAAATTTTTATGTACCAATGAAGATGCAAGAACTAAGCAATGTGTAGCTTAGCTCGGTAACATTCTATCTGATCCAATCTTCGGGTTTTCTCTGTTGAAATTATGTCTTTTTTACGAATAAGCCCGATTAGGGGCCGAAAGCCTCATATGAAAAGCGTGCGTAGCGAGTCTGGGGGCCTTGGCCCCTAGTTCAAAAAAAAAACTCTTTAAAAGTGGTCGAAAGCCAGTAACTTGAGTAAGAGATGAAAGGAAATTAAAAATGATTGCGAAGAAATATCGCTTTCGAAGTGTGAGATATTTGCAGAGAAAATGGAAAGAAGTAGGTATAAATACCTCTAAATCTACATTACGACGACTTCACAAATTAGGTTTTAGATCACGAGTGCCTAAGCCACTCTTATCAGCTAAGCAAAAAGTTGCAAGAGTTTTTAATGGAGTAAACAAAGGCTATTTTGGTGTCAAGATGACTGGAAAAAGGTACTCTTCAGCGATGAAAGTATGTTTTGTATATCTCATGGGAATCAAGACATGCGTGTTCGGAGACTTAAACAAGAAGCCTTTGATAAAAAGTGTTTAAAACGTTAAGTTAAATTTGCTACCTCTATCTTGGTATGGGGCTGTATGACTGCACACAAGGCCCAGGCAGGTTATGCTTTGTTAACACAAAAGTCAATTCAGAAGTGTATCAAGACATTCTTGAGCACTTCATGATACCTTCATATGAGGATTTATGTGGTGACGATTTCGTGTTTCAGCAAGATTCAGCCTCTTTCCACACTTCTAAATCGACAACTAAATGGCTCCGGGAGAAGGAAATAAATGTACTAGCTTGGCCTTCAAACTCATCCTATCTAAAATCCACAGAGAATTTGTGGGCAATTATGAAAAAATGACTTGAAGAAGTTTCGCCAAGAGACAAAAAAGAACTTATTACTAGTTTGAAGAGCATATGGGCAAATATTGATAAAAATATTTGTGAACCTTTAGTCAGTAATATGCCAAACCGTTTAAGAGCCCAGCAAACACACACGGGTTCTCTGAACGTCTATTAACGTTCAGAAGACGTTTTCTGAACGTTAATAGCCGTTCACAGAACCTGTGTGTGTTTAAGAGCCCAGCTAAGGGTAATGCAACAAAGTACTGATTAGGATGTAAAATCCCTTCGACTTTAAATTCGAGCTCTACTATTTACATTATTTTAATTTTTTTGAAACATGTTTTAAAGTATTCTAATATTTTGAATTTTTTTCACTTCCTGTTTTAAATATATTTTCTATTTCATTGTGATATGTTTACATTTATATAATCTACAAATTATGCAGATTTATAGTATGTCATTTATATTTGATGTTATTGATCATTTATTTGATGAATTAGATTTGCAATTTCTTTGAACATATTTTCTTTCATTATTCTAATTTTTTAAATCGGAGTTGTATACAGAGGGAGAGAGAGAGATCTGTTTTTATTTTCAAAAATTTATGTTTCGGAAATTCATTGTTCAATAACGACAATGTTAATTTCTTATGCATTTATGACTTCATGAGTGTTATAGAAAATATTTTGCAATATTTGTCGTGTTTTAAAATGTGATTAACAGTTTAAAATTCAATAAATACTTCATTTTGAAAGAATGGCTGTACACTTTAAAGACAAAATGAGGGTAAAAGTGTAAACATATCCAGTTAATCCTGTTTCAGCGTTTTGTGTTATAAAATGTATTCAAAAGTAAGTGCATATAAGACAACAAAGTATTATTCTTTTTTGTTTAATATCTTTAAAAAGCTAGAACGCCTGAGCCCTAAGTAGCACTGCAATTTCACAAAAATGTTTCAAAAACTAATATACGTAAACGCTGTTGAAGTCATAAATATATTAAGGATTCTTTAGAAATGCTTTCCCTCTCGGAAGTAAGACTTCGGAAAACAGTCCATTTTATTTTCTCAAATCCAATTTACACTTTGCACCTTAAAAATAAATTAAAGAGATGAAACTGCGGAGTATTGCGTTACAATATCCGCTGCCATGGTAACGGAATTTCTCAGTCCAAGGGAATGTTGAGATAAACATTTTTAATTCTTTTTTCGTCCCTTATCTGCAGACCCCACTTATGAAAGTAACAGAACACTAGAATGTGAAGAAGCCCTTAATAATCGTTTTAAAATGAAAACGTTGCATGTTTTATAAGGTTCCGAAGAAAGCTATACTCTCACTAAATTTGCATAAAAATTAAATTCGCCAGAATGTTATTCAACACATTTGTGCAATTTTTAAAATTTAATGTTTATTAGAGGTTTGTTTTTGTTCGTAAATCAATTTATATTTCATTAATTTGTAAAAATGTCTTTAATTCATAGTATCACAAAATGAAATTTTGAAGAGTCTTGAAATGTTTAGCTTGAGTAAGTACAAAGCGCCTGCAGATTTAGGCAACGATGGCCAAATGCCTATAAATGAGTGAGGAAATGATGCAAAATTATAAATTTAATATAAAAGAACTGGAATCTGGCCATTTCAGCTCTTTATATTAATTTAAGAAAACCAACAATTATACTTTTATATCATAAAGGATATTTGTACAAAGATCATATTAAACGTACATTATTTTTGTGCCCCTTTCCTATGGAGATGTAAGTTTGGATCAAAAACAATTTATATAGATGGGCCTAGCCTAGCTGGGAATCCCGGTGTTGCAAGGGAGTATTACATGTTTTATGGAATAATATGCACAATTTGCAAATATTTTCCAGCAAATATCCGCCAGTCCTGTCAGGTTATTATCTCGTCCCGCCTGTCGTACGAGAATCAGGTTTATTTTCACAATAATCACTGGTTTGAAAAACATGCTCCGTTTTTTCACTGCTTCATCCAATGTTTGTTGGAATTATAAAATTCTGACAAACGTCCCGTGGTCCATAGCGAAAACCCACTAGCGTTCAGTTGTCTGTTAGTAATGTAGTTTTATATGCGCATAAAAAAAGAACGTCCCAATAATGCCTCCTTTAACCCTTTGACGCGCAGTGTTCCCGCTCTGGGAACACCCAACTCTGACATTTTGACTGTTGCCAGTCACGAAGAATAGATTTAATTTCTATAAAAATAGTTTCGGGTGACATATCACCACGAGAATCCTTTACTTTTTAACACGTCATTTCCCGTAAAAAATTTGTCACGATTCTTTTTAACAGCACTGACATCTGCTGAAAAATGGAAGAATGCGAGAAAAGCTGTATAGATTGCCCAATGCTGAAAAAAGGGCAGTCGTTGCCATCACTCAACTTAACTACCAGCAAGATGGCGGAAGATCGAAACGTTCATCGCGTGCCACAGATCTAGAGACCCTCTTTTGGCGACAGCTGGCTGTGCGCGCGCACAGCCAGTTGTCGTCAAAAAAGGGTCTTTAGACGTGTGGCACGCGATGAAAGTTTCGATCGTCCGCCATCTTGCTGGTAGTTAAGTCGAGAGATGGCAACAACTGCCCTTTTTTCAGCATTGGGAAAGGGTTGCGCCTCAAAGGGTTAAAAATGAGATCAACGAAATATCAAAGCTCTCGGAGAGCAACGCAATCGCCGTACACGAGCATTTCTGAAACCCCGTTCTAATTTAGAAAACTTGCTCAAGTTTTTACCCACCTTTAGAAGCAAGTTAGGCATCCCGCAACCATAAACACACACCCCTCGTAACATTGCTTCAATACATCGTTCTTTTCATCCCCAAACAGCCAAAGACAAATAAAAACATCCGCCTATGTATACAGCAAAATGAAAATCATAGAGTAAAGTTTGTGGATGAACGCTTTGAAAATTGGGAAAAAAATGCATATCATTATTTTTCAATAATAATTATGATGATGATGATGATGACATAGCGCGTGAAAGCTTGCAATATGTCAGATTTACAAGATTTTAAAACAACATATTGAGAAATAAAGTAGCATCCATATTACAAAAATAAAATTTCATAAAAAGTAGAAAAATGGTTCCAATTCTTAAAACGTACCAAAATGGTGAAACAAAGCTCACTTGAGAAACATTTTACGAACTTCCCGATAATAAGAGAAACATAGTTCGGTGTGTGAGAGCATAAAATACGCGTAGTTGTCGAAAAAGGAATAAAACATAAGTGAAAAAAAAGTATTAACTATTTTTTTTCAGCATTAGTTGTATAGATTTATATTTAATGCCGAATTTGGTTCATATGCGACGAACGATCTTGGTGCCTATAGTGAATGTACTGACATCATGAATAATGCGCTACCATAAAACTCAAATTAAGACAGGCAGAACGAACAGCATAATAATATTTAATTATTATTAAAAATTGGAATACATTACAAATTTTGGAATAATGATATTGCTGAATGATAAATAAAAAGTAGACACTCGATATGACGATAGCCTATAGTTATATGCAGCATGAATGAAAAAAAAAATTCAAACAATTCAATAACAACAAAAGGTCATTTTAAATAAAATTTTACGGCGATAAATAAGTTATTCAATCCATATATAGTACTTAAGAGCTAATTTCCTGGTACAAAGTGCTAACATAATAAAAAAATAACATTAATTTCAAATTGTATATTAGTTAATATGCATCACAATCTAATGAGTATTTTCAAAAAATTGAGCTAGATGTGCTAAATTACAATATTTACAATTATAATATGGTTTACTGTATTGTTTTAAATTTAATGCTTGCTAATTACTTGCAAATGATTGAATAATAAATTATTGTGTCAGAATAAAATGAGATCCAAGATGCATTTTTTGTTCAGTTTTCTAGATGAAAGCCCTCTGCCCTCTTTCTGATATACCGCATAAGAAATTTTAAACAATATAAAGTCCCATTTTAAGTTCATTTGACATGTGTATTTCAAACAAATATATATAATATTTACTATAATTATCTTGGTAATAACACATAACTGGATATTGTTCAGACGTACGTAAAATTATACGCTCTGCTCTTTCTTCCTGAGAGAGAGTACAGTGACTTTAATAATATAAGTCATCTCATCATTTCGCACTGTTAGATTTTATTTCGTCTGTTTGAAACTCTTACATAATTTAGGTTTAATCATTAACTTAACATATGTTATTTCTCATAATTATTAGCAGTTAAATAATCCATAAGTATTCTCTTGAATAAGCAAAAGAAAATAGGTAGAAAGAAAGAAAGAAAATCTTAGTTTAATGATGTTAATAAATTTTTACACATCAAAGCTGTCTTAATTAAAGAAAGCGAGATAGAAAATTACCAAAATTACTTGGAGGTAGAACATTTTTGAATTAATCAGTAATTTTGAAGAATAAGACGCTGTTTTGGATTCCGATAAAACAGAGTACTTAAAATCGATAACTTGAAAATGGCTTTCATTCACAAAATCTCAGTAAACACAATAGTGAAAACAATATAAGTATTCAAATATTTTTTTCCTTATTACTGGAAAACCTATAATTAAAAAATACATTATTTATCTCAAAAATAAAGAAAGGAAAAAAATGAACTTTTATTGTTTATTAAAATTGAAACAAACAAGGCGGAAACTTTATTGAAATAATTTACTTCCTATGTTTTCTAAAATCATATAAAAAAAATATCCGAAACTAGCCTCCAAGGCGGCCATCTCCGCGGCCCTATACCTTACTGTTTTGAGCACAGGGTTGGCCAAATTATAGGACTTACTTCAACGAAAATCATATTTCTCTGTTTTAACAGTATTTGTTGTATTTAGGTTAGGGTTGCTACAAATTTGAGTCTCATAATAACAGCCGAAGGTGTCCATACCAAATATCGACATTGCAAAATGTATGAAAAGAATAATTCGTGACATTTCCATTTATGAAATCGTCGTAAAAAATTAATAGGGTGATAACGGGTTTTACAAATTCCTACATAAATATTTTTCAATTACTGCAGCTGCGAGCTCTATGGTTCCTATAATAGGTACATTTCCGTTTTAATAACATCAGTGTTAATGTGCCCAAAGTTAGAAACCTGGTGTTTTTATTGTATGGTTACATTATTTAATACGTATCCCTGGATACAATATTAAGAATGTTTACAATAGTTTTTATAATATGGATAGGCATTATAAATTGCATGTCTCGTACGTAGATTTGTATTTCACCCGTTTTCCTGCTCATAAATATCGTTATAATTATTAGAATAATGTGCTAAAATATGTCAAAGATAGCAACCTCATTTATACTTTTTATGTTTACTTTATTACTTCGTTTATTTAATAGCAACAGGCGCAAATAATTTAACTTGGCAGAGTTGGAATGAGTGGTGTTATCATAACCAAAAAACACCAACTAATGGAAAAAAACACTCAAAATACTGGTGTTAAACGATAAAGTAAATAAAAAACTTTGTAAAAAACGCACATAAGATGTTTCATCTTATGTGTGTTTTTTACAAAGGTTTTTATTTACAACACCAACTAATGTATACATTTAGTTATTTTACCATTCACAGCGTAGAAATACCGTCGATTTTGGTGCCGCTTACGTATAATATATTATTACGTAAAATATATTATAAGATAATGCATTCGTCGATTATGTATTCTTCAATTATGAATTCCAAATATCATTAAACCTCAATAAAGTGTCACAGAAATTAGAAAAAACAGCAAATTCATATAATTATAATGCAATGCGTAAAATACTGAGTTTAAAGCTAAAACATTCTACAAAAAACTTTATTTTAAAAAAATTTTACTTTTTAGTGAATAATAAGGAATGTTACTTTTTGCATTAACAATTTTAAGAGTGTGTTAAAATATTCAAAATACTCGTCTAAAGAATATGGCATGAAAAGCTAAAGAAATTATGAGAAGAAAAATAAAATGTTTATCGAGAATTTAATAAATCCTTTTTTAAACTTACAGAAGTCAGCTTGGTTCATTTTTATGTTTTTTCATCACCTTTGAACCAGATAAGCATCATTGTGGCATTTCTGTCACAAAATTCAAAAGACGTATTTCGTATTAAACCATTTAAATTTTTGAATAAAATATACCTTGCCATTTTACTGATTATTAAGGCTGAGTGAATTGTTAATGCTTGAATAAACGTACACTAAATTAAAATTTTTAAGGAATATATAATAAATTTTACAGAAATTCACTTCAAATAAAGCTACAAACTAAAAGCATTGCAGTGTTTTAATTCCAATACAGCTATAAACTAAAAGCATTACACTGCAGCATTTCTTTTTTTTTACTGCAAAGACATACAGGTAATAATAAAATACTTAAGAATCGATTCCTTTGTCATATTTACTTGAAGACTTCCGAGTGAATTTTAAGCAAATGCTAAAAAGTTTCCTAAATCACTCGAACCTAATGGTTCTCGCAAGAGGTAGTCTCAGGTCTAATGGATTTCTGAGCTGCTGTTGAATTTAAATTTTAGAATCGGGAAGAACAAAGGAAGTCTAGTTTTATTATTGCCACGCTGAAGATGGTAACGCCAAAGAATTGAAAGTATGAAAAAAGAATGATTTCGTATTAATGTTTTCCGCAGAGAACGTGTGCTGCAGCACATTTAAGATAACATTTACGAGGTGATCTTTTCTTAACTAAGTAAAGATGGTAAATTCTCCTGGAAAACAAACATAATAACACACATAAAAAACAGCATTGACGTAGAAGTGTATTCTATAGATGAAGTGAACATATATCGAAATATAATTTCATAAAGGAAAAGGGTGATCTTAAGCCAGTTACCACCCGTCACGTATGGTAGTGCCCAGAATGAAAATCTTCCTTTAAAAAAAAGTTATTATGATTATGAATATGTTAAAGAAAAACAGTACTTACCGTCGTCAACTTCTTTTTGTCATCCTTCTGGCTGCATTCTGCATTGGAAATATATCTCATCTTTCGACTTTATGCAAATGTCATGCAAAAAGATAGCCAAATGTCATCTATCGGAAGAGGTGATAATCTGTAGGACCAGTATGATATACATCCGGAGATTTGTTTAGGACTTCCTATTTAAGCTTTTCCAAGTTGGTTTCCACTGTTTTTGCAGCGGATGGGTGGTTGTTTGCACTGCTGCAAAATCATGTTGCCTTGAGTTTTATTGTATAACGGATGTTTTTTTTTTTTAGTTTACTGTTTAACGCATCGTTGTTAGAAGTGGAGAACGAGATTAAATTTTAAAAAGAACAGAACACAAATGCTTACTGATGTTAGAATGGATATTATGTCGACATAATCATTCATAAGCCATTGTCATTGTAATATAGACTTATACTAAAGTTTCACCTTAAACTTTACAGACTGTTGTAAAATATGTGTGTTAGCAAAATAGGAAGGAATACAAACAGAAATTACAATTAAGTTAATTCAAAATACATGCTTCTTGAATCTAAGAAAATAATTTAAATGTATAACAATTTATATTTAAGTGCTATTTAACAGGAGCCAAAAATGTGTAATAATTATTTCCCTTTTTTTGAAACTGGAATGCAAGTGGAATGGTGGGTGGATTTGGACATCTCACCCTCACCGTCAGGTACAGGTGAACAATAACAGAGGGGGACGCATTATTTGATGGAAATTTGAACCTTCACCGTCTTTTAAGATGTTCCGCGGCTTATTTGAAAAGTCTAACGCCTGTCTTCAAAGTGGTAAAGTCAATGAGACACTAAAATATTTATTTTGAGTCACTGCCATCAGACCTAAATCTATGAGCATTTTTTTTTTCCATTTGCACAATTAAATATCGCGACAGAAAGCAATATTAAAATGGTCTGAAGTAATTTTAAAAATCATCATATAACCAAGTGATCGATGCCGTTCTTACTAAAAGAAAGAGATCATATTTGTTGTTCGTCATGGGTCCTACTTTATTTAGGTACGCCACTGATTGCAGTATGTATTCTGTACTTGCATATTTTATGGTCATACTGTGTATGTATACCAAATTAAAATTTTCTTGATCATCATTTAGCTGAAGTTGGCCGAGACATGAATTCGTCTCTCGCCTCTGGTGTATTATTCAGAAGTTCTCTGGGTGTTATCAGGCCTAGCTAGTGGATATGATAAACAAAATATGTTCATACATCATAGGATGTTTTGTCTTAAAACAAACTGAGAAAATTATATCCTTTTGTTTTATTTCAAAATATTTTAGAATAAATATCATCAATGTGTAGTAAAAATAAAAATAAAGCAACATTCGTTAACGTATTCCAATAAAGTTTCATTTTATTTATGCACATGGCTGCTTATTGTAAATGCATAAATATATGTATAGTAGCAACACCTATTACCTTTTGTTTAAATATGTTGTTATTTACTATAATTTATTTTTATGAGCTTCGGATCCATGTTATTCCCTTATATCAGACTAAAAGTCAAAACCCGTTGTGTTGGCAATATAAACGGGCACTAGAAAAAACAAACATTTAGGGGAAATACGCCTACACTCTGTATATTTAATCTTCGTCCACCTAAAATAAATAACTTCATATCCAGTTTTCATCATAGATCCAAATCGAATTTAAAGCTTTTTATGGAAAAGCGCGAAAACTTTTCGCAATTGAACGATTTCGTTTTGTGTAAACAGACCTTCTTATATCAATGTTTCATGTAAACAGCATGCATAATTAAAGTATTAGACTTTCTTATCTGGTAAAGCCTGTTTACATTAAACTGCAAACTCAATTTTCCCCTCAAAGCCTGATGACCGCGACTTCAAATATGACGTCATTGCCACTTGCAAAGCCTAATTTTGTCACGCAAATGATTCACTTTTTTTTACTCCCGAGGAAAAAAAAATAGAGCTGAAAATTGCCAAAAATCTGCCAAAATTAGGGAACGGATGTATTTTCAGATTTTTAAGGTAGCACCGGTTGTTTTCTATATTTTTATACATAATTATGAAAATTTTCAAGCTGATCGTACAAACGGTGTAGAATTTATTACGCTTTTTGTGCTTTTTAATCTTTCTGAACTTTTTAATCTTTTTTGAGTATTTTGTCGTAAAAGTTTTATCTTGAAGTGATTGCTCGGAATTGTTAGAGTGAGTCTGTGAGTCAGGTAACTATATAGTAGGATGCTAAAAAAAGTATGCGTAATAAAGTAATGAAAAATTATGAAATCTGAAAGTCCGAACTGCTTTACATTAATAATTCTTTTTTTTTTCTACATGACAAACTACATATTTCCTGCTAAAACAATGCTATCGTTAAGTAGAACGAATAAGGAAATATTACCCCTCAAAAAGTGATTTAATCTGAACGATATATTCTTGCATTCCTCAGAACAGCCCGACCATTCTTAAACCTTACGTTTCCTTTTTTTTTCGTTCTCGATATTGATTGAAGTTCCATTGATCGAAACGACTAAAGACGCGCTCTTTATTCAAAAGCCAGCGGAACTCCAAATTCCATTAACCTCATCCCGGTTCTGAAATCCATTCTTAATTTTAATTATCCGACCACTCAATACAATCAACGCCAAAACAAATAGAAGTGCAGTCAGAGAGAGAGAGAGAGAGAGCTACAAGCCCTTGGCGGCAGCCGATTCAAAATTCGACGTGGAAATCGGGCCACTGGAGCATAAATATGAATTCCAGACTCTTCATATATATAAAGACTCCGAAGAACCGGGAAAACAGGAATTTTCTCCCGGAGCTACGAGGTGACTTCCATGCTGCACTACGTCCTTTGACACCGGTGATCAATCACGTGTGGCAACGAAGTGACATTTGATACAGAATGGCCGAATTGGATTCCGGAACTACGTGATCTGAGGTTGAATGGAACAATATATTTGGCTTAATGGAATATAAGACGTAATTTATTTCACGTCAGTCCGAATTTGTCACTTTCTCTCCGGTTTTGTCAGGAGAATGCTGTGTCAGTATTCCTGGGGGTTTTATTTTATTTTTTTTTATTGGCGTGTTTTTGTCACAGGCTAAACAAAACCAATTCAAGTGGTTTATCAGTGCACTCCAAAACATCGGTAAGGCATTAAATATTTTGCAGTCATTTTATAAAAGAAAAATTACCTGTAAAGCTTAGTAGAGATTTTCTGAAATATGAAATAAAGTAATGGCTTTCACTCTTGAGAAAAAGCAAAACTGTCATAGTAAACATATACTATTAGGCAATGGCATATGCAGACTTTCTTCAAGAAGGGGGGGGGGGGGTTATAGACATAACTTTTTGTTAAAATGTGGAATATTTAAGCTAAAAATTCACAATTTATGGGCATTTTGTTCAAAATTTTTGACAAGGGGGGCGGGGATTGAATTCCCAAACCCATCCTTTGTATACGCCAATGCTGGTATTATTAGATTTAATACTAATATAAAAAAACTGAGTCCTGAAATTAGTTTAACAGTATTAAGAGAAAAAAAAAAGGATGTGTACACCTTTTGACTTCCCTTTATGTGTTTTAGAACATTTACCTTTTTCAGTTCTCTTAATTTAGCTTCATTTAATTTAAAGCTGAAATGCTACAGTGTTAAGATTTGGCGATTTCTCGCCAAATACAAGAGATAATGCCATGCTAAATTCAGCTTTAGAAACTCATTTGTGTCAACAAATTTAGCGATATTTCATGAAAACACGTCAAACTTTGAGACGGTTTGCGACATTTTCGGCATGTTCCAAACAATGACTGTCCATAGACTTATTATGAATTGTCAGTACACTTTAATATGTTGAAAGTAGTAAAAATTTCGGTGATCCTGTAAACAAACTACTCAGTCGATTGCAATCAAAAAAGGAGTTGTACAACCAGATGCTACAGCAGTCCTAAATATAAAATTTCAAGATTCTACGCCAAATCCGCTATTGAGTTGTGTGAGTTAAAGTACATACTTACAGATATGTCTTACGTTCGTGCAGACGTCATCACAAAACTAGTCAACATGGTTTCGCGGTTATTCAAAATGGATCGTGCATGCAATTATATGTTACACCACGACCAGACAGGCCAGGTCGACTGGTTAGAAATCGCCAAGGGCCACCGGCTCTAGGGGGCCCCGGAGAGGCTCCCCAAAATGGATATACGAAATTATAATTAAAGTAATTTGATATATACATAAGTGTAATTGGATTACTTATTTCGCATCAATCTTGCGTCTTTACGCTCACAAAAGCTCTAACATGATTAAATGTGGTTTTCAGACAAGACTAAATTCCAAATATTATATATTCCAATATTCCATTCCCTCTAAATTAATCACTAAAGGGGCCCCTTTTCAGTATCTAGCCGAGGGACCCTAAAGGAGCTAATCAGAGCCAGAAGTACATATATACACTCGTACGTTAAGACGTCACAAAAAAACTCGTTAAAGGTAATTTAGAGGAGGTCAAAATCGATTTTTCTCAGATACTCTCTATACCGAAATTTTTCGCAATCACAATACTTCCTTTCACTTAGTACAAGGAAGGAAAAATCTCACTGAATGTTTTCACGAGATTTACAGACCTGCAGATATTTATTTATATTCCTCTGTATTGAGAGAAGAGCTGTAATTTCAACTATATACACTAGGGCGGAGCGTAAAAAAAAATTTTTGATTTTGTTTTTTCCCTAGTGCTAAAAAGTTGTGTACTGGTGGGTAGGTCACATGTGCAAAATTTTAAGGAAAACAAAAAATATCTTCCGGTTCCAAAATGACCATGTTTTTTAACAGGTTTTTATTATAAATGCTTTTTTCCATTGTTTTGTACGCAGCTCGTCATTTTATATATAAATAAAATGTCAGAACTAGTACTCAGAATGAAAAACAAAAGAAAGTTACCCCAAATAGATTGTAGTTAGTGTAATGCGTGCGCAAACGTAGATGTTCTGCTATTTTCACTGTCCAGTCACAATCCAGGTCTCCTTCATTTAGAGGGGGAATTCCATTTCGTATTTTTATTCAAGAGTGTTTCTCTTTGCTTTTGTTCTCGAGCTAGTGATTATTTTTTATAATCGTGCATTCTAAATTAATTAAAACTAGTTAAATATTAATAATACTGCATTATTTAGCAATTATTTGAAAGAAAACAATAATGCAGAATGGAAGCAGTGTATTTTTTCAGTGTTTGGCGCTCCAACAGAGTTAAGTTGTCATATTTTGCCAACATATAGTGATGTAATGAAATATTATTTGTTGGTGCGAATTGATTTTAAAGAAAAGTTGAACAAAGCCAATCCAAGTACTTCAGAAATCACAGATAAAGTTGTAGAGAGAATGGAAGAAATTTGGCGCACAGCATCTCTGCCATTTATTTAACGCCAACGTATATAGTACAGATGATTCGATCACACTGGCAACTAGGGCAAAAACAAAATCAAAAAAAAAAAAATTTCGCTCCGCCCTAATATACATGTCCATTTCCTGTATACCATCGATATGAGCCATTATGGTTTTAAAATTGTTTTAACTGAAATTTGTAAGTAAATAATGAAGTGCAGTATTTGTTTTTCATTAACGGATTAGTTGGACATGTATCAAGAAAAGTAATAGAATGTGATGAGAATAATTTCAGGGAAAACTATCTAAGTTTAAAAATTAATTTTAAAGTAGAAGCGCACATAAAATTAACCACAAAATCAATCCTTTAGGAATATCATAAAGAAAATGAGACCCAGATTCATCCCCGATTATTTCAGATGGAAATTATGAAATTTTTAAAGCCAGGTTTTCCAATTTTTTTTACATCTACAATTATATGCAGACTACCATTTTTAATACATAGAATACTAGTTGTGTACTCTTCCTTCGCACGAAAAGAATCTAAAACTTTAAGTACTCATAAGACTCAAATTAATTCCATCGTTACTGAATCTCAAAAACTGAGAAATTTACTGACTTGTGACATAAATTTATCCTTACAAGTTCTAACTTGCAATGATATACAGCATAGTTGCAAAATAATTACGCAAAATCTATGTCAGCGTTACTTGGTACCAAACAAACAGAACTTAAAAAGCATTTTCTGAACAAAACCGCACTTTAAAAATACCTACAAAATAAAATCTTATCTTTTGGCTTGTGCTCTAGCATTGTGCCTCAAAAATAAAGTCATATGATGAGGAATACTATTTCATTTGGGCTTGTAATTTGTTATGTGAGATCATTTTGCTAAAGATGGAACTGAAATTGGCTCAGTAGTTTTTTTTAGTCTATCTAAGAAATACACATTTGAACACTACATTTTATTTTAATAGATATATACCATTTAACCTTTTCTGATCGCTCCAAAAAGATTCAAAATTCCTTCATATCTCACCGACATGGTTGCAAATAAACACGTCATTGTCACTCTTCAAAGCAAGTGAAAATTCCAAGCGCGAATGTAAGAGAAACGTTTTTGGCCGAGCAAAGGGAAAAAAAAATTCTTTCTGATGACAAAGTTTAGGATTTTAATGGCTTTAAACCTTGTCTAGTGAAAAGGGATCATTTTGCAGGAAAGAAAAAAAAAACCTGAGTTTAAATCAGTTCTCAAGCTTTTTTTTTTTTAAGTTTAGCATAGAAACGAACATTCGAACATTGTTTTCTAGATAGGTATACCTCAAATCCTATTCATATCGATGCATAGTTACAAAGAAGAATAACATTGAGTCTTTGCGGAGAAAGCAAAAGCCAGGAACGAATGTGAAAAGGAGATTTTAGACCCTAACATTCTTCCAAATGGTCAAATTTACAATTTCAATAGCTTTAAACCTTGACAGGATGCACAAATCATTAAAAAAACGCGTTTAAATCGGTACTTCAGAGTTAAGTTGTCAGATACTTAGTATAGGATGTCAGATACTTCAGATACTTAGTATAGGAAAAAAGCACATTTCATCATTGCTTTTTATATAGATAGATTTAAAAGCAAGAACATAATTGATACGAGTTTGTTTACCAATGTAAACACATCAAAACAATTTTTTTTATCAACTATTCCTTACCGAGAACAACACTTTCAAAATCCTGAAAATAACATTTAGGAAGTTGTGTTCGTTACTGTGGAAAGGAAGAATTTTACGGCTATCCCTTTTTCATATTCAGATATGAAGGGATCTGTGAAAACGACGTTTTGGTCCCTTACGATGTTGCGAGTGTATGTAATGTTCGGTACATACACTCGCAAAATGGATGGTGCGTTTGAGTGCAAATTTTCCGAAACTCTGAAAATGACTTTTAGGTACTTGTATTTGGTATATTTTTAAGCAAGAATTTTACGTCAGTATCTTTTTTCCCATTGAGATATGAAGAGCTATATGAAAGAACGTTTTGACACACCGACCCCGATTACGAGAGAATTTTTAAAAATCTCTTGGTAAAATGAAACAATGTGCCCAAAAGAAATACGCTCACAAAGTGTAATGTCTGTATCATCTATAGCTTTGGTTGGGGTTGATACTCAGTCATCAGGACATCTTTCTTCATATATACGAGGACGAGTCAAATGAAAGTGAGCCAATGCGAATATATAACAAACAGAGTACTTTATTTAAAAGTAGTCTCCATGAACATTGAGACATTTGTCCCATTGACAAACGAGCCGCATAATTCCCGTCTCATAAAACTCCATAGGCTACTGATTCAAAAAGTCTGTAACTGTTCCTTCACGGCGGCGTCCGGCACGAATCTGGTACCCTTGAGATGTTTCTTCAGTTTCCCCAAAATGTGAAAGTCGCATGGCGACAAATCTGGGTTGTATGGCTTTGTCGAATCCGCTCATCAAACTGTGCATGTGCAATTTGCAATTGTGTCGGGGTGTGACTGCGAGGTGGCTTTGGCCCAGTCTTGGATCGTCTCTGCAACTTTCATGTCCTTCTCTGAACCGTTTGCTCCAACGCTTCACAGTGGCCAATGAGATGCAATGTTCACCGTACACGACAGTCATACGGCGACTAATTTCTTGTTGGGAAACACCTTCAGCTGTCAAAAACCTGACCACACCACGCTGTTCCTCTTTTGGAGCTTCCATTATGTCATGCTACCGTCTTCAACCCAATGTATGGGCGCCTTAAAGAAGTTTAACCTCACACTTTTGCGTCACTTTCGTAAATGAGGGATGTCTCTGTCCTATGTGTGTGCGTCACAGATGATGGACCGAACCATTCTTGTGCAGGGGGGGGGGTGTTGCCTCACTTTCATTTGACTCGCCCTCGTAGATATTGCTTTTCAGGTGAAAGTGCACACATATTACATAAAAAAGGATTAAAATGTACATAAAATAATCTCCCATTTTATTATATCTACACCTAGATTAAGCCATTAACAGCCCCGGCGCAGAAATCTCTTATGGGCGCTTTCATGGGCGTATGTAAAAAGTATTTACACCTACATAAAACAAACAAGACTTTTCTGTGTGTATCGATCATACGTAGACACGTGTGTCACACACACACTCACGCACAGTTCACATATTTCTGATGTTAACCTGTGCCATTTCTAAATTTAGGTGCCCTTTCATTGGGGGCCCAGCTGTCGTCAAAAACGGATCTCTAGATCACGCGATGAACGTTCCGATCGTCCGCCATCTTGCTGGTAGTTAAGTCGAGCGATGGCAACTCGCAAGCGATTTTTTCAACATTGGGAAAGGGTTGCGCCTCAAAGGGTTGCAAACCGAAATAATGAATCTTCACAATAGATCAAACAGGTTTTTAAGCAAAAATGATTGCATTTTATATTATTTCGATCAATGCAAATAGCTGTCTCGGGACAACATTCAATATTGGGTGTGAAATTCAAAAAATGTTGAGTATCTCTCTCAAAATGAAGACATTCCTTGCCTCATTTACATAACTTACATGAATACCGCCAATTAGTACATTATTGCGATACTCTTTCTGCCTCATTGTCATCTCTCTTTCATGCTTGAACTTGTATAGCCATAATTAATACTTTCTTCCTAATGCTCTGGAGAAGTAAATCGCCTGTATTCCCCCTCTCTCTTACTCAACAAAGCACACCAAGCCATTTGTTATCACGAATGAACAAAGGCAATTACACAAACTAAAGTTTTAGAATTCATTATTCAAAGGACTATTTTTCAGGATCGCTTTAACACTTACGCAATGCCAGTTATTAATAAATAAATACATATTCATTATCACTCGGTTTAACATAGCGCTAAATCAATTGAAGACATGGGAATGCGGTGGCAGAGAAATGTAAATAGGAAGAATGTAAGCAATTTCACATTTGCACTTCATTAGTTTCGCGTGCGTGCAGTTAGTTCAGGTTGTATTTATACGAGATTCCTATTAGCAAAGCAAACAAGAAATCTGCTCTGTATTCGATCATACATATTCAGCATGGAGACTTTGGGTATGATGTCAGATTTGTCAATAGTAAAGTGCGAACAAAAAATCATAAATTTCAAAAACTCCCACACTTATTTTGTAATATACTTTTAATAATTTAAAGTAAAAAATAATTTAATCGATGCTATATTTTAACATGCATTTGCTATTAAACAACAAGCTAATGTTTCGACGACGGTCGTGCATGTTAATCCGTTGAAAATTTTGAAAATACTTTGCAATTTAAAATTGAATTGGTTTTTTTTAAAGGAAGAAAATCTAAAACACTTTCAGATTTTAAGTACGCACTAAAGTGCTGTACATTACAAGCATATCATAATTTATGCGTCGTCCCTATTTTTCTTCCTTGTTCCATAATATTCATCTTTGGAATCGAAATCTCTCTTAAAATCGCCTACTAGAATTAATTGACTGAATTAACTGAATGTTCGCAAAGTACATTCCAACTATACTTCACCGTTTTAAATACTGTATCAAATGTCCATCATAATCCATGAGCATACCGTGTTTGTCTTTCTTGGGTTGATTCCTACTTTAATACCTCGTCTATTGCCAAGGTGGCGATAAATAAACCTAGGCAGTTACCATGAAGATTTTTTGTATTTATGTTGCAACCGTAATTTAGAATTAAAATGGTGATTTTGAACAACATGTAAATACAGCAGTCCATTACTTATTTATTTATTTTGGGTTGCCAATGAATGTACTTTTAATAATTAAGTGTCTTCAAATTCCTTAACTGGTGCGTTTATCGCTTATTTGTACACTTTAGTTTTCATCTAATTCTTCCGGGAGCGTTGAAACTTGTGCATAACTACTAGAGACCCATGACTGCGAAGCTTCCCAAAGTGCGGCGATTTTTTAGATTGGCAAGAGTGGGAGAGTTAAAATAGGAATCAACGCTTTCTTGTGCCATAAAACACATCTTCAGAATCGAAATCTATCTTAAAATCGCCTACTGAAACTGTTTTGCAATCTCCACCAGGCATATTCCAACCATACTTCACCATTTTAAATGCTGTTAGGAATGTTCATCATAATCCATGAGTGTGCCGTGTTCATAAAACATTCCTTCGGAATTGAAATCCCTATTAAAATCGCCTACCAAAACTGTTTAACAATTTCCGCCAGGCATAATCAAACAATACTTCACCTTTATAAATGCCATTCGGAAAGTGCACCATAATCTATGATTGTACCGTATTTGTATTCTCTGTTCCATAAAACACTTCTTCAGAATTGAAATTTACATTAAAATCGCATACCAAAACTGTTTTATAATTTTCGCCAGGCATTTTCTAACTATACTTGTATTATATTTATAATAAATTATCGCGTTTTGGCACCAAAGTTAGCGATCCATTATAAAAAATTGCAAACCTTGTGCGACTTTCAACATTTTATTAGCCCCCCCCCCAACACACACACACACACACACACACTCCACATTATCTGGCAAACGTGGCATTTGAAAAGATCTTCACTGTGGCAGTTTATATCAGCAAAATCTGTCGACAAGATCGAGTAGACGAATCTCTCATATCTCAAAAACTGTTGGTCGTAGAATGTTGGAACTTCATATTTAGGATTGTTGTAACATCTAGCTGCACACTTCCCCTTTCGGTCCCATTCGACTGGTTAGTTTATCTACAGGGCCACCAAAAGATTCGAAATACATTACGCTCTATGGGCTGAAATTCATTACAGCGTATTTTAGAGGTGTTAGGCTATTTCAAACGACTCGGAAGTGATATATGCTGTTAAGGGTTACAAAATAAATTTCTCCGTCGAAAAAAGTGTCTTTACAAGTACTTCGGGTAAACAGTCTAAGTATCTACAAAGCTGCCACAAATGTGGATACTTACCTTTTTCCTTTTACTTCTTATGTGTGTTTTTTACAAAGTTTTTTAATTACTTTACTTACTACCATAGTTTACAACTTTTTAACATGGCTTGCTTTGACAGTGGAGCTTTGCATTCTCCTGAAGAAAGAGTAAAAACACAAATTAACAGAAATCATTTCGGGTACTGTTGTTTGCATGGCAAGACTAATGTAGGACATCCTGAATTTCCTAATGAATTGGTGCGGTTATTCTTTCGATGCCATCCAGATTCCAAAGAATTTCATAAAAGAATTCGGAATTTGAACGCATACTTTAAAATGGCTTTGTTCACTGTATATGATGAGTGAAACTATTAACTATTACGCTGTGTATAGCGATGTTGTGAACAGTAAAAGTTAATAAACTCATTCATTTGACAGTTCAGCCAACTAAAATCCCTGATGCTGAATTTGAAAGTCCTCAATATGGACAGATATATTTCTGAGGCACTGACAGATATACACTCATGTCCATAAATTAAGGATAATTCAGAATCACACAGAAATTGATCTCTAAAATAAAAATTTCACCTGTGGAATGATCGCACACATCTTGAAGAAGAATATGCAAATTACACGAAACCACCAGATGGCGTGGATGGTACGTCACAATGACGAGAGTGTAAGAGAGGTGTATATAAGGAATGGTGGCAAAGAAGTAAAATTGTTCACAAGCGCTGTGAAAGACTTTCAGTGCAAAAACCGCATAGTTATGGCACAAAGGAGGCATTTGGATGATGTTTTACGTGGCAGAATTATCGGACGACTGGAATGTGGACGTACCCAGCTGGAAGTATCCGAGGAACTTGGAATCGCCCAGAGTGTCATCTCCAGGCTTTGGCAACGATTCCAAGATGATGGTAATGTGAGTAGACGTTACAGCACAGGTCGCCCCCGAGTTACAACGCCGAATGAGGACCGCTATTTGGCAGTTACTGCCAAAAGAAACAGACGGAGTACAGCATCAGACCTGTCTCGTCAGCTCTCTTCAGCTACCGGTACGACAGTTTCAAGGCAGACCGTGTACAGACGCTTAGGGCACATTGGTCTATATGCTCGTAGGCCTGTCAGATGTGTTCCACTTACCGCAACTCACTGTCGCCTGCGATTAACCCGGAGTAGAGAGCATGCATTGTGGACACCGCAACAGTGGTATTGTGTGATGTTTTCCGACGAGTCCAGGTTTAGTTTGGAGTCTGATTCTCGCCGGACATTCATCTGGAGAGCGCTAGGTACCCGTTACCACCAAGAGAACACCATTGAAAGACACCGTTACGGTGGTGCAGGATGGCTCGTTTGGGGAGGAAGTATTCTTGGTTCCAGAACTGACCTGCATGTTCAGAGTGTAACGATGACAGGCCACATCTATCGGGATGTCATTCTGGAACAACATGTATGTTTGTTTCCGGGAGCCATGGGTGCTGAATTTGTGTTTATGGATGACAACGACCGTCCTCACCGTACAAACATTGTAGACGAATGCCTTCAATCGGAGGATATCACCCGTATGCATTGGCCAGCATACTCACCGGACTTGAATCCAATAGAGCATGTGTGGGATATGCTTGGCCGACGAATTGCAGCCCGTCAACCCCCTCCCACCTGTCTACCGGAACTTCGGAGTGCATTGCTTGATGAGTGGTGTAATATTCCCCAAGATCAGATTGATCATTTGATACTCAGCATGCCTAGGCGTTGTCAGGCCTGTATTGCATCGTCCGGGAGACATACTCCGTATTAACCATCCTACTAACCATGTTATACTGTTTTTTGTAAATAGGTTCTTTTTTGAAATTTGGTCAAGGGAGTAAAACTTGCAATTTTTATTAATTATGTCAAACATATAGCATCTTTTATGCTCTTTACTTTTTGTTTAATAAATAGACTTTACAAATAAGTCAAATTTGTTTTGCTTCTTTCTCTTTCTTTACCTGAACTTCATTATCCTTAATTTATGGACATGAGTGTATATTAAGTCGCTGTTGGTGAATGCATGAACAATCCCCTTTGTATCAGCCAAGATCCTCGCTGACACCCTCTGCTACACAAGGAAAGGAGGCACCTATTACGTTAAACTACCAATTGCTCAACCTGATGTCACCGACCATCGAATATTTAGCATCCCACTTCGAAACAAAGTATATGCTATTGTTGAATGCCGACGAAAGCTCCCCTTATAATGAACGAGTGATCCGACAGCGATGTATATCTTTGGTAATCATGAAGATTATTGATATATGTCAAGCCATTTACGTACCTATTATTTTACATTTAAAGAATTTTTAGATTCTGAGCATGGCTCGGTAGCCAGGTACTTTATTTACTTATTTAACAATAATTCAAACAAAAATATGATATTTACAACACCATTCGATTACTTTTCCTTGATTTTAAGCAATGTGGGCGTCGCTAGAGGAGGGATATCAAGTAAATCCCTCCTTTCAAACCGCCCCTGGATCCTCCTCTGATTTACATAGGTAATTTATCTTTTGTTCAATAAAATCTGAAAGCTTTTGAATGTTTCTGCTCACATGCCATTAAATTCCCTCTTTTTATTATTCATGTCTTGCACATAGTAAAATCGGATTAATTTCATTTATGCAGATTTTGAAGATTACGCCAATGGTATTCGACCTAACCTGGTCTCTACCGCCCACTAATAGGCGTTCGAGGTTTCTTTGACGGGCGGTTCGGTTTTTCTCTGTTACTGCATGCCTTTCCTTCTAATAACAACCATAATGAGAAATGATTATGAGCCATGTGCGTGCTTAAATGTCCAAAGAATCAACAGACAACGAAAATTCGCCAAGTTTCAAATATCCAAGCTTTTCCAAAACTGCTAGCATGCCGTAATTAACGCCGCCAAATGTTTTATCATGGCAAATATCACGAGGCAATCACTGGTAAACACACAATATATGAGTCTAACCAGTATTACATAATTTTCATCTGAGTTATTTTAAATTTTCAAGATACTCTACCTGCGAACATTTCACAGTCTTTGCGTATAGAAACGATGGTGAAAACCACATGTTGATGTCGCAGTGATCCACTCTAAATGCAGCCACAACTCTGTGGGAAAAAAAAAGAAAGCTGTAACACTTTCATATTTTAAATACGCACTAAAGTGGTATTTTTTTTTAAATTCTTAGATGGAAGTAAACTAAATTCGCATTTATTTTAGTTTAGACCTGTTTATTGCTGATGCCGAGAGCTGATTTTTCTGAAACTCAGTCTCTTTACAGCACCAGTGTGGAGATTTTATTCAGGAATGTGTTTCAAGCCGCCCTTTTCCAATGAAGTTCCGCCTCCTTCAATAAAAATAACACCAAAATAATGTAGTTTTAATTTTCAGTTTCCTATATTTCTAATTTTTTACGTAACTTGTTAAAAAAATATCATTTAACTTTTAAATATTATTGTTAATAATAATTATAATAATAAAGAATAATATTTCCCTCTCAATGGCTTTTTCCTTTCATCATTCAAAAGTGCACATTTATAAACATGAGCGGAAGTATTCTCTTTTCTCGATGCAAATGTGTTAAGCCAAATGCATTATGCTCAGGATTTTAATAAATTTGTAATTTAAAGAATATTATTTCCTTCAGGTAATAGTTCAGGACGAGACGAAATAAATGAATAAACTTCTATTTTATATTCCTTCTAGTTTTTACGTAGCACAACATTTTTTGGTAGAATCTGAGTATTCATAAAACAAGGCGTACAATTCCAAATATTTTAACTGGAGACTTCAAAGCTTCCACTTTCGTCTTCAAACTGGGCATCGCAGTGGCGAATACAAGGGGGGGGGGGTGCTGGGCTTGGAGGTTCAACACCCCCCCCCCCAGTCAAAACTTTTTTGACGAAATGTACGTAAATTTTGAATTTTTAGCTTAAATATTACGTATTTTAACACAAAGTTATGTCTATAATTCCTCCCCCTTGAAGGGAGTCTGCATACGCCACTGCATCAAAGGCTCTTTACTTAACCCTTTTAACGCGCAGTGGTCCCGCTCTGGGATCACCAAACTCTGATGTTTTGACTGTTGCCAGTCACGAAGAATAGATTGGATTTCTATAAAAATAGTTGCGGGTGACATAGTTCCACGAGAACCCTTTACTTTTTAGCACGTC
This sequence comes from Cheiracanthium punctorium, assembly GCA_038373885.1. Classification (NCBI taxonomy): domain Eukaryota; kingdom Metazoa; phylum Arthropoda; class Arachnida; order Araneae; family Cheiracanthiidae; genus Cheiracanthium; species Cheiracanthium punctorium. The sequence goes on from JAWZYV010007652.1 coordinate 258,213, forward strand.
ATTTCGCGTAAAAAAAATGGTCACGATTATTTTTAATAGCACTGACATCTGCTGAAAAATGGAAGAATGCGAGACCAGCTCGATAGATTGCCCAATGCTGAAAAAAGGGCAGCCGTTGCCATCGCTCGACTGAACTACCAGCAAGATGGCGGACGATCGAAACGTTCATCGCGTGCCACAGATCTGGAGACCCTTTACTGACGCAGCCGGCTGTGCGCGAGCACAGCCGGCTGTCAACAAAAAGGGGGTCTCTAGATCTGATAGAGTTTTCTGCGTTTCTAATTTTATATGTAAATTGTTAAACTGATTTTATTTAACTTTTAAATATTATTGTAAACAATAATATTTCCCTCTCAATGGCGTTTTCCTTTCATCATTTAAAGAAGCACATTTATAAACGTGAGCGAAAGAATTTTCTTTTCTTGATCTAGAGCGATGGCAACGGCTGCCCTTTTTTCAGCATTGGGAAAGGGTTGCGCCTCAAAGGGTTAAACAAGATAGAAAAATCAGCGTGTCCGTCTAACGTTCTACTGACCCTCTTGAAAACATGTTACTGATGGTCCTATGCAAAACTTAAAAACAAAAAATCACTAGGTTCTTCTATTCTTTTAAAGGGGTTCTTTCGAATCTCCGCTACCGCTGGTCTAATTGTGAATTTGAAGCGAACTATACGGTGAAAAACGTTAACTGGAAGCAAATTGAAAGTAAAATATATACAAAGATTGGCTAGATACAAAAAGTTGAAAAAACATTCAGTAGCGCAGTGGAGACTCCTCCATTTGAACACACGAGCACGTGAACCTCCCACATCCCCCCCCCCCAAAAAAAAAATTAAAGAATAAACACATTAACAAACTAAATTTAAAACAAATATTAAGTACACCTCTAGATTTTTGTGAATTCAAAATGAGAGTATGACTCACTCCCCCCTTCCCCCGCTATAATTAAATACGCTTATTATAGCTAATGTTCTGTAGTGTAGTTTACTACAACACAGTTTTTAATCAATCGCACGTGCGAACGGAAAATTTTCCTTCTGTACCGCTCTCTAGTAACAGTAGCGGAGACAGCTGATAAGAAGTACGGCACTGCTCATATCACTCTGTTCTCATATTTTCATTGTGCACACAGGGCCATTTTTTGCGGAATCTCTTCCGTATTTTCCCTTGGTTTGTTACGTTCGGTTAGTTAATTAATTTTTATCTCCTTTTCTTGTTATTTTCTTTATTTCCAGCATTTTTCTCTACAATATTTTTTTACAAACTAGTGTAAATAATGAAGAAGGGAGTAAAAGACGTGTTTCAGAACTAAATCAATGACATTTTTAAATACTATCCTTTGAAAAAATAATGAAATAAAATGAAACAAGACAACACCTTTGCTAAAACTTATCTCGGCGACGAAATGTAAGACAAAACATAACTTGTTTTCTTACAGTTGCGTGCAATGTTTCCCTTTAATTGCTAGAAGCGCAAATGTATTTTAATTTGTAAGTTGCTGCATATTTAATTTTCGAAATTTGTTTTGTGAACCTCCGTTTAAATAACCCACTTGCCGCCACTGAGGTGGCAGTGGTTGCCGAGTGCGTAGTGTTACCACTGGAAATTGTAATAGCCGCCAGCTAATGATAGGGCCAGATATAGATGACCCGATATACTTCATTTAAATAATAAAAAGACAAAAACGTGAAATGAGTTATTGTATTTTAATTATTCAAATGAAAACTTTAAGATGATGGTTCTGTTACTTTAGCGCATACCAACTGACACAGTTGCTTCTCAAGATACATGTCACAGACTTTAGGTGTTTCTTCTCTTGGTGTATGAAGCAGATGCAAACCTTAAACTACTCTTTAAACAAGACAGTAAGAAGTCAGTGGTGTGTTGTGAAACTACTAAAAGGAACTCTAACAAAATACACGTTATCATTCAATTTTTTCTGTTTTTCGTATTCTTATATGGAAGTAAACTAAATTCACATTTATTTTAGTTTAGGCATGTTTATTGCTGCTGCCGAGAGTTGATTTCTCTGAAAGGTAGTCTCTTTTCAGCACGGGGGTGGAGATTTTTATTAGGAATGATACTTCAAGCCCCCCCTTTTCCAATGAAGCTCCGCCTCCTTCATCAACCACAACACCGAAAGAATGTGGTTTTAATTTTCAGTTTTCTGCGTTTCTAATTTTATATGTAAATTGTTAAACTGATTTTATTTAACTTTTAAATATTATTGTATACAATAATATTTCCCTCTCAATGGCGTTTTCCTTTCATCATTTAAAGATGCACATTTATAAACATGAGCGAAAGAATTCTCTTTTCTTGATGCAAATGTGTTAAGCTAACTGCATTATACTGAGGATTTTAATAAATTTGTAATTTAAAGAATATTATATCCTTCAAGTAAAAGTTCAGTACTACACGAAACAAATGAATAAATTCATTGGGTGGCGGTGGTTGCCGGGTGCGTAGTGTTGCCACTGGAAATTGTAACCCCTGGTTTACAGTCAGCCCACTTTCACGGCAGTGAGCGGGAGAAATGGCAGTAACAGGAGTGTAAACACCTCTCTCCTCCTGCCCATGGCACGGTCTTCCTTGCTGACCTCTCTGCCCGGCGTGATCCCTCTTCAAGGGATTTTTAAGGCAGGAGGAGGGAAGTACAGTAGAAAACTACATACAGGGGTAGGCGAGTACAGCAGAATGTAAACGCCCACTGCTTTTGGAGTTGACGTAGAAGTATTTCCTGGAAAAAATACTACAGTGAGAAGTTGGAAGGGTTGAATGTAGATAGAGCATATAAGCAAAAGCGAGAAATGAGTTATTGTCTTTTTATTATTCAAATGAAAAGTTTAAGATGATGGATATGTTTCTTTAGTGCATAGCAACTGACACAGTTGCTTCTCAAGATACATGTCACACGCATAAGGTTTTTCTCCTGTGGGTGTATGAATCCGATGCAAGCCATTAACTACACTTTGAACAAGTCAATAAAAAGTTAGTGGTGAGTTGTGAAACTACTAAAAAGAACTCTAACAAAATAAACGTTACTGAAAAAAAATGAGCATTTCATATATTATCAAACTTTTTACGCAACAGAGCCTTTCGAGTTCTTAACAAGGATTTGTTTTAATTACTTTTCTAATTATATCGCATTAATTGCCAAAAACTTTCCTCTGGTCAGTGCTCCAATTCATGGATTCACAACTTACTCTCTGAAGATTGGTAATAGATGAATCCAGTACATGAGAGAGTACGCTGATATTGATCAGCATTAAAACGAAGGGGGAAATAAACAATTAATGCTTAAACTAAAAATGGAATGCTTTCATTTATAAAACTTGATCTTACACGCGACTTCGTCCGCGTCGGCTTTAAAATTAGGTGCAGAGAGAAAAAAAGCATGCGTGAATAACAAATGTGCTTGCGCTATAGACATAAAAGTGACAATAATATATTATTTATTTTTTACTTACTTTAAAGAAGTATAATACATCATGTACGTAGGGTTCCTAAATTTAGATTTTTTTACGCATCAGTTGCGACAGTAATTCAGAGCTCTGCGTGCTGTAGATTTGTGTGTATGTGAAAGATGAGATCTGGTACATTCAGATTTACAGACATTCATTTTTATTATTGTAGATTGTAATTACAGGGAGACACATTAGCGTAAATTGGCATGTAACATTGGGGGGGGAGAGGGGGTAAAATGTTTCCTATTGTAGCAAATATTTTCAAATAAGTGTTATTTTAATAGACGTGTAGGGACGTCTATTAAATATGTTGCCCACAGCCCATTTTTCTTTAATCGTTACAATTTTAATAACATTTCTTTGAAAGGGATACTGGAGAACATCCACGTCTTGCAAAGGATCTTTGTCTTTCCTTGCCTGTCCCTACCCCTTGAAACAATGTTTATACTGTATTTCTTTCGAATTTCAGTTCTGATATAGATAAGTAATACAGTTCATAAAAAAAGATCTAGCTTACCTGCCCTGGTAGCTTTTCTTTTGATTTCCTGTTTCCTGCTGCTATCTCAGTGAATCAAGTGAGTGTCTAAAGGACGAATACAATTTATTTCTGGATTAAATAAACACATCTTACACTACACAACATTTACTAAAGACATTTAGATTTTGTTATCGGAGAGGGAGAACCCCTTTTTCACGTCAGTTTTCATCGAAGCCTTCGCTGCATCTGAAAGGCAAAAAAAAGGATTAGAGTTCAAAAGCGCCCTCTTCTGGCGCAGGGGAAAGTCATTCTGCTTCATCCTCCGGCCCCAAAGGACCTTTGGACAAACAGTCACTAGGTCCTTTTCCATCTACATTAAGTTCAACAGGATACAAAAGTTGAATTGGTCGTTTCAGTATAGTTCCATTGGGAAGTTTGATAGTGCATGCACGAGTCTTTCCATCACGTCCGGGATGAACACTGATGACTATACCCATCTTCCACATAAGTCGAGGAAGCTTTTCGTCATACACTAAGACAGTCGAATTTTTCGTCGGTTCAACATTGGATTTGGACCGCATTGACTGGTGGGCAGATCTCAGTTCTAACAAATACGATGATTGCCATTTTCTCCATATTCTTTCCAAAATGGCTCTTTTATGTTTCCACCTACCCTTTAGATCAGACTTGGTGGAGGTTGGCGCTACCGATGAGTGTGGAGGGAGAGCAACAAGTCTTCTACCTATGTGGAAGTGTCCAGGAGTAAGTGGCTCAGGTTCCTCGAACTCACTGTAGACAAATGTCAAAGGTCTGGAATTTATAATAGCCTCAACTTCTATGACTATAGTCTCTAGTTCTGGAAACGTCAAAGATGATTTTCCTAGTATTCTTCTTAGGCAGTTTTTTGTGGATCTTATAAGTCTTTCCCAAAATCCTCCCCACCATGCTGCTCTCTCTACGATAAAATTCCACTCGACGTTTTTATTTGCAAAGTAGTTCTGGATTTCTTCTTCCTTCAAAAGTTTCCACAGCAAATTTATTTCGGTTTTAGCTCTTTTGAATGTACTCGCGTTGTCCGAGTATACTTTTCTGCATAGTCCTCTTCTGGATACAAATTTTCTAAACGCGAGTAAGAATGTTTTGGTTGTCAGATCTTCCGTGAGCTCAAGATGGACAGCTCTGGTGACGGCACACGTAAAAAGCAGAATGTAGGCTTTTTTTGTTCCGTCTGTACATTTTACGTAAAGGGGACCAGCATAATCGATACCCGTTACTTCAAATGGATGAGTCTACTTAATACGATCTGGGGGAAGAGGAGCTTCGTCTTGGGTAAAAGGCTTAACTCGAAATTTTTTGCAAAGATTGCAGTTGAACACAATGCTCTTGATTCGCTGTCGTCCTTTTAGGATCCAAAATTTTTCTCTAACGTCTGTTAAGGTGTCCGCAATTCCTGCATGCCCTAACCGCAAATGGCTGCAGCGAATCACGATATTGGTAAAGTGACTTCTGTCGGGTAACAACATCGGGTACACTTCGTTATGAGTAATGTTAGCATACTGAAGTCTGCTTCGAAGGCGAATAATATTATTTTCATCTAACCCAACGGAAAAAATTTTCAATTTGGAATTTGGAGATACTTCACGCCCGCACTTTAGTGCTTCCAATTCTTCCCTGAAGTGTTCTTCTTGAGTTTTTCTTATCCAGTATTCTTCTGCTGACTGTAACTCGTCGCTACTAAGAGTTCCAGATCTTCTGTTTTCTTTATTCTTAAGGTTAAAGATAAATCTTTTTACCCAGGCAGTGATGCGTAAGAGTTTCGTTAAGTGCCCAAATTTTTCAATGTCAATAATTTTTTCGGTCTCGACATTTATAGTGCAAACGGTTGACTCATTCACTTCGTCACAATTTCCAATGTCCGCAATTTCTTGGCTTTCTTTTGGCCAATAATCTTCACTTTCTCTCAACCACTTTGGTCCTTTCCACCACAGTTCTTTATCAAGCAGATTTCGTAAAGATTCGCCTCGAGTCAGCACATCAGCTGGATTTTGATCTCCAGGGCAGTGCGACCAAAATGAAGCATCAGTCCTTGAACGAATCTCACTCACACGATTTTGGACAAACGTTTTCATTTTCTTAGAATTTCCACGAATCCAATAAAGCACAATCATCGAATCTGTCCAGAATCTAATTCGTGCATTTGTTATATTTGAAAGGCTGTTTCTTACGTACTCATATAGTCGACTTCCAACTACAGCTGATAGCAATTAAAGTCTTGGAAGAGTTAATTTTTGAAGTGGTGCAACTCTGGATTTGGAGCAAATTAACGATGTCCGAAACTGTCCGTTATAATCTGTATACCGAATATACAGGACTGCACAGTAGGCTCGCTTGCTCGAGTCGACGAAATAATGAAATTCAAAATCTTCATTTTCGTTAGCGTCCTTGAGGTAAAATCTGGGTATTTCAAATTCCTTTAAATCTTCTAATTCATGACACCATTTGTTCCATTCTTTCATTATATCAAATGGTAGAGGATCATCCCATTTAAATTTTTGATCCCAAATATCCTGAAGAAGAATTTTTGGTCTCATCGTAAAGGGAGTGATAAAGCCAATGGGGTCGTATAATTTTGAGGCAATTTTCAAAAGTAATCGTTTAGTTAACGGATTAAGTTTTTGATTAAATTTAAGAAATTCACATGCTAATTTTAACGTATCATCGTCTGAATTCCAGAGGTAACCTAAAACTTTCGAAGTTTCCCTCAAAGATTCATTACAGTTTTCAGCCTGATCTAGCTTTATCTGAAGACATTCCGAATTTGTTTTCCATTTACGCATATTAAATCCACCTTCGTGTAAAATTTCTTTTATTAGTCGGTAAATTTCAAAACACTGATTTTCATTTTCTAATCCAGAAATTAAATCGTCAACGTATAATTGGGAATTTAAAATACGATATGCTAACGGATATTTATGTTCGTACTTTCTTATGTGATGTTTGAGAGTTGCAGCCAATAAAAAAGGACTCGGAGTAGCTCCAAATAAAACACGAGTCATTCTAAAAATGGTAGTTTTCAAACTCGCATTCCTTTCATAATCATTCTCAAGCCATAAAAACCTAACCGCATCTCTATCATTTTCATCTAACAATATCTGTAAGAACGCTTGCTCTATATCGGCAGTTAACGCGATTGGTTTGTTTCTAAAATCTATAAGTAATTTTAGTGAGTCAGGATTCAAATTCGGTCCGGAATGTAAACAATCATTTAACGATAATTTATTTTGCGAGTGTGATGAGGCGTCAAAAACTACTCTTAGCTTCGTTGTAATTTTATCATCACGAATAACGGCCTGATGAGGCATATAATATTCTCTATCGATATTCATTTTCTCCTTTTCTTTAAATTCTACAGGTTCGATTATACCCTCGCAAATCTGTTTCGATAATGCATCCCTATACCGCTGGTAAAATTCCTTATCTCTGTCAAATCTCTTAACCAGTTTTCCTAAGCGACATTTTGCGATTTCATAATTATTTTCTAATTTATCCGCATTCTCATTCCACGGTAGTTTAACCTTATATCTGTTGTTCTGAAATTTTATATTTTTCTCAAAATCCTTTAAAACAACTTCTCCGTCATTATTGGATAAATCCCTTTTTTCGTTTTCAATCCCCATTATATCCAATTTCCAAAAATTTTGTAAAATCAGATCGGAATTTTCTTCTCGCGAAGAATCTACAACTACCTTCATTATTTTCGCGCTCCTCTCAGTGTCAATTTTATTTTCTAAATCACAAGAACCGCTCAAAAACCATCCGAAAAGACTATCCATTGCAACAACAGAATTCGGTATCCTGCGTATTTCACCGGAGACGATACTCCAATAATGTTCGGCGCCTATCAGAATTCTGACTGGGGGGAAATCAAGGAGTTGGGAATGCTCATTTCCACTTCGAAACAGCTGATCCGATGATTCATCTGCCAGTGAAAATTTGTTTATACCACAATGTTCTTTTATTTCTCGCTCTGGCCGATAAATTACTGCACTGCTTATCTTGTCAGTAGCTAAAGCTTCTAATTGTATCTTTTTCGTGGGATCACGAACGTTTCTCAAATTTACTAGAACGCGGTTTATAATTTCTTTCTGGGGTTCTTTCGAACCAAAGGGGTATATTTTTATAGTTTCTTTTCCTATTATTTTTAATTTTAATTCATTAACGAGTTCCGATTCAATAAATGATCTTTGACTCCCCAAATCTAATAATAACCGTATTTCGGCTGGTTTAACCTTATTTTCTACAAATACTGTTGCAGGTTGAAGTAAAATATCTGTGTTCGAATTTCTATCTCCCGTAACGGAGGACACGATCGTTTCACTCTGGGGAACTTCTGCTTTTGGTTCCAAACGTTTTTCGCATATATTTTGATTATGTTTTTGGAAACAGAAATTACATGCGGGTTTCTTAAAACATCGATTTGCAACGTGAAATTTTTGTAAACAATTAAAGCACCTTCCTTGACGTAATAGACTTTGTTTTTTATCAGAAATACTTAATTTACATTCATTACTTTCATGACGATCATCGCTACAGAATATACACTTATTTTCATTACTAACTACATTAAAAGCAGCAGCACTCGGATTCTTGGCGTATTTTGGTTTCGAAAAATTATTTTGTCCCAATCTAGTTAAATCCCTTTCATTTCTATTTTTAGAATTATGCTGAAAGTAATCAGACTCCTTCTTCTGAAACGAAAATGTACGTTCTCTAATTTCGATTTCGGTTTTTAAATATTCTAACAATTGCGTTACATTCCAAGAGTCTGATTCGTTTTTATATTCGCGGTTGTAGTTCAAAATTAAGCTATCGGGAATTAATTTAGTTATGATAGGAAAAAGTAAATTACCATAACTGTCTAGCTCAATACCAAGCGATTCTAAACTGCGTATTTGAATTTCACATGTATCGTACAATTCGCGCAGGTCTTTTATATTTGATGCATTACGAATAGGTGACAAATTTAATAAATTATTTATGTGAGACCTAATCAAAATTTACTTTTTGCCATATCGGTCTTCAAGAATTTTAACAGCAATATCATAATTTTTGTCTGACAACGATAATCCCTGTGTCGCGATTTGAGCTTTTGATTTTAATAAGCTTTTTAAGTATGTAAATTTGTCTATTTTATTGAGATTTTTATTTTCGTGTATCGCGTTTTTGAACTGAGACCAAAATTCTTGGAAATTCTCAGGATTGCCGTCAAACTTTTCGATGTTAATTTTGGGTAATTTAATCTTAATTGGAACATTTGAATTTAGAGATGGGTCGTTAGTAATTGTATTTGAAATATCGGCGCTAGCATTTTTTGTTTCTTGATTCGTGCATTTTTTTAGAACTTTTTCAATTTTAATTTTATACATGATGATTTTATCTCGATATTCTTGAGCTGCTACAACTTCGGCTGGGATTTGTTTACAGTCTTCGATTTCATCTATGATTAACTTATAAAGCTCAATTATTTGTTTTTCCTTTTCTGACAACTGAACGAGAGCAATTTCTAAATATTCCTCATCTAATTTTGCCAAGGCTTCGTCGATTTTAGGAGTCAGTTTCGTGAAGCTTGTTCTCAAGCCACCTCTTTGTGTTTTCAATTTATTCGTCACTTCTGACGTCATTTTTTTTTTCACTTAACAATTACAAACAATCAGCAGGAAAAATCGAGGGTTAAGGCACCAAATGAAACAATTTTTATACTGTATTTCCTTCGAATTTCAGTTCTGATATAGATAAGTAATACAGTTCATAAAAAGAGATCTAGCCTACCTGACCTGGTAGCTTTTCTTTTCATTTCCTGTTTCCTGCTGCTATCTCAGTGAATCAAGTGAGTGTCTAAAGGACGAATACAATTTATTTCTGGATTAAATAAACACATCTTACACTACACAACATTTACTAAAGACATTTAGATTTTGTTATCGGAGAGGGAGAACCCCTTTTTCACGTCAGTTTTAATCGAAGCCTTCGCTGCATCTGAAAGGCAAAAAAAAAAAAAGGATTAGAGTTCAAAAGCGCCCTCTTCTGGCGCAGGGGAAAGTCATTCTGCTTCACCCCTAAACGTCAATCAGTCAGAAAAATCAGAAAAAAAAGAGGCGGCGCCTCTTTTCTGACTTAATAGAACATTTGAACCCCCTCTTCCATGAATAGCTAAAGGCTGCTTAAGAACTTCCAAAGTTAGTGTTTCCAAAATTCTCTGCTAAAGACGACTAACAGCCAGATTTCGAAACTCGTCCGAGTGCGTGGTATCCTATATTTACGCAAGCACATGCACTAATGTACTGTTGCAAAACTACTCTGCTCGTTTCTTGGTTCGTTGTTCTAAAGTCCAGTTGGTGTAAAAAGTTCTAGTAAAAAGTCACTTGTCAGGAGGGAACACAAACTATTGCACAACTTATTGCTTCTAGAATTTCGCCGAACAATCAGCGGAACCTGACTTCAGCGGAGCCTGACTTCCGGCAGGGCATTAGGTCAAGAGCCCGGGACCCCAACAAAAAGAGCCCCCTAATTGTACTCTAAGTTTAAAAATTTGAAATTTTGATTTTAATTCAAAATCAGATACAGATAAACTAATTTTATGAAAAATAATAGCATTAGTAATTACTACTTCATAGCCCCAGCATTATATGCACACCATGGCTTTAGCTAAACGGTATAGTCTTGAACAATTGTTCAGCACCAACTTATCGTTTAGGCTTGACCTATGGAGTGTTGATAGCTGATTGCTGGGAAACCACAGAGCCTGATTCGCAATCGGAACTGGTAAAAAGAAATGCCTTTTTAAGTCGAGTGAAGAAACGTTTCAATGTAAATAGATGATCTGATATAAGCAGTTGATTTCTCTGAAAGGTAGTCTCTTTTCAGCACGGGGGGTGGAGATTTTTATTAGGAATGATGCTTCAAGCCCCCCCTTTTCCAATGAAGCTCCGCCACCTTCATCAACCACAACACTGAAAGAATGTAGTTTTAATTTTCAGTTTTCTTCGTTTCTAATTTTATATGTAAATTGTTAATCTGATTTTATTTAACTTTTAAATATTATTGTAAATAATAATATTTCCCTCTCAATGGCGTTTTCCTTTCATCATTTAAAGATGCACATTTATAAACATGAGCGGAAGAATTCTCTTTTCTTGATGCAAATGTGTTAAGCTAACTGCATTATACTGAGGATTTTAATAAATTTGTAATTTAAAGAATATTATATCCTTCAAGTAAAAGTTCAGTACTACACGAAACAAATGAATAAATTCATTGGGTGGCGGTGGTTGCCGGGTGCGTAGTGTTGCCACTGGAAATTGTAACCCCTGCTTTACAGTCAGCCCACTTTCACGGCAGTGAGCCGGAGAAATGGCAGTAACAGGAGTGTAAACACCTCTCCCCTCCTGCGCATGGCACGGTCTTCCTTGCTGACCTCTCTGCCCGGCGTGATCCCCCTTCAAGGGATTTTTAAGGCAGGAGGAGGGAAGTACAGTAGAAAACTACATACAGGGGTAGGCGAGTACAGCAGAATGTAAACGCCCACTGCTTTTGGAGTTGACGTAGAAATATTTCCTGGAAAAAATACTGCAGGGAGAAGTGGGAAGGGTTGAATGTAGATAGAGCATATAGGCAAAAACGCGAAATGAGTTACTGTCTTTTTATTATTCAAATGAAAAGTTTAAGATGATGGATCTGTTTCTTTAGTGCATAGCAACTGACACAGTTGCTTCTCAAGATACATGTCACACGCATAAGGTTTTTCTCCTGTGGGTGTATGAAGCCGATGCAAGCCATTAACTACACTTTGAACAAGTCAATAAGAAGTTAGTGGTTAGTGGTGAAACTACTTAAAATAACTCTAACAAAATACACGTTACTGAAAAAAATGAGCATTTCATATATTATCGAACTTTTAACGCAACACAGCCTTTCGAGTTCTTCACAAGGATTTGATTTAATTACTTTTCTAATTATATCGCATTAATTGCCAAAAACTTTCCTCTGGTCAGTGCTATAATTGACTGATTCACAACTTACTCAATGACAGTTCACCTCAGCCGCAGCCATGTTAATTCGCCGCAGCCATACAAGTGCGTTCCCCTGGGTTGAGCGGGGAAGGGGGGCGTTGTCGGACCGGATGTGGGGAGAGGAAGTTGACCGGATGTTCGAAGGGTTGATAAGAATTTTTTTCCTTTTTTTTTTTTCAAATAAGGGGACTTGTAATTTTTTTCAGATTGTGACATATTTTTCAAATAAGGGGTCTTGTAATTTTTTCAGATTGTGACATATTTTACAAATAAGGGGACTTGTAATTTTTTCAGACTTTAAGATATTTCTCAAATAAGAGGACTTGGAAAAATTTTCAGACTGTGATGCATTCTCTCATGAAAATAAGGGACTTCGTTATATTTTTTAAACAAATTGTACTTTATGAATTACACCTGAAATAAAAAATATTATTATAAAATGAGGACCCACCAGCCGCCCGGTAGAACGTCTACCGCCTCATTTCAAATATAAATTTTTACTATGCTTTTCCACGTCACGCTAGCCTCGCATAAATGGAGACAGGGCGTAGCACAGCAGACGCGTTGTTGTTTTTGTTTCTTTAAATAATAATTAACTATGTGGAGCAAAGAAATGAACAACATCCCCAGGAGGATTTAGTTTTCTTTACCATTTAGTAATAGAACCAATGTAAATTGAATAAATGTTGCTTAATACATACTTCTAATGTTTAGCTAATTTTTGTATACTGATTATAGCATATATTTAATAAGTAACAGTTTACTAGAATATTAAAGTAGGGTTTAGGATACCATACATTTTCTACAAATTTCTTCTACTGTTAGGGAAGTGAGAAAATTATACCATAGAACGATTTTAGTACCTATAGTTTTTACAAATAATGATTTAGATAGTGTATGAACTTTTTTATCTAAACATTTTTTTTTCTTAAGAGATTTTTACCCAAGTTTTAATTTTAAGTTAAATAATGTTACAACAAATTTTTTTTAATCAAGAGTTAATTTATTTTTTAACCAAGTTTTAATTTTAAGTTAATAATTTTACAACAAATTTTTTTAATTAATTTTACAACAAATATTTTTTTAATCAAGAGTTAATTTATTTTTTAACCAAGTTTTAATTTTAAGTTAAATAATTTTACAACAAATACATTTCTAAATTTTTTTTTTTAACCAAGTTTTAATTTTAAGTATATTAATTTTACAACAAATTTTTTTTAATCAAATGTTTTTAATTTATCAAGAAAAAAAAATTTAATCAAGTGTTTTTAATTTTTTGTATATCCTATTTTTGTTAAGTAGACGTTTAACATTAAAGTAGGATTTAGGATACCCATACATTTTCTACAAATTTAATCTACTGTTAGGCAAGTGAGAAAATTATACCATAGAAAGATTTTTACACAATAATGATTTGGATATAGTCTTATTTTCTATTGCGAGAAAACCACTTTAGCCATATATCCCCCAAAACTCAAGTTTTTGATATACGAAATGTATGAATACGCGTTAGATCCCCTTAGAAAGTCCTCCTACCAAGGCACCCCTCATCCTAAGCAGATACCCCCGCGTGCAGGTTTGCCTTAAAACACAAACAAACAAAGTATTTATCTAAACATTTTTTCTTACCCACACATTTTTGATAAATCTTAGGCAGCGATTATACTAGTTTATATTTTCTATAGATCAATTAGAGAAAAAATTACATTTTTAGTAATCCTACAAAATATTCTTACTGTATATCACAAGTAGAGTAACTTGATTTATAGAATTTCAATACGATACGAGTTAGATTGTTTATGTGCAACACTCATTTCAGTTTGACTATGAAAGCATAATTGTATACATGCATTAATATTTTTAGAGGTATGCACTTAGCATATTTTATAGAAAGGTGGGCATAACTAGCACATATCTTTTAGACTGGATAATATTATTGTTAGAAAGTTGAACTATTGGAAATAAAAATTGAAGATCCGTTTTAGCACAGTTGTATACTGCATGTACATAAATATCTTTCAACTACTTAGATAAAATGATAGTTTAAATCGCAAATCCTTACTTAAACTAAAAAATACAAGGTGTTTACTTACGTGAAGCCACATCGTACTAAATCTTCTAGCCTCTCGGCTTGTACCGACATCTATACGGCTAGCAAGTACGGAAAATAGAGTAATGATTTAAAATACATTAACTCTAAGTTCCGTCCCAGCTGCCACTTGTAGAAAGCTCTTTCACCATATATCCCTCAAACCGCAGTTTTTGTATACAAACTGCTTAAAGTACTTCTACCGATAATGCCTATTGCTATTAATTACACTGGATTACCAACTTAAAATTTTGCAAAACATCAAAATACAGAAAAACATGCATTAACAATAACAAAAAATCACACTTAAAAGTACAACACATCAAAAGTGCAACTATAAGAACCACATAATTATTTTCAATTAGAATTACGGTATCAACTTATATGTAACTAAAATAATAGAAAATATTACACTTAACCTGTACTTGTACACGCGAAATAATAATAATAATAAAAATACTCACATAATTCACAAAACAATGATTGAAGTAAAATCCACGTGCATGTGATATTGCTGATAACAGAAATTGAGAGAGATAAGAAAGTGCCTTGAGGCTCTACAGAGCCGGTACAATAAGAGTTGGCCAGTTTACCGATAAGATAAAACCAGGGAGGGTGCTAGGGGAATACCGAATTGTGGGGACACGTGTTTCATTCTGCGTTCAAAAATGGGGACTTATGGATTAAAATCATGTTAGATTAAAGCCATTTCAATAAAAATCTATCCTTTTTGTAAACATGGGCATTATATCCTAAATTAAAATATCAAAGTTAAGCTACAACGATTAATATATTTTACGTAGTTTAGGAAACTAATGAATCATTAAATTAATTTCTGTGAAACAATTAGCAAAGATCATTATACTAAAGCAAATTATTTTTGTTAAGTTTTGATAAATAACAGTAATAAATTACAGGCATTGCAGATGAATGAGTATTCACGTATAAAATAGGTATTAAAATTATTGTTTAAAACAATTTTTAGAATAATAAACTAAAATTTTTATTTAATAAAGTCATAAACTAAAATTATTAATGAAAACTTGTTAATAAATTAAACATATCAAAATTTTTACACTCAATTTTTTTTATAGACTTAAATTTTACATAGACATCCTTTTAATAAATGCATAAACTAAACTTATTGTTTAAAACAATTTTTTACAATAATAAACTAAAATTTTTATTTAATAAATTCATAAACTAAAACAATTCTTACAATAATAAACTAAAATTTTTTTAATAAAGTCATAAACTGAAATTATTAATGAAAACCTGTTAATAAATTAAACTGATTACTCTAAAAGATAGCTAATCACAACATATATCAGAAAAAATATAAGCAATTATAATACCTGAAAAATACCGGACAACACTCTTGTTGCATGCGGACAAAACATCTGTTTGCACGGCTAAAGAATTCTTAGGTATCCGTTGCAGGAGACCTTACCTACGCCCAACCTACAAACTCTACAAATTTAACGGCAACTGGTTTTCTCTTATCAGGTATCACAGATCAGATAAGAGATAAGGAAGTGACATACGCAGAAGACACGTGATAGTGACGTGTGCAAATCTGTGTTGATTTAATATCCGCTAGGTTCGTTGGCAGGATGTGCTATTTACATTGAGTGGCAACTCTCTGTAACAGGCTAAGACAAGTTAGATGATGCAATATCTACAGGGTTGAGGAAGGTAGAGGGCGCTTGGGTAATCGCATGATTTTTTAAAGAACCAGTATAGAGACATTTTAGTTAGATAAAGTGGCCAGGTGTGTGTTGTGAGACTCCCTTTGCACTGTGTGCGCCTATACTTAAGACGTGTGTTTTAATTGATTTTTCGCCGAGTTTCAAAAATGTGTTTGCTTGAATACACCCCCGAGTTTTATACTCAAAGTGATGCTGATGTGTTGCTGCAAGAAATAATACAATTGCCTTTAGATGTAAAGCCTCTGCAAAGTATTGAAAAGAGAATTTCCCCCGAGTTTTATACTGAAAGTGATGTTGACGTGCTACAGCAAGAATTGTTTCAATTACCCCTGCAAAGTAGTGAAAAGAAAATTTCCTTGACTCGTAAAGTAATTACTTTTGCTGATGAAGGAATCAATTACAGTTTACCTGGAGCAACAGTCTCTGTTTACTCTTGGATACCCATTTTGCAAAAAATACGTGAAGATCTACAGAAAGTGACAAATTATGAATTTAATATGGTACAAGTGAACTTTGGCTCTGAAGAACAACCTAAAATTGAAGACGGCAACTACGAAGATTTTAATCTAGACCTATCATCAGGTGTATGCATTCTAAGTTTTGGATCTAAACGAACTTTGGATTTTAAACCAGCGAACTGTGAAACCACCACCATTAAACTAGAACATGGTTCAATGTGTAAGATATATCCCCCAACCAACAAACTTTTAACGCATGGTATTCCTTCTGAACCTTATGTGACAGACCCGCACATTAACCTAACATTTGCCAAAATGTACATTTATGAGCCTTCCCCGAAAAGGGCAAAGTTGGACGATTGGACGGATCATCTTTACCATAGCTTATATGCTTCTGTAAATAGTACATGGCACTTGGAAAGACTTATCTACGTTTCACTTCACGATGAAAGAACTGACTTGAAGATTCATATTAGACAATTTATTCAGAATGCCCAATTAGACTATATACCAACCGGTCAGGGAGTCGTGATGAACCCTTCCACATGGATCGAATTTATTGTAAAACTATTAGATTTTAATATAGGTCATAGCAATAGCTCTTTTATTTGTAATAATCAATTATCTGTATTTAATGATGATGGAAAATGCATCTTACAACAAATTTACAAAACCGGAGATTCATTCACGTTAAATCCAATTTCCTTAACACTTTTAAATGATCAAGTAAAAAAACTTTGTAAAATGAGAAATGAAATATTGGAATGCATTTTAAAAACGCTATATACGACGACCCTACCCCATTTAATTTTAAAATTAAAGCCGCAAAAATGTAACCGCGAACCTCATTGTACTTATGATGAGGCTAAACAACAATTAATGGATATAGTACATCAGGAAATTTTTAAAAACATAGGCCGGGTTCAGGATCATCCTTCGCAAAGGATACATGCTTGCTCGAATAGAACACATGTTGATGAGAGAGAGGGTCTTATAAGTAGTAAAGCATGGTTTATGGTCGACATGCCATATATTGCAAGAGAGATATGCGAGAACAAATGTACTTGTCATTATGACGGAGAATTTTTTTCAAACATTTTCATTGAAGACTATATGAAGTATCTTCAAAATGAGCTATTTAATACATTTTTTCAACCGTTTTCAGATTTTACTAATTCCAAGGATGGCAAAACATGTGTAATTATGTGATGTTATTGTGTATAACTAGTATTGCGATTGTAAAAAATATATTAAAACCATTGTGATTATGTAGAAAAGGTATGCTTGCTTCTACAACAGTAAGATTTTACTCACTTGTGCATGCTTAGTTATAGAATACTCATTGAAAAGTTATTATTTTCTTAATTGTGTAAATAGTTTGTGTAATTTAAAATATATTTTTGTAAATAAATAAGTTTAAATATGCAAAACTTTTCTGTGTTTTCTTCATGTGTATGTGTGTTGATTACTTGCAAAATAAAAATCTATGAAATTTTACTGAAGCAAAAAGTGGTAAAGTTAGCATACTTGGTCAAGATTTAAGGTTCTCGTGTTATACTTATCTTTTTATACACTACAAGGTAAAAAGTTAGAAATTTAGCAAAATTTATTGAAGCATGTACTATGGAACATTAATCTAACTACATAGAAATAAAATGTTCTGATTAAAATCATAAACTTAAGTGTGATAGGTAAAACTGAGTTACCTGAGAATTCCCAAAGTACTAATTTTTTATAAAATGAACTTAGCTAAAAAAGTTTGTCTGCATAATTTTATAACTCAATCGATTTTACAGGTTTTTCAAAATAAAGTTAAGTGAGATAAAGAAACTTAGTATTTTTAAATAAAGATTTTTTAGGTGTTCTTTAATGTAAAGATCTTACCATATTTTACTTGAAGTAACAGAATATTTTAAATCAGACACTATGTTTTTAAAACATTAGAGTATTAACTTAGCATATTTTATAATTTTTATTAAGTAATGGGCTTGAATATTTTTATGAGAAATATCAACTAAGTGCACATGTTACACATTTTACTGATTGAGATGGTTATGCTTACAAATTTTAAATAAATATGCTCTTACTTTTATACATGTTACTTGTTCAAACTAAGTATACTTTTGATTTGTATACGTTTATGAGTTCTCATAAGTTATGAAATTATTTCTCGAAAGGAACTTAGCTAATAGAACTTTGTAAATTTTGTAGAAGTAGTATGCTTAACATGTTTTTGATAAAATGGATTTAAATGTGGTACAGAAATGATCAGCTATTTTAGCATAGATGTATAAACTTATCTTTATGTAAACCTTAACTAATTAAAAGTAATATAATTTATGTCTGTACAAAGTGAGGGACTTAGACTATTTTTCAGAATTATCAAGTAAAGGGTTTTACAAAATACTTAGTAAACTGCATTAATAGATTGTAAGTTGTAATTTTTTTCTTTTAGAAGTTTTGCACATTGGTATATTTTATGTTCTGATAAGTCGTTGAATATGTTCTTGAAATAAACTAACATATCTGTACTTTGAAAATTTTATAGAAGTGACGAACTTTGGTATTTTTAGAATGTTACGAACTTGATACATTTTTTCTGAAGTGCTAGATATGTGAAATTGTCTTTTTAGAAACATTGAATTATTCAACTTAGTGCATTTCAGTTACTCTTTCAAGATAACGGACTTAGAATTTTTTACAAATAGCAAGCTAGTAACTTGCTAAACATGCTTCTTGCAAATATTTTTAAATACCGTTCTTAAAAATTATCAAAGTTGTAACTACTAAAAAGTAATAAACAAATTTAAATATAATAAATTAAGTAGTTACACTGTGATTTTTAAGAACGGTATTTAAAAATATTTGCAAGAAGCATGTTTAGCAAGTTACTAGCTTGCTATTTGTAAAAAATTCTAAGTCCGTTATCTTGAAAGAGTAACTGAAATGCACTAAGTTGAATAATTCAATGTTTCTAAAAAGACAATTTCACATATCTAGCACTTCAGAAAAAATGTATCAAGTTCGTAACATTCTAAAAATACCAAAGTTCGTCACTTCTATAAAATTTTCAAAGTACAGATATGTTAGTTTATTTCAAGAACATATTCAACGACTTATCAGAACATAAAATATACCAATGTGCAAAACTTCTAAAAGAAAAAAATTACAACTTACAATCTATTAATGCAGTTTACTAAGTATTTTGTAAAACCCTTTACTTGATAATTCTGAAAAATAGTCTAAGTCCCTCACTTTGTACAGACATAAATTATATTACTTTTAATTAGTTAAGGTTTACATAAAGATAAGTTTATACATCTATGCTAAAATAGCTGATCATTTCTGTACCACATTTAAATCCATTTTATCAAAAACATGTTAAGCATACTACTTCTACGAAATTTACAAAGTTCTATTAGCTAAGTTCCTTTCGAGAAATAATTTCATAACTTATGAGAACTCATAAACGTATACAAATCAAAAGTATACTTAGTTTGAACAAGTAACATGTATAAAAGTAAGAGCATATTTATTTAAAATTTGTAAGCATAACCATCTCAATCACTAAAATGTGTAACATGTGCACTTAGTTGATATTTCTCATAAAAATATTCAAGCCCATTACTTAATAAAAATTATAAAAATATGCTAAGTTAATACTCTAATGTTTTAAAAACATAGTGTCTGATTTAAAATATTCTGTTACTTCAAGTAAAATATGGTAAGATCTTTACATTAAAGAACACCTAAAAAATCTTTATTTAAAAATACTAAGTTTCTTTATCTCACTTAACTTTATTTTGAAAAACTTGTAAAATCGATTAAGTTATAAAATTATGGAAACTAACTTTTTTAGCTAAGTTCATTTTATAAAAAATTAGTACTTTGGGAATTCTCATGTAACACAATTTACCTATCACACTTAAGTTTATGATTTTAATCAAAACATTTTATTTCTATGTAGTAGATTAATGTTTCCATAGTACATGCTTCAATAAATTTTGTTAAATTTCTAACTTTCTACCTTGTAGTGTATAAAAGATAAGTATAAAACGAGAACCTTAAATCGTGACCAAGTATGCTAACTTTACCACTTTTGCTTCAGTAAAATTTCATAGATTTTTATTTTGCAAGTAATCAACACACACATACACATGAAGAAAACACAGAAAAGTTTTGCATATGTAAACTTATTTATTTACAAAAATATATTTTAAATTACACAAACTATTTACACAATTAAGAAAATAATAACTTTTCAATGAGTATTCTATAACTAAGCATGCATAAGTCAGTAAAATCTTACTGTTGTAGAAGCAAGCATACCTTTTCTACATAATCACAATGGTTTTAATATATTTTTTACAATCGCAATACTAGTTATACACCAATAACATCACATAATTACACATGTTTTGTCATCCTTGGAATTAGCAAAATCTGAAAACGGTTGAAAAAATGAATTAAATAGCTCATTTTGAAGATACTTCATATAGTCTTCAATGAAAATGTTTGAAAAAAATTCTCCGTCATAATGACAAGTGAATTT
Source organism: Cheiracanthium punctorium (assembly GCA_038373885.1). NCBI lineage: Eukaryota > Metazoa > Arthropoda > Arachnida > Araneae > Cheiracanthiidae > Cheiracanthium > Cheiracanthium punctorium. Next base: position 279,034 of record JAWZYV010007652.1, read on the forward strand.
GTTCTCGCATATCTCTCTTGCAATATACGACATGTCGACCATAAACCATGCTTTACTACTTATAAGACCCTCTCGCTCATCAATATGTGTTCTATTCGAACAGGCATGTATCCTTTGCGAAGAATGATCCTGAACCCGGCCTATGTTTTTAAAAATTTCCTGATGTACTATATCCATTAATTGTTGTTTAGCCTCATCATAAGTACAATGGGGTTCGCGGTTACATTTTTGCGGCTTTAATTTTAAAATTAAATGAGGTAGGGTCGTCGTATATAGCGTTTTTAGAATACATTCCAATATTTCATTTCTCATTTCGCAAAGTTTTTTTACTTGATCATTTAAAAGTGTTAAGGAAATTGGATTTAACGTAAATGAATCTCCGGTTTTGTAAATTTGTTGTAAGATGCATTTTCCATCATCATTAAATACAGATAATTGATTATTACAAATAAAAGAGCTATTGCTATGACCTATATTAAAATCTAATAGTTTTACAATAAATTCGATCCATGTGGAAGGGTTCATCACGACTCCCTGACCGGTTGGTATATAGTCTAATTGGGCATTCTGAATAAATTGTCTAATATGGATCTTCAAGTCAGTTCTTTCATCGTGAAGTGAAACGTAGATAAGTCTTTCCAAGTGCCATGTACTATTTACAGAAGCATATAAGCTATGGTAAAGATCGATCCGTCCAATCGTCCAACTTTGCCCTTTTCGGGGAAGGCTCATAAATGTACATTTTGGCAAATGTAAGGTTAATGTGCGGGTCTGTCACATAAGGTTCAGAAGGAATACCATGCGTTAAAAGTTTGTTGGTTGGGGGATATATCTTACACATTGAGCCATGTTCTAATTTAATGGTAGCGGTTTCACAGTTCGCTGGTTTAAAATCCAAAGTTCGTTTAGATCCAAAACTTAGAATGCATACACCTGATGATAGGTCTAGATTAAAATCTTCGTAGTTGCCGTCTTCAATTTTAGGTTGTTCTTCAGAGCCAAAGTTCACTTGCACCATATTAAATTCATAATTTGTCACTTTCTGTAGATCTTCACGTATTTTTTGCAAAATGGGTATCCAAGAGTAAACAGAGACTGTTGCTCCAGGTAAACTGTAATTGATTCCTTCATCAGCAAAAGTAATTACTTTACGGGTCGAGGAAATTTTCTTTTCACTACTTTGCAGGGGTAATTGAAACAATTCTTGCTGTAGCACGTCAACATCACTTTCAGTATAAAACTCGGGGGAAATTTTCTTTTCAATACTTTGCAGAGGCTTTACATCTAAAGGCAATTGTATTATTTCTTGCAGCAACACATCAGCATCACTTTGAGTATAAAACTCGGGAGTGTATTCAATGTTAAAGTTATTTTCGATCGATTCAAGCAAAGACATTTTTGAAACTCGGCGAAAAATCAATTAAAACACACGTCTTAAGTATAGGCGCACACAGTGCAAAGGGAGTCTCGCAACACACACCTGACCACTTTATCTAACTAAAATGTCTCTATACTGATTCTTTAAAAAATCACGTGATTACCCAAGCGCCCTCTACCTTAAACTTTCTCAACCCAGTAGATATTGCATCATCTAACTTGTCTTAGCCTGTTACAGAGAGTTGCCACTCAATGTACATCCTGCCAACGAACCTAGCGGATATTAAATCAACACAGATTTGCACACGTCACTATCAGGTGTCTTCTGCGCATGTCACTTCCTTATCTCTTATCTGATCTGTGATACCTGATAAGAGAAAACCAGTTGCCGTTAAATTTGTAGAGTTTGTAGGTTGGGCGTAGGTAAGGTCTCCTGCAACGGATACCTAAGAATTCTTTAGCCGTGCAAACAGATGTTTTGTCCGCATGCAACAAGAGTGTTGTCCGGTATTTTTCAGGTATTATAATTGCTTATATTTTTTCTGATATATGTTGTGATTAGCTATCTTTTAGAGTAATCAGTTTAATTTATTAGCAAGTTTTCATTAATAATTTCAGTTTATGACTTTATTAAATAAAAATTTTAGTTTATTATTGTAAAAATTGTTTTAGTTTATGAATTTATTAAAGAGGAAATTTAAGTCTATATTGTAAAAATTTGATATGTTATTATAACAATAAAATTTAGTTTATGCTTTATTAAAAAATGTATATGTAAAATTGTTTTAAACAATAATTAGTGTAAAAAGTATGTATGTAAATTTATATAAAAATGTTTCAAGTAAGAATCTTACCGTTTTCATATTAAATAACAAATTTTAGTGTTAATATATCTAAAAATCATGTTTTTAAACAATAAGTTTTAATATACCTATTTTATACGTGAATACTCATTCATCTGCAATGCCTGTAATTTATTACTGTTATTTATCAAAACTTAACAAAAATAATTTGCTTTAGTATAATGATCTTTGCTAATTGTTTCACAGAAATTAATTTAATGATTCATTAGTTTCCTAAACTACGTAAAATATATTAATCGTTGTAGCTTAACTTTGATATTTTAATTTAGGATATAATGCCCATGTTTACAAAAAGGATAGATTTTTATTGAAATGGCTTTAATCTAACATGATTTTAATCCATAAGTCCCCATTTTTGAACGCAGAATGAAACACGTGTCCCCACAATTCGGTATTCCCCTAGCACCCTCCCTGGTTTTATCTTATCGGTAAACTGGCCAACTCTTATTGTACCGGCTCTGTAGAGCCTCAAGGCACTTTCTTATCTCTCTCAATTTCTGTTATCAGCAATATCACATGCACGTGGATTTTACTTCAATCATTGTTTTGTGAATTATGTGAGTATTTTTATTATTATTATTATTTCGCGTGTACAAGTACAGGTTAAGTGTAATATTTTCTATTATTTTAGTTACATATAAGTTGATACCGTAATTCTAATTGAAAATAATTATGTGGTTCTTATAGTTTGGTAATTATATTTCCACTTTTGATGTGTTGTACTTTTAAGTGTGATTTTTTGTTATTGTTAATGCATGTTTTTCTGTATTTTGATGTTTTGCAAAATTTTAAGTTGGTAATCCAGTGTAATTAATAGCAATAGGCATTATCGGTAGAAGTACTTTAAGCAGTTTGTATACAAAAACTGCGGTTTGAGGGATATATGGTGAAAGAGCTTTCTACAAGTGGCAGCTGGGACGGAACTTAGAGTTAATGTATTTTAAATCATTACTCTATTTTCCGTACTTGCTAGCCGTATAGATGTCGGTACAAGCCGAGAGGCTAGAAGATTTAGTACGATGTGGCTTCACGTAAGTAAACACCTTGTATTTTTTTTTTTTTTTTTTTAGTTCAGGTAATGATTTGCGATTTAAACTATCATTTTATCTAAGTAGTTGAAAGATATTTATGTACATGCAGTATACAACTGTGCTAAAACGGATCTTCAATTTTTATTTCCAATAGTTCAACTTTCTAACAATAGTACTATCTAGTCTAAAAGTTTGTGCTAGTTATACTCACCTTTCTATAAAATATGCTAAGTGCATCAATAAAAATATTAATGCATGTATAAAATTATGCTTTCATAGTCAAACTAAAATTAGTGTCGCACATAAACAATCTAACTCGTATCGTATTGAAATTCTATAAATCAAGTTACTCTACTTGTGATATACAGTAAGAATATTTTGTAGGATTACTAAAAATGTAATTTTTTCTCTAATTGATCTATAGAAAATATAAACTAGTATAATCGCTGCCTAAGATTTATCAAAAATGTGTGGGTAAGAAAAAATGTTTAGATAAATACTTTGTTTGTTTGTGTTTTAAGGCAAACCTGCACGCGGGGGTATCTGCTTAGGATGAGGGGTGCCTTGGGTAGGAGGACTTTCTAAGGGGATCTAACGCGTATTCATACATTTCGTATACAAAAACTTGAGTTTTGGGGGATATATGGCTAAAGTGGTTTTCTCGCAATAGAATATAAGTCTATATCCAAATCATTATTTGTAAAATCTTTCTGTGGTATAATTTTCTCACTTGCCTAACAGTAGATTAAATTTGTCGAAAATGTATGGGTATCCTAAACCTTACTTTAATGTTAAACGACTACTTAACAAAAATAGGATATGCAAAAAATTAAAAACACTTGATTAATTTTTTTTTTCTTGATAAATTAAAAACATTTGATTAAAAAAATTTGTTGTAAAATTATATAACTTAAAATTAAAACTTGGTTAAAAAATAAATTAACTCTTGATTAAAAAAATATTTGTTGTAAAATTAATTAAAAAAATTTGTTGTAAAATTATTAACTTAAAATTAAAACTGTTGGTTAAAAAATATTTGTTGTAAAATTACTTATTTAACTTAAAATTAAAACTTGGGTAAAAATCTCTTAAGAAAAAAAAATGTTTAGATAAAAAAGTTCATACACTATCTAAATCCTTATTTGTAAAAACTATAGGTACTAAAATCGTTCTATGGTATAATTTTCTCACTTCCCTAACAGTAGAAGAAATTTGTAGAAAATGTATGGGTATCCTAAACCCTACTTTAATATTCTAGTAAACTGTTACTTATTAAATATATGCTATAATCTTAAACGGTATACAAAAATTAGAAGTATGTATTAAGCAGCATTTATTCAATTTGCATTGGTTCTATTACTAAATGGTAAAGAAAACTAAATCCTCCTGGGGATGTTGTTCATTTCTTTGCTCCACATAGTTAATTATTATTTAAAGAAACAAAAACAACAACGCGTCTGCTGTGCTACGCCCTGTCTCCATTTATGCGAGGCTAGCGTGACGTGGAAAAGCATAGTAAAAATTTATATTTGAAATGAGGCGGTAGACGTTCTACCGGGCGGCTGGTGGGTCCTCATTTTATAATAATATTTTTTATTTCAGGTGTAATTCATAAAGTACAATTTGTTTAAAACATATAACGAAGTCCCTTATTTTCATGAGAGAATGCATCACAGTCTGAAAATTTTTCCAAGTCCTCTTATTTGAGAAATATCTTAAAGTCTGAAAAAATTACAAGTCCCCTTATTTGTAAAATATGTCACAATCTGAAAAAATTACAAGACCCCTTATTTGAAAAATATGTCACAATCTGAAAAAAATTACAAGTCCCCTTATTTGAAAAAAAAAAAGGAAAAAAATTCTTATCAACCCTTCGAACATCCGGTCAACTTCCTCTCCCCACATCCGGTCCGACAACGCCCCCCTTCCCCGCTCAACCCAGGGGAACGCACTTGTATGGCTGCGGCGAATTAACATGGCTGCGGCTGAGGTGAACTGTCATTTATCTACTACTGAAACGTTTCAATGTAAATAGATGATCTGATATAAGCAGTTGATTTCTCTGAAAGGTAGTCGCTTTTCAGCACGGGGGGTGGAGATTTTTATTAGGAATGATGCTTCAAGCCCCCCCTTTTCCAATGAAGCTCCGCCACCTTCATCAACCACAACACTGAAAGAATGTAGTTTTAATTTTCAGTTTTCTTCGTTTCTAATTTTATATGTAAATTGTTAATCTGATTTTATTTAACTTTTAAATATTATTGTAAATAATAATATTTCCCTCTCAATGGCGTTTTCCTTTCATCATTTAAAGATGCACATTTATAAACATGAGCGGAAGAATTCTCTTTTCTTGATGCAAATGTGTTAAGCTAACTGCATTATACTGAGGATTTTAATAAATTTGTAATTTAAAGAATATTATATCCTTCAAGTAAAAGTTCAGTACTACACGAAACAAATGAATAAATTCATTGGGTGGCGGTGGTTGCCGGGTGCGTAGTGTTGCCACTGGAAATTGTAACCCCTGGTTTACAGTCAGCCCACTTTCACGGCAGTGAGCCGGAGAAATGGCAGTAACAGGAGTGTAAACACCTCTCTCCTCCTGCGCATGGCACGGTCTTCCTTGCTGACCTCTCTGCCCGGCGTGATCCCCCTTCAAGGGATTTTTAAGGCAGGAGGAGGGAAGTACAGTAGAAAACTACATACAGGGGTAGGCGAGTACAGCAGAATGTAAACGCCCACTGCTTTTGGAGTTGACGTAGAAATATTTCCTGGAAAAAATACTGCAGTGAGAAGTGGGAAGGGTTGAATGTAGATAGAGCATATAGGCAAAAACGCGAAATGAGTTACTGTCTTTTTATTATTCAAATGAAAAGTTTAAGATGATGGATCTGTTTCTTTAGTGCATAGCAACTGACACAGTTGCTTCTCAAGATACATGTCACACGCATAAGGTCTTTCTCCTGTGGGTGTATGAAGCCGATGCAAGCCATTAACTACACTTTGAAAAAGTCAATAAGAAGTTAGTGGTTAGTGTTGAAACTACTAAAAATAACTCTAACAAAATACACGTTACTGAAAAAAATGAGCATTTCATATATTATCGAACTTTTAACGCAACACAGCCTTTCGAGTTCTTCACAAGGATTTGTTTTAATTACTTTTCTAATTATATCGCATTAATTGCCAAAAACTTTCCTCTGGTCAGTGCTATAATTGACTGATTCACAACTTACTCTCTGAAGATTAGTAATAGATAAATCCAGTACATGAGAGAGTACGCTGATATTGATCAGCCTTAAAACGAAGGGGGAAATAAACAATTAATGCTTAAACTAAAAATGGAATGCTTTCATTTATAAAACTTGATCTTACACGCGACTTCGTCCGCGTCGGTTTTAAAATTAGGTCCAGAGAGAAAAAAAGCATGCGTGAATAACAAATATGCTTGCGCTATAGACATAAAAGTGACAATAATATATTATTTATTTTTTACTTATTTTAAAGAAGTATAATACATGGTGTACGTAGGGTTCCTAAATTTAGATTTTTTTACGCATCAGTTGCGACAGTAATTCAGAAATCTGCGTGCTGTACATTTGTGTGTATGTGAAAGATGAGATCTGGTACATTCAGATTTACAGACATTCATTTTTATTATTGTAGATTGTAATTACAGGGAGATACATTAGCGTAAATTGGCATGTAACATTGGGGGGGAGAGGGGGTAAAATGTTTCCTATTGTAGCAAATATTTTCAAATAAGTGTTATTTTAATAGACGTGTAGGGACGTCTATTAAATATGTTGCCCGCAGCCCATTTTTCTTTAATCGTTACAATTTTAATAACATTTCTTTGAAAGGGATACTGGAGAACATTCACGTCTTGCAAAGGATCTTTGTCTTTCCTTGCCTGTCCCTACCCCTAAACGTCAATCAGTCAGAAAAATCAGAAAAAAAGAGGCGGCACCTCTTTTCTGACTTAATAGAACATTTGAACCCTTTCTTTCATGAATAGCTCAAGGCTGCTTAAGAACTTCCAAAGTCAGTGTTTCCAAAATTCTCTGCTAAAGACGACTAACAGCCAGATTTCGAAACTCGTCCGTGTGCGTGGTATCCTATATTTACGCAAGCACATGCACTAATATACTGTTGCAAAACTACTCTGCTCGTTTCTTGGTTCGTTGTTCTAAAGTCCAGTTGGTGTAAAAAGTTCTAGTAAAAAGTCACTTGTCAGGAGGGAACACAAACTTTATTGCTTCTAGAATTTCGCCGAACAATCAGTGGTACAAAAATTATCAAGCACAATCAAACAGTGATCCGCTTTTAACAGTCCGCTTAGATCTGAAGCTCTCACAAATGCTGTATTTTTCACAAAATAAAACACATTCACTGGCAAAAATTCAGTGAAAATATTCAAGGGATATCGTACACAATCCGTTAAAACACAGCAATGAAGAATTTACACACAGCACATTATAAACAGCTTCATAAAGCAAGCTAAAGCACGGCTTCTATAGCACTATCAATTCACAAAGCAAGCGTACTCTCACTGACAGCTCTTCACACACTTAGCGTTCAACGCGCACATAACTGGGGCTTTAATGCACTTCTATTTATAGCCGACGCAGGAGGTACAAGAAGCCTCCAGAAAAGCCTATTTCACGAAGATTCTAGATAAAGCGAGAATATTGATTACGTGATAGAAGAGAAATGTGAGGTTATTAAGTGTTTTTAATGCAGCAAAGGCAGCTTTACAGGCCCCATAGGGAAAAACGCGCCAAATGACCAAAAAGTCGCCAAGCTTGGTGACTTTTGGCAAAATATCGCCAAATTTGGCACCAAAAAGAAGTCACCAAAAGTGAAGAGATCTAAGCCCTAGGACCAATATTTTTCGAGTTTTCTAGAAACCCCATATATTTGAATGGGAAACCGAAACCTCCGTATTTCCGGTTCTAATTGGCCGATTTTGATGCAACAAAAAGGGAAATTTATCTATTTGAAGCGTAGAATATGCATTTTAAACCATTTTAAGCCCCAGAGCAGCAAGTTGCCCCGAAAATTCGTAACAATACAATCCTGGGGAATTATGTGCTAATTAGTGTATATTAGCACATGCTCAAATATACAATCCTGGGGAAATCTGGGCGTTGCTAATGGGAGGAAGAGGTCAAGCACCTGCCGCCCCCCCCCCATTATACGGAGCTAATAAGAAAGTGGTTGGACCCAAGGTAGATTAAACCAACTGTTATTTTTATTCCTGTTATTATTGCTTTTTTAGGTAAAAATAACAACCCCACTTAAGATCTTCCTAACTGTTCCCACAATTCTCTACTAGAAACGACTAAAAGCCTGATTTCGAAACTTGCGGGTGGGATTTTTTTTCTCCATGACGGTACTATCCTATACTTACGCAAATGCATGCACTAACATACAATCCAGTGCAACCTGGGCGTTGCTAATGGGAAGCAGAGGTGTGGCAGTTGCCGCCCCCATTATACGAAGCAAATAATAACGTCCCTGCGTTGTGGAAAGTGGCTGGACCCAAGGCAGCTCATCGCTACTTAAGACCTTTCAAAGTTCCATAATTTTCTGCTAGACACGACTAACAGCCAAATTTCAAAACTTGCGGTCAGAGCCTGACTTCCGGCAGGGCATTAGGTGCAAGAGCCCGCGACACCTAATTGTTCTCTAAGTTTAAAAATTTGAAATTTTGATTTTAATTCAAAATCAGATACAGATAAACTAATTTTATGAAAAATAATAGTATTAGTAATTACTACTTCATAGCGCCAGCATTATATGCACACCATGGCTTTAGCTAAACGGTATAGTCTTGAACAATTGTTCAGCACAAACTTATCGTTTAGGCTTGACCTATGGAGTGTTGATAGCTGATTGCTGGGAAACCACAGAGCCTGATTTGCAATCGGAACTGGTAATAAGAAATGTCTTTTTAAGTGGAGTGAAGAAACGTTTCAATGTAAATAGATGATCTGATATAAGCATTCAAGGCGGTACCGAGAGTGTCCGGAACTCTAAACAAAATACACGTTATCATTCAATTTTTTCTGTTTTTTGTATTCTTATATGGAAGTAAACTAAATTCACATTTATTTTAGTTTAGGCATGTTTATTGCTGTTGCTGATAGTTCATTTCTCTGAAAGGTAGTCTCTTTTCACCACGGGGGTGGAGACTTTTATTAGGAATGATACTTCAAGCCCCCCCCTTTCCCAATGCAGCTCCGCCTCCTTCATCAACCACAACACTGAAAGAATGTAGTTTTAATTTTCAGTTTTCTGCGTTTCTAATTTTATATGTAAATTATTAAACTGATTTTTTTTAACTTTTAAATATTATTGTAAGTAATAATATTTCCCTCTCAATGGCGTTTTCCTTTCATCATTTGAGGATGCACATTTATAATCATGAGCGGAAGAATTCTCTTTTCTTGATGCAAATGTGTTCAGCTAACTGCATTATACTGAGGATTTTAATAAATTTGTAATTTAAAGAATATCATATCCTTGAAGCAAAAGTTCACTACTACACTCATTAGTACATTATTGTTTTTCATCGAACCATGTCATCTCACTTTGCATCGTGATTAAATAATCATTTTTATGCTGTTATAAAACTCTTCCTTGTATGGTGTGATATGAAAATTGTTTTTTACGGTATAAAAAACGTTTTCGAACGAGAAGGGGGCGGCAAAGAAGCTTTTGCCCCTGGGCCCCGACTCAGTTTGTACTTGCGGGTGGGATTATTTTTCCCGTGGTGTTATGCTATACTTACGCAAACGCACTAATATACAAGGCTGGGCTAGCTGGGCGTTTCTAATGGGAAGCGGAGGTGTGGCAGTTGCCGCCCCCATCGAATGAGGCAAGCAGTTAATGGTGCGCTTGCGTTTGGAGGAAGTGGGACCCAAGGCCTTCCCTGAAGTTTTTTTTTTTATTCTTAAACAAATGCATTTTTGGAGAATACTGCACCATTACTTATCATTCATACTAATATTATGGAAATGCGCAAACATTGAAAAAAATTTTACGGAGAAAAGATATTTTAAACTTCTCGGGAAAAAATTACCGAAATGGCACTTACGAAGTGAATTTAAGTACGAAGGTTAATGTTATCGATTGTCTGTATACTGGACAGAATTTCATTACTTTTTATTTAATACTAGCTGAATGCCCCGTTCTTCGCACGGAATGAATGGATATTTTTATATTACGGTTTGTCGTAATTTACTATTTATCATAATAAATAGAAAGAGAAAAATGGATATCGCATAAATATTATCTGTGTTCAATAATCATGTCTAAAGAATTTCATGGCGATCGTTTGAATGGTGAAGAAGATGATTCGGCGGAGCGTCATCTACTTTCAAAGTAATTGCAAACAGCATTGAAATATTCTCATGTTAAAATATCTATGCGTACCAATTTTTATGACAAACAGTTTAACATTCAAGATACACTGCAGTGCCATCTAGTGGCGAATTAAAGTAATAATACGCTGCAGCGCCATCAAAGTGCGAGTTATAGCAAAATGGATAACGCGAAAATATTCTCCGTGTTCAAATATGTATGTATACCAAGGTCAGTTGAACAATCAAGAAGCTGACTACTGAAGTGCTCTAGTAGCGAGTTAAAGTAATAATGGGCTACCGTAATGAGCTACAGCCAAATGAATGCTTAAAAAATATTATCTCTGCTCAAATGTGCAATTTTTAATCCAATTTTTAAGCTGACCGGTTGAACGGTTTTAAAGTTGGTGCGCTGCATCGCCATCTAGCAGCAAGTCATAGCAAATTGGATAGCCTTAAAGTATTCTCCGTGCTCAAATATCTGTGTGTACCAATTTTCATCGAAATCAGTTGAACGGTATTTTCATAGCAAACGGTTAAACGGTACCGTATGCGGTTTATAGCAAATCGGATGCGGCAAAAATATTCTTCGCGTTTTAACATCTTGTATACGAATTTCCATGGCGATCAGTTGAACGGTCCGGAAGTTATTGGTTTGAAGCGACATCTAGTGGCACGTTATAGCAAAATGGATACCGCAAAATATTCTCCGTGTTCAAATATCTATCTATACCAGTTTTCATAGCGATCAGTTGAACAGTTTTTATATGCTGCAGCTGCAGCGCTATATAGCCGCGAGTTAAAGTAAGAAATTGATACGTTGCAGCGCCATTTAGTGGTGAGTTAAAGTAATGATGTACTACTCAAATACTTGAGTATAAATTTTTATGGCGATTGGTCGAACAGTATACCCAGATAACACCAAGATATCGGAAGGACATACAGAATATGTCATTGATAGGATACTCGGATATCCTGTGGAGATCCCAAAATCATCAAAAATTGTCTTTAGGACGTCCGATATTAGTCTAAATGTCACTCCTATACAGATCCACAGGACATCCCGAAGAGAACTTAATTGGAAAGGGGGAGGATAATCACAGGACACTCAAATCCTTTACATATCCTGTGGCCATCCTATAGACCATTATAGGACATTTTTACATCCTTTATTCGTCCTACGGCCATCCTTTACTCATCCTGTGGACATTTTTTAAAATGACGGAACATATGAATGAATTTACATATTAACTAGCGTTGTTGTTGCCCTTATTATTCTTATAATTATAAGATTATTAAATAAGAATGTCCCAAGTATTATGAGGTTATAAAACAAGAATGTTTTTCTCTTTTCTAAACTAACGTGTCATACCTCGTTTTTCTCGTCACGATGACAATGGAAGATATGCAATTTTAAATAAATGCTATATGAATTTAACGTTTATCATTTAAAAACAATCTACAATGCGATTCAAACTAAAAATATGTATAATAGTGAGACTTACCTATATTCTTTGATTAAAATATCTATAAAAGATATCCAAACGACAGTGCGCTATAGTCAGCGTCGAAGGAAAAAATGGCGCATGTGGCCGGCCACCTTATCTTCGCTCGGACTCATCGACAAGGAGTGAGCATGCGCTGGAAGCCGTATTATTTAGGATGCCCCACGAATGTCTTCAGATATCCTGCGTGGGATATTCGAATTTCGGGATAAGTTTGTCCGGCGAATGACGATCGACGGACGTCTTTTGATACCTTTTGTGGGATACGTCCGTGGTCGGATATGGGGGATCATTATAGGATGTCCTGAGGACGTTTGTGGTTATCTGGGATAGAAGATGATGCGCTGCAGCTCCACCTTGCATCAAGTTATAGCAAAACGGATAATGTAAAAATATTCTCCATGTTCAAATATCCACGTGTACCGATTTTCATCAAAATCACTTCAACGGTATTTTCACGGCAAGCGCTTGAACGGAATAGAATGCGACGTTCTGTAACGCCATCTAGCGGAAGTTATAGCAAAATGGATAGTGTAAAAATATTCTCTGTCGTCAAGTATCCACAAATAATCAATTTTCATCAAAATTAGATTATTTAAAACGGTTTTTTCATAGCAAGCGGTCGTACGGAATAGAGTTCGACGCTCTGCAGAGTCATTTCGCGTCAAGTTACAAGAGATAGATAAAGCAAAAATATTCTCAGTGCTCAAATATCCGTAAATACCAATTTTCATCAAAATTGGTTGAATGGTATTTTTATAGCAAGCGGTCCAACGGAATGGAATTTGACGTTCTGCAGCGCCATCTAACGGCAAATAATAGCAAAACGGATTGCGTAAAAATATTCTCCGTGTTAAAATATCTATACATACCAATTTTCGTCAGGATAGGTCAAACGGTATTTTCATAGCAAGCGGTTGAGTAGAATTCGACGTTCTGCAGAGCCATCTAGGGGCGAGCTAGAGGAAAGTAGATAGAATAAAAAGCTTCTCCGTGACAAAAGACTCGGGTGCACCAAATTTTATGGTGATCGGTGAAATGGTTTTGGAGTTTTTCAACGCCTTAACCACACACACACATACATACATACAAACATACACACATACCCACAAACATCCAGTTTTATTTATATAGATTGATTCTAACTTTTCTAAGTATTTCCCTACCTTATTATGTTACTGAAAGTATCTAATCGGGAATTACGTTATTTCATATTATTGAACTATTGGTTTTAGATGCAAAATTCTAGATATACTCTGAATCGGTTGAATATTATGAAGTAAAATAGGAATAGGAAATTCGTAAAAAATGCATCGATTATAAAGACGCTTAATCATTCACGGTGTATCATCACCTTTTATTATACTTCTTTTAAAATAAGTAAAAAATAAATAATATTTAATTACAGTCACTTTTGTGTCTATAGCGCAAGCATATTTGTTACTCACACATGCTTCATTTCTCTCTGGACCTAGTTCAAAAGCAGACGCGGACGATGTCGCGGGTAACGGCTAGTTTTACAAATAAATTAAAGCATTCAATTTTGCTTTAGTTTAATCATTAATTGTTTATTTCCCCCTTTGTTTTAATTCTGGTCTGTCAGTGTACTCTTTCATGCACTCGATTTATCTACTACCAATCTATGAGAGCAAGTTGTGAATCAATGAACTGGAGCATTAACCAGAGGAAAGTTTTTTGGCAATTAATGCGATATAATTAGAAAAGTAATTTAAAAAAATCCTTTGTGAAATACTAGAAAGTCTTTGTTGCACAAAAAGTTTGGATAATTTATCAAATACTCTTTTTTTTCAGTAACGTGTATTTTATTAAAGTTCTTTTTAGTAGTTTCAGAACACACCACTAACTTCTTACTGATTTGTTCAAAGTGTAATTTAAGGTTTGCATCTGCTTTACATAGTTGATACTTCCTTCAGTCAAGTACTCTGACCCTTTGGTCGGAAAGTTTTCAGGTCGGCGTAGTGAGTCCGCTCGGCTACGGTCCGCTCGGGCAAGCTGCTGCCTAGACGTTATTGTGAAGAGGCGTTGACTTTTTGGAAATGATCTAATACACTCTGCACGAAGTACGTTTCTTGGCATTCATCATTTGCGCGAATCTCACAGATTTAGGAAATTTCGCTTGAGTGGCGACTTTTTTCTTTCCTTAACGGGTATGTCTCTTTTAATGATGAACTGTTTTCTGGCGAATCCTTTTATTTCCTCTCTCTTATGGGCACTTTAAATACAGGTGTAAGTACGTAAATGTATTCACTGCTACATAAAACGTACGTACCTTACCTACGTACTCTTAGATCTTTTATGGGCCCTTTCAATACAGGTATAAATACTTAAATGTATTCACCACACCTACATAAAACGAACAATAGTTTTCTGTGTGTATTGATCATATGTAGACATATGTGTCGCACACACTCACACACAGTTCACCTTTTTCTGCTGCTAACCCGTTCCATTTCTTCATTTAGGTGCCCCTTTCACCGGGGTCCTGGGAAGATGAAAATTTTACCCTTGCATTGGTCCTGGTGTGATAAATGAAATGTTTGAAATAGTGCATTTAAAATGATATTTTCTGTTTACAAAGATCAAATCACTCTTTCACTAAGCAGAATCCAAACTTAATAAAAGTGTTTAATTGAGGAATACGGAAACTTCCATATTTTCAGAAAAAAATCCCTCAGGTTCCCAAAAGGAAGTTTAACATAAACTATGCATTTGGCCAGTACAGATCTGTAAAATTTTAAGGATGTGTCTGGTGGAATAATTTTGTTTCACAAAAATGAGGTATCACAGAGCTACAATCGTTAAAAATATTCTACACTAAAAAGTCTGTAAACTAAAAAACTTACGCATGGAATTATTCCGATATCTCTTCACATGAAAGTTATATTTCATGCAGGTAGAAAATGATCATAGCATGATGAGAATACTTGAGGGCTCAACACACTTAATAAACTGCTGCAAACCAAAATAATGAATCTTCACAATAGATCAAGCAGGTTTTTCAGCAAAAATGATTGCCTTTTATATATTTTTTTTGTTAATGCATATAGCTGTCTGGGGACAGCATTCAATATTGGCTGTAAAATTCTAAAAATTTTGAGTATCATGATGAAGTCATTACTCTTCTCATTTACATAACTTACATGAATAACTTCAGTTAGTGCATTATTGGGATACTATTACTGCCTCATTTTTAATTCTCTTTATTGATTGAATTTGTAGCCATAATTAATGCTTCCTAATAATCTAGAGAAATAAGTCGTCTGTATTCCCCCTCTCTCCTTCTCAACAAAACACATAAAGCCATTTGTTATCACGAATGAACAAAGGCAATTAAACAAACTAAATTTTAGAATTCATTATTCAAAGGACTATTTTTCAGGATCGCTTTAACACTACGCAATGCCAGTTATTAATTAATAAATACATATTCATTATCACTCGGTTTAACATAGCGCTAAATCAAATAAAGACGTGAAATGCGGTGGCAGAGAAATGTAAATAGGAAGAATGTAAGCAATTTCACATTTGCACTTCATTAGTTTCGCGTGCAGTTAGTTCAGGTTGTATTTTATACGCGATTCCTATTAGCAATACAAACAAGAAATCTGCTCTGTATTCGATCATACATATTCAACATGGAGACTTTGGATATGATGACAGATTTGTCTATATTAAAGTGCGAACAAGGAATCATAAATTTCAGTAACTGACAGACTCATTTTGTAGTATACTTAAATAATTTAAAATAAAAAAAATATTTTAATAGATCCTATATTTCAGTATGCATTTGCTATGAAACAACAAGCTGATTTTTGGACGATGGTCGTGCATGTTAACCCGTTGAAATTTTTAAAAATACTCTACAGTTTAAAAATGAACGGAAATAGAAAAAGAAAGACACACTAGATGCTATTCTGAAAATGAATGCCTTACTGTTCTTGGATATTAATTATTCCGAGCCAGAATGTATCAGAGTCTATACTGATGGATCTAAGATGAATGATGCCGCGGGTATAGGTGTATACAGCAGATTGTTCTCACAGTATGCCCCAGTGGATAAACATTTAACATTCAAGGCCAAAACTCACGCAATATTTTTGTTTGCACCCAATCTGTAATCCAGAATGGGATCTTTTGAAAATACTGTCATTCTTATCAACAAAAGACCAGCCATAGAGACAATAACAGTCCAACACCATTCAGAATCTTTTTTCTTGAGTAAAATAAAAAGAATTGTATGGGAACTACACTGAGGAGCCAAAAAAACTGGTACAGGCATTAGTATGCAAATAAACAGATATGGAACCAATCAGAGTACGGCGCTGCTGTCGGCAACACCTATGCAAGACAGCGTGTGTCTAGCACAGTTGTTAGATCGGTTATTGCTGCTACAATGGCAGGTTATCAAGATTTAAGCGAGTTTGAACGTGGTGTTGTAGTCGGCGCACGAGAGATGGGACATAGCATCTCCGACGAAGCGATGAAATTTGGATTTTCAGGTACGACCATTTCACGAGTTTACCGTGAATATCGGGAATCCTGTAAAACATCAAATCTACGACATCGCTGCGGCCGGAAAAAGATCATGCAAGAACGGGACCAACGATGACTGACGAGAATCATTAAGCGTGACAGACGTGCAACCCTTCCGCAAATTGCTACATATTTTAATGCTGGTCTATCAACAAGTGTCACCGTGTGAACCATTCAACGAAACATTATCGATATGGGCATTCAGAGCCGAAGGCCCACTCGTGTACCCTTGCTGACTGCACGACACAAAGCTTTACGCCTCGCCTGGGCCCGGCAACACTGACATTGGACTATTGATAACTGGACACACGTTGCTTGGTCTGAGGAGTCTCGATTCCAATTGAATCGAGCTGATGGACATGTACGGGTATAGATACAACCTCGTGAATCCATGTACCCTAAAAGGCAACAGGGGACTGTTTAAGCTGGTGGAGGCTCTGTGATGGTATGGTGCGTATGAAAATGGCGTGATATGGGTCCCCTGATAGGTCTAGATACGACTCTGACAGACCCATTCATGTCCATTGTGCATTCCGACGCACTTGGGGAATTTCAGAGGACAATGCGACACCCACACGCCGGGAATTTCTACAGAGTGGCTCCAGGAGCACTCTTCTGAATTTAAACACTTCTGCTGGTCACCAAAATCCCCAGACATGAATATTATTGTACCCATTTGGGATGCCTTGCAACATATTGCTCAGAAGAGATCTCCAGCCCCTCTTACTACTACTGATTTATGGACAGTCCTGCAGGATTCATGGTGTCAATTACCTCCAGCACTACTTCAGACATTAATTGAATCCATGCCACGTCTTGTTGCGGCACTCCTGCGTGCTCGTGGGGGCCCTACACGATATTAGGCAGGTGTACCAGTTTTTTTGGCTCTTCAGTGTAAATATGAATGGCAAAACTGTAGGACTCCATTGAACTTAATTGAGACGGGAGGAAAGCTAGCTCTCAATTTTTCCTCCCCTCTACCCTTCCTCGTTTGGGCCCCCATACCTCCGAGGATTCACACATGTAAACTGCTCCCTGCTCCCCTTTCTAACGGCCTCGTTGAAACGCGTTTACTATCCATATCTTAGCTACGCCACTGTATAAGTATCCTTATTCTTGCATTATGTTTTAAGACATTCTGTTCATCTGAATGGATCCATCTGTTTTGTGTTTCTTTCTTTTTTTTCTTTTTGGAATAGTTACAGATTTAATAAAATTTCTTTGAAAGTCATCAAAGTATAAGAAAAAACTGTGACGCAATATCACACTAAGACACAGCTGCAGGACATTCATAGTCTTGCGAAATATCTTTGTGCTTCCTGGCCTGTCTCTCCTCCCAATCGTAAATCAGTCAGAAAAATAGAAAAATATAGGCACCCCCTCTTTTTCTGATTGAATAGAACATTTGACCCCCCTCTTGAGTGAATTGCTCAACCCTACTTAAGACCTTCCAAAGTCAGGGTTTCCACAAATCTCTGCTAAATACGACTAACAGCCAGATTTCGAAACTCGTCCTATTATACTACTCTACTACTCGTATGGTTGCTATCCTATACTTACGCAAGCACGTGCACTAGCTTACAATACTGAGCAACCTGGGCGTTGCTAACGAAAAGCAGAGTTGTGGCAGTAGCCGCCCCCCCATTATACGAAGCAAATAGCTAATAGCGATCCTGCGTTAGGGGGAAGTGGTTGGACCCAGGGCCGTACCCAGAAAAAAATTTCGGGAGGTGGTGGTGGTGGGGGGACCAAGAGGGGAAAAAGGCTAAATTTTTCACAAAATGGCTTCATTATTAATGTTTTGTTAACAAAATTTTAAATTTCGGGGGAAGACCGGACGTCCTGCCCTTTCCACCCCTGGGTACGGACTTGGTTGGATTCTAGGTAGTTCAACCCTACTTAAGATCTTCCAAACTGTTTCCACAATTCTCTACTAGAGACGACTAACAGCCTGATTTCAAATCTTGCGGGTGGGATTTTTGAAGTAAAACTTCTTTAGTGGCGACTAGGGAGTAACTCAGATTTTTTTTTTCTGACGGAAGTAACGCTCAGTAAAGGAAGTGACGTGCGCGCCCCGAAAAAGAAGAAACACTGAAAAATCTACCTTTTCGACCTGCTTTCGCCGTTCCCCGAATTCATCCTGTAAAAATACGCGGAACCTGCTAGGGAAAGAAACAGCGAGAAAAACAGTCAAATGCCGTATTTTAGAGACATCAATCTTTATTTATATATCAATAAGCGTTTTGAAGGTACATACGACATAATATTTTTCATGTAATCCCAACCTAACAGGAGGTTCTCGATAATCCTTGTTTTTAGATGAATAATATACAATACATGGTTTTGGAAAATCACAAAGAAATGGAACCTGCCTGCAATCGAACCGGAACAGTCAGGGACTGATATATGGCGGGGCATTCGGGGCACGTGCCCTGAGCCCTCGATTTTTAGGGGCCCCCAAAACTTCCTTTTATGTAATCATAATAGTTACTAAAATTATCTCTCAAGAGAAAAATTTCTGTTTACTTCATTTCATCATAAATATTCAAAATTTTTAATTTAATGTAACTTGTAACGTTAAAAATTACCCAGAAAACACACACAGGTTCTCTGAACGTCTATTAACGTCTTCTGAACGTTAATAGACGTTCAGAGAACCTGTGTGTGTTTGCTGGGTATGCATTCAATTCGACATTCGATAAATTCGATATTCGCAAATTCGTTCGGACATCTCAGCATGCTCCTCCTTTTATCTTTTCAAAGGTGTGTGACGGCTGTAAATACCCATAAAAGCATTTCAAAATCGAAAAATTCATATAAGTGGTATCTGTCGTGACATTTTACTGATTTTAAATGTTTACGTATGGTTAACTTAGGAATGATAATTGGTTTTAACTTAATTGAATTAAGTAATATTCTGCTGGAAATTTTTGTGCAGGGACCCCCAAAAGTATCTGTGCCCTGGGCCCCCAAGTGTGTAGATCGGTCCCTGGAAACAGTAGATGGAAACGTCAGTTTAAGAACACTTTTCCTGGATTCTAACCCAACTTCAAGACAGAACAAGGGGATGGAATACCACAATTAAAATGTCAGTGGCTGCAAACGAACCTAAACAGCAGAGGGAAATTTTCGTTTAAGAACACTGTTGGAGGATCATACTTCGATCCCACGAAGGTAAATTTATAGGAGGGGACACTTCTCTTAGAAAGTTGGATAACGCCGTTGTTGCAAACACATGACGCTACGCACACTGGGTAACTGCGCATCTGAGGTTGTTTATATTTCCATCGAGGAGAAGTAAATGGAGATCGTTGAATTACCAAAACTTCAAAAAATTAAATACATAGACTTATGAGCGTGATATATAGTAATTACTGGCTTCAGATGTGTTTTAATTATAATTGTCTTTGAATACTATTTCGTAATGATTATAGGTAATAGTTTCGAAGGGAAGTGATATTATTATTTGTCAAATGCCTGTTACATTGGCCGTTAGGCCATTAAACTCCTAAATATTATGTATGTCATGTCTGTTATTATTTTGCCCAAAAGTTGTATTTTAAGAAATGTTAGTAAATTTAGAAGAATGTTCCGGGAAGAAGAACTGTACCGGGCACAACCAGCTGCGTCAAAAAAAGATCTCTAGATCTGTGGCACGCGATTAACGTTTCGATCGTCCGCCATCTTGCTGGTAGTTAAGTCGAGCGATGGCAACGCCTGCCCTTTTTTCAGCATTGGGCAATCTATCCAGCTGTTCTCGCGTTCTCCCATCTTTCGGCAAATGTCAGTGCTGTTAAAAATAATCGTGACCATTTTTTTACGGGAAATGACGTGGTAAAAAGTAAAAGATTCTCGTGGCGCTAGGTCACCCGCAACTATTTTTATAGAAATCAAATCTATCCTTTGTGACTGGCAACAGTCAAAACGTCAGAGTTTGGCGTTCCCGAAGCGGACACACTGCGCGTTAAAGGGTTAATACCGCCAAAGTCTACTTTTCTTGTAAAAGGAGACTCAATCACTAACATTCTTTTTTTTTTGTCAAGTTTGTGGATTTTGCTAGCTGTATTTTTTGTAATTTCATTGAAAAAAATAATTTGAGACACTCTGGGGACTTTATCTTTGATTGGACTTTTTTTTAAATTGACAATTTATTATAATCAGCAAAAGGGAGTCCCTTCACAAGGTGGGGCCATGGGGATTTTTCCCTGTGTCCACTCCCTTTTTGCGCCACTGCGTGTGTTTCCATTATTGTTTGTTTTATAGCCTGCGTGTGTTTCCATTATTTCCATTATTGTTAAACCTTAATTGTTTTCTAGCAGATGGACACAGGTGCTGATGGTTTAGATAAAAATTTTTAATCGTTGTATGACAAAATATTTTGTGTTAATGATAGTTATAAGTTATCATTATGCTAATATCACCTATAAATATAAGTAAAAATTTGTCTAAACAATAAATGAGAAAAGCAAGCTTTTGTTATGAAATGCCTGGAATATGAATAAGTTTAAATTAATAATTATTGTTAAGGAAGAGTCGGGAATGATTCAAATATTTAACTGATCAATAAAAAAGAAAACTAATTAATCGCACATATCCATATTAAATCCAAATTTACTAAATTTACTTTTGTTAACTTGCGTTCATCTAAATATTTTTGCTGTTGAACGCATGGTCAGATCAAGAAAAAAATGTAAGGTTGGAGGCGATAAGGATGTTGAAGAATTTTACCAAAGATGGGGGGTCATCTTTATTTTTCCCTTATTCTTTTTTTAATCTTCTAATTCAAGTTCAACCTGTTTGTTCTCATCATTGTATCAGCACAGCTGTGAAGTTACTTCTATGATGAGTATTGGTTCACAGCACAGGTCTTTGAATGTTTTACTTTGTTATCGGTGTTGTTCAGACAAAACAAAAACCTTCACCAGGAAAGTGAACAGGTTAAACATGAGTTCCAGAATGAGTTAAACTTCGAATTAATGCTGCATTAGTTAATCCATCACTAAAATCCTCATTTAAAACTTAAAATCTTTTCTCGAACAGAATTTCAGTTTTCCCATATATTTTCTTTGATAATTAAAAGTTATTTGAAACTAAATTATTTAACATCTCGTTCATAAGATAATTATGAAAGTGACTGGTAAATTCAAACTTTGGAATGTATTTACATTATCTGTGATGAAATTTTATTCATTTTTTTATCTTTTACCAGTATTTAAATGTTATTACAGCTTAAGTATATTTAAATTTTCGTAAGAAGGAAAACTCATAATTCTGTACATCTCGTAAGAAAGAAAACTCATAATTGTGTATATATAAGTCCGTACATGAGGAGTGTTTATGAGTATAATTACAAAGAGGCAGTGGCGTAGAGAAGGGGGGGTATAGGTGGTCAGAACCCTCCATGAAATCCAAAATAGTCTGGGGTCACATTTCAAAAATCTAAAATATAGAAACATTACAGACCATTAGAGCGCGCTTTTAAATACCTTGTATTGAAATATATAAAAATATCTCAATAATTGTTTGTTAGTAAATATGTGGCTTGATATAAATCATTTTTTATAACTTCCATTATTTGATGAATTGCATGATGTAATTAAAATATGTTACACACAAATTTCTGAAAATCTCAACGTAATCATAGCTGGAATGCATATGCTGGAATTTTTCTTATTTTCTTGTGTATTCTAACCATAATGTGTTACCGAAATTTATGAAAATCGTAAAGTAATAGAAATCATATCATGGAATCTCGTTTATTTTATTGTTTTGTTGAAAACTATTAACTTAGCTGTACTGAACTGTTATAAATCTGTCGTCCAGAGCTTGAAGGTTTATTTTGCTTCATAATTTTGAATTTTACAGAAAAGTCGTTCATTCTCAGATCCTAAAGTTCTCACTTACTGACCTGCAAAGCGGGAAGATATATGGCCTGGTAGATTTTATGTGCGACTTCATTGTATACACGGTTACCTATGATCAGCAAATATTTGAAAAGTTCGATACCTTGACAGTCGATTTACCACAATTCATACACGTTAGAATTGGAAATTCTTCTAGAAGTTCAAATGAACCCTAAATTACTTGATTTAATATTCCTTCAAACAGATCAGCTACAATGAAATTTTCGAATCCCATTCAATTTTATTTTATTTTTATGTATTTATTTATTTATTTTGAGTACATTATTTAATAATATTTATACAGCGTGTCCAGAAAATAACACCCTGATTTCAAAATTAAAAATCTCAAAAACAAAGGTCAATTGAAGAATACAGCAAGGATTATGTTTATTATGTAACCGGTAAAAATTTGATACAGAAGTTTCGAAACAGTAGTTACAGTAGCTGCTGAGAGAGAATGGTGGAAACGGGTTTCCTTGGGGAGAGGGGGTTATGGACGTAATCTTAATGTTAAAAGTAGTAATCTTTATGTGGAGAATTAAAAATTTATGGATTTAATGTTAAATAATCTCCGACAAGGGGGTTAGAGCTCCGAAACAACCCCTTGCATACACCACTAGTAACAGATGGCGCTGCCGTCAAAATCGATCGACGATCACCATGAATGAGTATAAACTAAGATGGCCAGATTTTTGAATGTAAAATTGAGGACATGTCCCCGATTCTGAAACAAAACTGGGGACATTTTATAATTAATGAAATAATTAACAGTAACCTAATTTTAAAAAAATGTAATAACTAAAATTGTCCCCAATTGTTTTTTATTTTTACATTTTGGGGACAAATCACAAAAAACACAGAAATAGGGGACTGGGGATGTATGGTCACCATAGTATAAACTCACTCTCAGGAAGCATTCACATCGCAATCTTTTCAAAATGTCCGCCGTTAGCAGTGGCGGCCCGTGGTCAAAACTGTTAGTGCAGCCGGAAGCATATGAGCCCCCCCCCCCCTCCGGACAGGAATGGAAAATCTGTGTTATTGAATTCGAAATCTGGCGGATTAAGCCCTCACCGAGGAAAAAAAAAGAAATTACATATCAAATGTAAGAGATCCTGTTCTACTTTTCCATAAAATGGACATAAATTTCAACCAGCCACTCTTAGCCTCAAAATTGCATTTATCCGTGTCTGATTCGAAGTTTCCTTAGAATTTTCTTTTGTAACGATAACTTGAGAAGAAAAAAAAAAAAGAAAACGTACTTATTTTTATAAGTCAAATCAATCCTCCTTTCTTTTAAACTTGCGAATCGGTCAGTGATGCCCTCATAAAAAGGCGTTGTTTTAATTCAGATATCAATAATTTTAAAAGCACTTTAAAATTTCGTATGTTTAAAGAATTTTTTCGCTCGCCATGTCCTCTAAATGCCAGTTCTTGCTTACTTAAAATCAATACTGCTTTGATGGGTAACTGTCCATTCATAAGCGTCTATTCAGACTTACCTTCTTGATAAATTCTGCAATATAAAGTCGAGAGTTTGCCGAACATATATTCTCCTTACCCCCTCCCTCACTTCTCGAGCCAATCAGTGAGTCGAATTCACGAGTGCTGCCGACCTTTCAAAATCTTGAATGAGCTGAGTCTTAGCTGCGTACCCCCATTATAGCCTATGCCGGAGGAAATGCTTACGTAACCGTTGTCGTGGCAACGGTGCTGCCAATTTTCTTATCAGCGCTCTGGGCTGAACCAAAGATTTTCCCAATTGAATTGCGGTAAGATTAAAGTGCTTTTTTTCTGAATGAGCGATCTCGCCAAAATACGGTTTTTTTGTTTGGTTTTTTTTGGAGATTTTTTTAATTTACCATAGGAATTCCATAATTCTAATCTGAATTTAGGAAAATTAGTAGAATAAATTATTTTAAAGTATGTGCTGATAATTTCAAGTGCAGCCCGGCTGTACTTGCTGTATCCCACGAGCCGCCACTGGCCGTTAGACATACAGGAGGTGTCGCAAACCAATAATGAAGTTTGTCATCACAGTCTGCGATATCTTAACGGAAATGGATTCACATGCCATAAAAATCGAGGATTCAAGCTCGTTCAGCGTATTGGGATGCTTCTGGTAGATAGTATCTTTCAATGTGCCCTACAGAAAGTAGTCACAAGGAGTCAGATCAGGAAAATATGGAGACTAAATACATTATGGAGGCCTACGATTATGGAGGCCTACGATTCAATGCCATCTGTGATCGGTTTTTGTAAGTACTTCTTGGAAACTCTGTATAAAATGCTTACAGCTCACATAAAAAAAGATGCCATTTGCTGCATCCTTCTATCGATCTTTGTTTTTGAGATTTTTCACTTTGAAATCAGGGTGTTATTTGCTGGACACCCTGTATATTCATAAAGATGTACTTTATCAGTCACAAAATTAAATTAAAATATAAAGAGTGCGAAGTAAACATGAGTTTGTAAACAGTCCGAGATTTACTGCACATAAACTTAAAAATTAATCTGATTACACTTTTACATTAGAGTTCAGATTTTTGTGGTAAAAAAAGCAATTACGTATTTTTACACTTTAAAATATATATTCTGTGCACATACCCAGGCCGACCAAAATTTATAGGTTTTTCAATCTGTAAAGTTCGTAAAAAGCTTGAAATTAATAATTCCATCTAATTAAATTAATTTCTTTAAATGACATAAAAATCCTACACAATAAAAGATCAATTTTAGTAAAATTCCAAACATCTACGTCTGAATCATATAAAGTATAACCGTATCAATTTTCTAAATTTCAGATAGTACACGTTTAATAATTGCATCTACATGAAACTTCTAACTGCTATTTGTAAATACAAGGCGAATCTAAAATCTTGGGCAAAATTGTAATGGGTGATAGGGCAGACAATAAGAAATCGTAATTACATAGCAATCTGGGGTCAAACACGCAGTTTTAACTTACCCGATAATAATCACTTTGGGAAAAGTATTGAAGTGTTCGTCTAATTTCTTAACTATTCGTACTCTATTCGTACAATAGGCTCGTCTCCAAAGATTCCATGCATGAAATAAAATAGAATTTTTAAACTATCAATTTTAGTCTTCTGTTTCCGGGAAAAAATACATTAGTTTCTAATTTTTTCCTCAATATAAATGATGAGATTCTCAATTTTTTTCCCTTAGTAAGTGAAAGTTATATAAATTTAAAATTTGAATAAAGTAGCTTTTATAAAATATTTATATATATATATATATATATATATATATATATATATTTCATTTTTTCCAAACTATAGTATGGGGTATAATTTAATGCTTTCTTACAATATTTTTAATGTACCTTCTGGAAAACTAGAAATTCTATCTTCGATTATGCAGAAGTGCATGAAAACTTCTGACGGAGTACCACATTTTATTTTTGTACGTTCTTAACAATAAGAAAGATAATTTTCAATGTTGTTAATGTCTATAAAAAATGTATTCGCATCCAATTATTTGTTCTATTAACTAAGCAGAAACATCACTTGACAGGCATCACTAGATTTCAAAGAAAAAAATTGCTTATAATTTGAAAATATCGCATATACATTTTTATGTATCAGAATACAAAATGTTACAAAATATACGTTTCGTACATTACGAAATACAAATTCGGCAGTACTTAATACATGACACCAGCAACACGATTTTTGGGTCTGACTTCTACATGTTAAATTTTAGTTTCGCCTACGCCAAAACTAAGGAAAATAATTTTTTTTTTTTTTTTTTTTGTATGAAAGTTTGCTTTTGTAGAAATTAAAGCAATTTTTCAATATTTTGGCAAAATTAACTGATTTTTATATATTTTTTAAAATAATTCCACTCTAAATTATGATCAGAAAAAAGTTTTTGCTGGATATAAAAGCCTTTTTTATTCGTGATAAACAATAACATATAAATGTAAAATAATAAGAAACTGATGTCTAAAAGTGAATATTTTTCGTATTTCTTTTATGTTCGTATGAGCAAATAATAATATTACAAATAATACTACAAGCAATACTACAGAGTTACAAATAATAATACAGTTTACTTTCGAGTTAATCAAAGTGCTGCCATCTTTCGTTTATGAAATAAATTAAAATATACTTATCAACGTAAATCAGACAAAAGCAAACTTTAAGAACTAAAAATGAAAATTTAGGTGTTTTTAAATGTCTAGAATCACAATTTAACCACGAGAACAGAAACCCCTCCCAATTTTTTTTTGTTTTGTTGACCTGTGTTATTTATTTATCTTTCAGCTTGCCAACAAGTCAGCTCTGGTGTAAGCGCAATTTTTGGTCCCCAAAGTCCCCTGCTCGGCAGCCACGTTCAGAGCCTGTGCGACGCACTCGACATCCCTCACATCGAAGCACGGCTAGACATCGAGTCCAGTGAAGCCAAGGAGTTCTCCATCAACCTATTCCCCAGTCCTTGGCTCCTCGGGATGGCGATAAGAGACCTCACACAGTATCTCAACTGGACAAAAGTGGCAGTCATCTACGAAGACGATACCGGTGCGTACGGTTTCTGAACGGATCCAGGTTGATAACTTCCGATTGTATAAAGCTCCAGCTTGACGAAAGGTCCCTTTCAATATGCGTATTAAGTACTAGAAATAAGCTCTTGGTTTGCCGACATAGGATGGTTGGTACCTCATCTGAAATCGGTTCAAAATTAGGGGGCCGCGAGCTAAGTCGCACTTCCTCCTGCTGGGGCGCATTAAATGTAAGCCGCGAATTCCGCCCATCGTCTTCATATCTGGAGGATCTAGCACAGCTCCGCGGTTGCCAGAGGGCATTAGCAACAACAACAACTGGAAATCAAAACACTCTGTATATTAATTAGTCTTTTCAATTAGAACTGAGTCTTTTGGGTACCGATTTATTTGAAGAAACTCTCTTGCGTTTGGAATGGATATCTTTCCAGATCCAACCACAAAATGGACCTGATTGCAACATTTTTGTGCCCAGGGCACTTATCAAATATTATGCCCCCCCCCGTATTTAGCTGTCTTAATTTTTGTGCCCCTGTTCACAGCTTTAAACTCAATTTATTGGACTATTCGTGTGTGTGTGTTCAGGGTAGGTCTCCCAAATGCCCGTGCGATAAACGGGGCCTGACCACAAAGTGGATAAATGGACACTGTTGCCATTCCATGAAGAACAATGGCTCACTCTTGCCGCTAAGAACAATGTGTGTGTTTAATTTTGTCTTAGTTTGAATAACGAAACATACGCGTCATTCGTTACTTAGGCAAAGCAAGTGCAACACGGTCATCAACTGTACCCAAGGGGTTAAACTGAAAAAAAAATAGTTAAAAAATAAAATTACAATATTATTTATTAGTTTCAGACAGTAAAGATGATTCAAACAACTTGGGGTAGGTGAAACGAACAATTCTTGATTTTTCCAGGTGCAGCTCGGACATGAGGAAATAAATTTTCACTGTGCACTCAGTCTTTCTCGAATTATTTCGTATGTGGTTTCATTTATTTTTCAACCCAAAAATGGTAGAATTATACAATTATAAGTTAATTTTTTTTAAAGTGTTATATCCAAATGTTGTTATCCTGTTTAAAATATATAACTGGGAAAATAAGGCGGGTTTTTTAACCTTCAAACTCGGGATAAAACGAGCAGCAAAGGGAGTGGTAGAATTTGCAGACAAAGAATCATAGATCTCACAGGATTCGGAGCGACACGCATTTAAAGATTAAAAAATCCACTCTCTGACGTAAGTACGCAGAAAGTGCACAGTGTTTTATATTTCTGCTCAGACGTTTGCAGAAGAAAATGGAAAGGGATGTATTTCATTCAAGCAAATAGTCAATTATTTAATTTTTAAAGCAGGAAACAAGCAGATGAAAACTGCATTCACGTAATAAAACAGATTTCACATAAAGGAAACAATTACAAATGCATATTCCTCAGAGCAGATGTTTAAAATTTGTTCATCCAGACTAGCGGTTGAGGTCACGTGGAAGAAGATTTAAACATTTTTGGAGTTTCTCGGAGATAAACCGCAGTCGCAAACGTCCATTCGATTAAGTCCTCCTCAATTTCAACTGGAGCTGGATACACCAGCTCCTTAATAAGTTCCCATTGAAAAATATCAACATTTTAAAAGTCTATTTAAGAATTAACCAAGGCCCTACACTAGAGGTGCTCAACCTGTGGCCTCAACTTAATGTGTGTCTCTTATTGCTTATTTCCCATCTGAGTAGGAAAAAAATATTTTGAGAAAGGCCTGTATGGTGCCAAAACAAATGGACTTGTTCACATAGGATAGTAATCAAAGAAAAAAAAATATGGGTTAGTTTAAAATGCGACACCCATGTTTCGCGAATGCATATGCATATCCGGAAGGGGGTAGAGGGGCATGAGCATTCCATGTGAATCAAGTTAAATTGCAAAATCTTTAACGGTTAACGATTTCAGACAGTCTTACCTTGCTCCCACTGGTTTAAATATTGGGGATATTGCTTTGCTGTCTTCAGTTTTGGGGACTTAATTCGTGCCAAACTTGGTGATATTTCTTTAAAAAGTCGCCAAACTGTGTGATGTTTGGCGTGATTTATTAATTGGAGCCTGTAATGTTCACTTTTATGCATAAGTAACACGCAATAGCATTAGTACTGCGCAGTGAAAGTTCCCGATTCATGGGGTTATTCCAGAAATGGTCTTCGTGGAATTTGTTCGAAAGTTCCGAAAAACTACATAAGAAGAGCAGATCATGTTTGAGCAGTTCAGTTTTTAGGAAATGCTCGTAGAGTCTACTGCAATGACAGTCATATATCGCTCTGCGTTGATTTGCTGAGAGAGGTACTGTTTTTTTTGTTTGTTTTTCGAAGCTTACTTCGAAAGCTACCTACGAATTCCGTATTTTGTAATAATCTGTGGAGCAGTTGATGGGTCTGCGCGAGTTTTCTACAGAGTTTATAGTCTGTGGAAGGGTTTTTATTGTATGCGAAATAAGCATCTGACAAAGACTCTGTGATCAGCAGACTGTTAAAGATAGATGTATAGCTTGTTAGTGTATGTGAATTGTGTACCGAAGATTGTCAGATTTCCAGGACTAATAAAATTCGTGTTTCGTTCTATCAACTGGGCTGTTTTCTAGAACTTTCCATATGCTTTGGATTTTTAGGTACGTACCTGAAAGCTAAGCTGAGAACAATACACATTGATTTCTGCGAAATGTGTATACACTGTGAAAAAAATACTGTTAGATTACGGGGAATTCTCGGCAGCAAAAAATTCCAAGAGAATCTCGTCAAACTACGTGCGCCTGCAAAATCACAGTACCCATAAGTTATCGAGTGTTGACCGTAATTTGATTGTGTCAGACTTTCATAGGTTATCGAGATTTGACCGTAATTTGATAATGCATTACAACATAGGTTGTCGAGTATTGACCGTAATTTGACAATGGATTACTATATAGGTTGTCGAGTATTGACCGTAATTTTATGAATGTCTCACACTAGTTTGTCGAGTACTGACCGCAATTTTATGAATGCCTTACACTATACGTTGTTGAGGATTTACCGTAAATTTATGAAAATTTCACAGTATAGGCTGTCGGGCATTTATTATAAAAATACACTCCAGCTACCGCCAAGAAAATGTTATATCATTTAATGATAAAAACTACCTTCTAAGTTCTATGAGCAGGAGACAACTATGATCACATATGATTGAAAAGCACTTCTGCACAATATTTTAATCTTATAGATGTTTAAGGTAGTTTTCTTATCATTAAGTATGTAGAACTTATTCTTTAATTATTATTAAATGTTAAATCGACTGTCTATTCGTAAAATTGCTATTATGATGATCAGTTCTTATTGGGGCATAATCTGTTCGAGGCCAAATTTTTCGTATGTCAACAAAGGCGTTGACATACGAAAAGTCCTCAATACAAAATAGTACAGAACATATGTTTCAGGTCGTACAAAAGGTTCACCCTTATTACCTGCCAAAAACATCAACCGACACACAAACAGAAAATGTGATTATGTTTCTGCAAACTAAGAAAGGCAAACTTTTTGGATGACCTGCAACATACATTTTTTACTAACTTATATTGAGGACTGCCCTTTGGTCTGGACCAGGATTAACACAAATACAAGTGATTATTAGTATTTTTTTTGTTTGTGTGTATTATTTCAAACTTTACAAGTTTTTTTTTTAAATATGTAACCCTCAATAGTTAGTTGTGGCATGGCAAGGCTGAAATTCTTCATAAATTTCACTGAAGATTGAGGCTTTAAATAAAAAATGGGGATTGCACAGGCAATTAAATTAGATTTTTTTATATTAAATACATAACCTCAATTTTACTCATTAATAAGTGTCTTGATAAATACTTTGACAGACAATTTAGTGTAGTTCGGCTTAAAAATAGAAGCACGCAAAATGTTAGGATTACTTCATAATATAATTTTTATGGTTTCATAGATGTGTGTCTATTTAAAAATCTTTTACTGGTGTATACAAATTAATACTTATAAAAAAATTGGCAATAAACTAGAATAAAAAGAAAACCTTACAAACATTGTTTAATTTTCTTTAACTCGTACATTTTCTACTTAAAAAGAACAAGGGACTCTATTGCTGTCCTTAGCTTCTTCACTCGGACATAGTCTAGTCGTTAAGGAAGGAAAGCATTAATAGAAAAAAAAAAAGAAAAAAGAGCCCCATTTGCAACAATGCTACCGAACATATTAATTATGCCTTATTCAGTACTATCCATACCCCACTTTTCAAAAAAAAAAAAAAAAAAAAAAAAAAGGAGAGAGACGATATTTATATGAGAACAACCTTGATCTTTAAAGTAAATAAAAAACTTTGTAAAAAACACACATAAAAAGTAACAGGAACAGAAGTACTACCTGTTACTTCTTATATGTGTTTTTTATGTGTGCAGAAGTAACATAACTACTTACCTATTACTTCTTAAGTGTGTTTTTTACAAACGTTTTTATTTACTTTATCGTTTAACACTAGTATTTTGAGTGTTTTTTCCAATCTTTCATACTCATGCTTCTAATAGCAATTGAATGATATTTTTTTCAACTCATGAATTCAACACTCGATAACTACTTCTTATAAGAGAGAAATATGAGAGGTTTTTCTGGATTCTTTTTAAAAATAATACTTTCCAACATCATTATAAAAACATACAACAATATTTATCTCATAAAAACGAAGCAGCTTACAATAATTTATTAAGAATTATTTTTAGTTACGACAAATCAAGCATAATCGAACTTTTATGACCACTGAAATAAAACCAAAAGCTGTTACAGCAAATCATACTGAAGTGTATAGATATTTCTGTTTTTGCTTCAAACTGATCCTTCAAGGACGCCAAGAATACTGTCTGTTTTTGTGGCTCAATGTCTACTTCGAAAGGGCAGAAGTTCTTAAGAAATAGTGGCTAATTCTATATAATTATTTTTTCGTTTTATTGCAAGCAACTAGAACTGAAATGAATACAGATTAATGCAGCGTGTCTGATGCGTATTACTTTATTAGAAGTTTTGCTCTTATTTTCTCTCGAAATACAACGAGACCATTGAGTGATAGTGATCCAAATATATATATATATATATATATATGGAGTACCAGATATTTTCGGCTAAACATATCTGGAAATCAAAATTTTAATATAACATTCCTTTTAATAGGTAACTGTTTTTAAGTTTTAATATTCTTTTAGATTCATGTGCTCATTATAACTAATGCTTACTTGATTCATTACTAACTTTATAATTCTACCGTAAAATAACACATAATGCAAAAAATACATGTGTTAAAATGCAATTTACGTGAATCTGCTGAATGAAATATGTAGATTTCTATGAATACTACTGTTTAGGCCAGCGTTTCTCAACCTGTGGGGCACGACCCCCAAGGGGGGCGCAGAGCGTTTGTAGAGGGAGAGGGGGCGCGAGAAAAACCAAAGAGCAAGGAGTGATGCATGTTTTTAAAAAATCCATCTTATCTATTCTCATCTTTACTCAAAAATATATCCATTTTCACTTAAAATGTTCATTCAAACTTTACTGATAACATTATTTTGTAGAAAATTCGACTAAATCTCCATTGTTTCCACTGTTTGTCGACTAAATGTCCATTTGTTGTCGACAATGTGTCCAAGATTAAAAAACTGGATGTATGCTGAAAAATGTGTGTGTGGGGGGGGGGCGCCACCGTAAGTTAGTCTTTGTTGGGGGGGTGCGATGTTAACAAGGTTGAGAACCACTCTTTTAGGCTGTATCACCTATATGAATATTCCTCTGGTATGCTTTAAAATGTCTTAACAAACGACAGTGAAATGGAGAAGAAAGGAATTTTCCGGGTTTCTAGCACCGAAACAAGGGCAAATAATAAAGTGGCCCCGAGCAAAAAAGTTGGAATATTTTCTTCAGCTGTCTGCTGGAACAAGATGTTCAAAACTTAAATAAAAGTTAATGTAATATTATAAAATCTAAGTGCCCTTAAATCAGTTCAATCGCTAGAAACAAAACCTGCCAGAATAAACGAATTTCAGTTAGCGAATATCTCCTTCCAAATGCCGTCACTACCATTTATTGCTTGACCAGGTTGGGCTGTTTGATCCTTTATCAGCAATAAGCAGCCTAGATCAGAGGTTCCCAAACTGTGTGCCATGGCACCCCAGGGTGCCGCGAGCGTATGCCAGGGGTGCCGTGGAGATAATCAGGAAAAGTGTTTTGGTGAGGTATAATCAAATAATTTCCTCTGAACCGATATCCCACAAAAAAGTTAGCCAAGCCAATGACCAAGTGGGCAAAAATAAAAAGATTTCAGTCAACTTCGAGAGAGTTCAGTGTCTAGAAGCCTCTCTTTTACAGGAACTCCCTGAAATGGGAAAGGGGTGTCAAAATTCTATATCCCTTTCCCAAGAGAGTACTTTCTTGATAGTTAGCCCTATAAACAACATTAAAAAAAATCTGATGTGTCCAACACATGACTTCCTTGCACGTCCATTAGATGAAAAATATTTTCGACGCACTTCCTCTAAATTTATTTGTTTGAAAGAGATAAAATATCAATAATAGTAAGGTTTAGCGATTTCTAGCCAAATATTTCGATATCGCCAAGCTGAGTTCAATTTGAAAGATTTCCTTCTGACACTTTATTTGGCGATATTTCACCAAAAGCCGACAAACTTGAGATAGTCAGCGAGATTTTGGGGATAGCCAAAGTAGTCATTGACCACAGACTTTCAATGAATTGAATGCATCTATACACCTCAATGTATTCAAAGTCATTTGGCTCACCATGTAAATAAATTCTCAGTCGATTGCTGTCAAAAAAGATATTGAAAACAGTTAGATATTACAATAGTTCTACATACAAAGTTAAAAAATCTACGGGTTAAAGTTTTAGAGTTATACAAAATAGGAAATAATTTTTGGCGCCAAATTTGGCGATATTTCGGCGAAACTCGTCAATGTCGACGACATTTGGCGAGATTTTAAGCATGAACCAAACAATGACAGATTATCGCCAAATTTGGCGATATTTCGCCAAAACTCGCCAAGAACGATAACAAATGGCGATACTTTGGGCATGGACCAAATGACTGACTATCGCCAAATTTGGCGATATTTCGCCAAAACTCGCCAAGGTCGAGGACAGACGGCGAGATTTTGGGCATGTACCAAACAATGACTGTCTACAGTTGTATTATATTGAAGATGTCCATAGACATTAAGGTACTGAAATTCTTTTCGGTGGTCCTGTAAATAAACTCTCCAGTAGATTGGAACCAAAAAGAGATGCACAACTAGATGTTACAACATTCTTATATATGAAATTTCATAATAGTTTTTGAGATTTGAGAGTTAAATATGCACACACGTACACCAAAAGTCGCCAAGCTTGGCGACTTTTGGCATAGTTCTTGAGGGAGGCACGTGACCGTGGTCGGACCATTACCTAACTTATGTGGTAGGACGGTATTGTGCTTGAAATGGATGAATGCCCCTAAAATTGCTATTGACCGTAATGTATTGGAAATCTTTTGAGTGTTCCTGTAGCAGAACTATAAATGATAAAGACACTTTTTTTAATGGAGAAATTCATTTTCTAACTCTTTACAGCATATATCACTTCTGAGTCGTTTGAAATAGCCCAATACCTCTAAAAAACGCTTTGATGAATTTCGGCCCATAGAGCGTAATGTATTTCGAATCTTTTGGGCGGTCCTGTAGATAAACTATTCAGTCGAATGGAACCGAAAGGGGAGGTGCACAACTAGATGTTACAACAATCCTACATATAAAGTTTCAACATTCAACGCCTAACAGTTTTTGAGATATGCGAGTTTAATGAATTTCGGCCCATAGAGCGTAATGTATTTCGAATCTTTTGGGCGGTCCTGTACATAAACTATCCATTCGATTGCCACCAAAAGGGGAGGTGCACAACTAGATCACAGAACAATCCTAAATATCAAATCTCAACATTCTACGACCAATAGTTTTTGAGATATGCGAGTTACATACATACGTACGTACGTACGTACAGACGGCATGGAAATACTGGCCACAGTAGACTCGCCACTGGTCAAAATGAGTTGCAGACGCGTTAATATGATCGTGCATGCTAGCCTACGATGAGATGCATCGAAAATAGTTTTTAAATTAAATTTAGAGGTAGTCAAAATCGGTTTTTATGTCGAAATTTGGCCCCCAAAATTTTTCGGGATCACATTACTTCCTTATACTACGTACAAGGAAGTAAAAAGTAATGAAAAATTCGTCCAAACTGTTTCATTCTAACCTAAAGGCGAAAGTTTTCAGCCTGAGAAGGGTGCCGCGAAATGTTTTTAACCTGACAAGGGTGCCGTGGCGAAAAAAGTTTGGGAAACCCTGGCCTAGATGAAGATCCATCCGAAAAGCGCAAAAATCTTTTTAAAGAATGGTAAATAGTTTTACCTCATGTCAGGGGACATGTGCGAATTGACGGGGGGGGGATTTTACGGATATTACATTCACCAGCCGGGGATTGTCCCCGGCTGGTGAATTTAATATCCCTGGCTAGAAAAATATTAATTGATTCCTGCCGGGGACACTATTTATCCCCTGCTGGAGGGGGGGGGGGAAATGCTGCTAAAATTAGCCCTGCTGTTAAAATTAGTCTCTGTCCTTATAAATTCAACAGTACCTAACGATTTTAAGTATTGAGAATGGAAATTCTTTTGTTTACTAGACAAAAGAGCAAGTTACAAACATCCCTTGAAATAGATATATACATGCCTGATGCCACCTCTCATTCTGCAACTGGGGTCAGGTTTCAAATTAAGACTGCGAAATGCATGAACAAGCGCTGCTCTGCCGCGAGCCGAATTTGAGGTAGAAAAAGAATCGACGTAGGCAGAAATATATGTGCACAGAAAATCGGTGGTCGACTTTTGTTTGAATTTAAGTCCCTTCCCAGTTATGTTGGCGATTGCATTTGTCATGTAATACCTAATATATTATGTGAGTGGCGCATTTTACGCCTTCCCTCTTTTTTTTCTTTTAAAATGTCCCCTCCTGAAGAATGTTTTCTTTGAAATGTCCCCTCCTTTAAAAAATGTCCAATTCGCACCCTGCCTCATATGGCAAGAAAAAGATTCACTTCGGGATCCAATGAGAAGAAAATATTTCTGCATCTAGACAGGATTTGGAAAACATACTAAAACACAGGCGGTGATGAAAACAGTTTCGTAACAGTATTTCTGTTAGTGCATCTTTCATAGACTGACTGTTTCAGTTGAGTATATGGCTATTTTCTTTCAGCTCTCATAAACATGCAAGAGCTGCTGAAAATCCCAGTGCCGAGGAACGTGCAATACGTGTTCCGCAAGACGGACCATAAAGGTTTCCGGGACGTTCTGAGGGACATCAAAGGACGCGGCATTTACAGCATTGTTGTAGATACGAAACCGGACAACCTACCACATCTGCTCAAGGCAGTGAGTACACTCTCGTGCTGCTTTTGTTTTTAGTGAGATGCCAGACTTTTTTCAACATCATCCTCACAACTTTTGATTATGTAACATGTTTGGAACTTTATTAATAATTTCATAAAATACTGCTAACAGTAAAACATTATGTATAAAGGGTGAATATGACGAAGAACCTGATTTTTCCACAATATTATTTATACTTGCAAAAAAAAAAAAAAAAAAATACAAGGCCGAAAATATAGTTTCGACGTACTGTCACAAGAATTACAAAGTATTTGGACCTAATATTAGCGATAAAATAAAGTTACTTTAAGTTGAGATATATTGTACAGTTTAATTTGAAAATATCTAGCACTTAGCATAAAAAGAAATCTAATGCATAAATAAAACATAAAATTTGCAGAGATGCTATTTTATCTTTTTTATTTTCATTTTGACAAGAAATATTGGCTTTAGATATGGAATAAAATTGGATAAAAGAAGAAACATAAGCTCTTCAGAATTTTCTTCGGGAATGCTTTGATTAAAAATAATACATGATTATTATCACTTTTTTGAATTACTAAAGCTTTGAGCCTGAATCAATAACACACACTACTAAAATGACTTGACGGCATCGATATATGCCGATTAAAATTAAGTAAAATTAGGTATATGGATTCTAAAATGCGCTTTCTTTTTTATTTAAAATGCATACTAATTGATCATGCGAATGAACGATGTCCAAGAAACAAACAAGTAAATGCCTGAAAAGTTAAATCTTAAAATAACTTAAAATCTTCAAAATCGAACTGAAATCTTTGATTTCATTTAGACAAAAGTTAAGACTTAATAATCTTTAAAATTACACAGGTATAGCAAGAGATTAAAAAATAATTCGAATAACTAGAAAATGTTGAATTAAAATCTCCTCAATATTTTAATGTACTTTAATCACCGATCGCTCTCCACTTTAATGCAACTGATTTCAATTCAATCAAAATCGTAATATGTACGTTTGTATGTAATATAATATTTTAACATAATGTTTCAATCTTTGTTTATATACTCATTTTGAAGAGACATGTGTAGTTCTTTTGAAATCTTGTAAATTCTTACACTACCCTTTTTTCGTTTTAGATTCTTCAAGTGCAAATGAATGATTATAAATATTATTACCATTTTACTACTTTGGTAAGTGCATTTTAAATCGCTTGTTTCCTAAATAGGTTTTATTATAAGCCTGAATTATCACTTTTTGGATAAATAATTTTATGCTTTTTAAGATAGATTTTTTTTTTTTACTCTTTTGCTTTCTTACTCTAATTTGTTATCATACCTCACTTTTCCCTATATTATCCTATGATTACAAAGAAACCTTTATATATTGTTGTCTGCATACAGTCTTTAATGAAATTTTAAAAAAGTCATTTGTACATTCTCTTTAACATTATACCGAAGCATTGCTGTCTTACATATGTTAATAATAATTCTTGTCTTATAAGTTTGAAATCGGCATAGTGTGCACACAAATTATGTAATTATGTAAAATATGTTTAGTAGTCCAAAATTTTAGGTGATTGATGTTTTGTTATACAATATATGCCAATCAACAAAAGAAAACCGTCATATTTTTACAGGATGTGGAGACATATAACTTGGAAGATTTTAAATATAATTTTGTAAACATGACTGCCTTCCGTATTGTGGACATGGAAAACTCTACTGTTCAAAGAATCCTAAAAGACATGGAAAAGTTTCAATCCATTGGCCACCACATCATCAACAAAACAAATGTTATAAAGGTAAGTAGAAATCCCCACTGATACGGTGAAAGTCACAGAAACATGTATTATATTGATCAAAACTAAAAAATTATTACATAAGCTTGCATGACACAGCAAATCTTCGCGTTTAAGTCAAGATAGAAGATAACATTTGTTAAATTTACCCAAGGCTTCAACCTTTTCAGAATTACTATAAATGTTAAAAAAATTTTGGATTTTTGGACATATTTTTTCTGATTTAATGCTTTCTTTTAGAGTCCTTTTTTAAAAGAATAATAACAAAATTATAAAATAATTTTTAAATGAAAAAGAATTGATTTTTTTAATTAATGTATTTAACAAACAGTACGTAACAACAATAATAAAAACACTCAGTAATACTGGTCTACTTAATTATATATACTAGTAGTATCACAGTAAAAGCATACGTAAACTACATCAAAGAGCTATTACATTATGACCCCCTTAGTCATATTGACTTGACCCCTTAATTACAATAACGCCTTGCGCCACCTTTGACCTTCTAAACAGCTGCAACTCGCTTCGGCGTCGATGCCACGATTCTTGGTATATACTGGAGATAGGTTGCACCAAATATTTAAGCAGCGGCCACACAATATTGGAATATGGTGGTGTTTGAGCTGCCGGGGAGAGGGGAGCAGATGTTATCCTGGAAGACGGTGTACCCTTACACGAAAATCGACGTGATGAAGGAGAAACCGTGATTAATCCGACCAGGCAACTTTCTTTTACATATCCGTGGCCCATTCCCGATGTTCCCGTGCCCATTGTAAGCGTAGTTGACAATGGCGCTTGGTAAGCAGTGGCACTTGAGTGGGACGTCTGCTCTGCAGTCCCATATCCAACAGTGTATGCTGAATTGTGTGTTCCAAAACACTTGTGATTGGACCTGCATTGTATTGGACTGTCAGCTGAGCCTCTGTCTGCCACCGATTTTGCTGAACTAGGCGGTACAGTCTCCCACGTCCTCTTTCTTGATGGTGAGCGAACGCCCACCATCTTGGCGTCTATGGCTGGTTTCACTGTCATTAATCCACGTTTTAAATACTAACAACAGGCGATCATGAACAACCGACCAGCCGTGCAGTTTCGGAGATAATCGTCCCGAGTCTTCGGGACATTCCAATCTGCCCTCTATCAAATTTGCTTAGTTCAACAGCCTTTCCCATCACTCCCAAACCTAAGTGAAAAATCATTCCTCACCTTCTCTAGCAGCAGTTAAATACCATTCCCACTTAATTACGTGCTCTTCATGTAATCCATACGAGTTCATTGCAAAATGTGTGGATGACCATAATGTAATGTCTCTTCGGTGTATGTGTAACAACAGTTATATTTAATGAATGTTTTTACATATTGGAATGTATCAGTTTAAAATAAGCATATAATCAGTATGTGTAATAAAATAATAAAATATACATATAGTATGTTCTGTAAGACTGTACGCATAAATGTATTTTAAGAGAGCAGTATTATGCAAGTACACGTACAGGGTTCGTACTAGTAATAAGTTTGGTAAAATTCCGAACTTTTGAAAAATTGTTGTAAAATGTCCTACTATTTGAGATACTCGGAAGAACTTCTTTCTGAATTTCATACAAAAACAGAACCACTTTCAAAATGTAAGACCATTTTTGGAGACTTTTTCAAAAACTCGGAATTTAATAAAAACCAGAACTCGGACGAACCCTGATTCAAGTAGCGTAGCCAGGATTTTAATCAGGGGAGGGGGGCTGAGTATCAAATTGAAAGTTAAAAGTTCAATTGTAAGCTAAATATCAAATTGTTAGCTATATAAAGGATCCCATTTCGGGGGGGCTGCATCCCCCTAAGCCCTCTGGCTACGCCCCTGCTAACCAATATTCATTGAAGTCCGGCAGTATAATGACAGTGCATTATGCTGCTATGCACTGTTCCAAGGTTTGCTATGTCCCTATGTTCCAAGGTTTGATCCTCGGACTATGCGCGATTGATTACGTCATCCATCCCTTCAGAAGGTGGTTAAAGCTTGATGGTCCTCGCTGAGGGATTGATGGTGCAGATACTTCTTCGTACGTGCCTTAAAAGGGCATCACAGACCTAAACCTTTACATAGTCTATTATGCCACTTACTTCAATTATGCTCAGTATTTATAATTAATTATAAGAACATTTATGGTCCTTAAAACGCCCTATCTCGAAAAATTCTTTATCTCAACATTCATGACTTTTCCTTAAGATTCGAGATACCGTACTTTGACTGCATTTGCTTTTCAGATTTCAAGCAAATCTTCTGAAAAAGCACTCTTTTAACCCTTTAACGCGCAGTGTTCCCGCTCTGGGAACACCCAACTCTGACGATTTGACTGTTGCCAGTCACGAAGAATAGATTTGATTTCTATAAAAATAGTTGCGGGTGACATAGCTCCACGAGAATCCTTTACTTTTTAGCACGTCATTTACCGTAAAAAAACTGACACGATTATTTTTAACAGCACTGACACTGTGCCCGGCACAGCCAGCTGTCGTCAAAAAAGGGTCTCTAGATCTGTGGCACGCGATGAACATTTCGATCGTCCGCCATCTTGCTGGTAGTTAAGTCGAGGGATGGCAACGGATGCCCTTTTTTCAGCATTGGGAAAGGGTTGCGCCTCAAAGGGTTAAAATTTCATACTTTATGTCAAATGCAATAATATGTCCGAGCACTTTTAAGTCAGTTCTCCTTAACGTCGTCACTCCGCTTCTCTCCCTTACAGACCGAGCCAGCGCTGATTTACGATTCAGTGTATGCCTTAGCATGGGGGCTGAACGCCCTTCAGGGTGGCGCCACACTCCGTCCAGCCAACGTGTCTTGCGAGGAAGAGCTGCCTTGGACAGATGGATCCAGTCTCTTCAACTACATTAACTCCGTGAGTACCAAGATGCTGCATAATTACACGACTGACTGCGAGGTTTGGATGGATGCGGTTGTGTAAAAGCTCATAGCCCTCTGATGTGAATCACTAATCATCCAATGTTAAGAATTTATCAGGATTTACAAGGCTTAAGAGTTATAGGTTTTAAAACGGAAAAATGTATATTTTGTATTTATGACTCAAAATTTAATATTTTACTTAATATTGTCAAGATATTTTTTTTTCAAATAAAGAGTATTGATTTTTAATTTATTTTAGTTTCTGCATATTAAAGGAACTGACTAAAATTTTTATCATATTCATAAGTAGATTTACATTTCCTTTTATTTTCTATTTTGCTGTTCGTGTATGTGTGTTTATGTAATAAAATATATTTTAAACACATCTTTTATCAAGCTGATGCCACTGTTAAAAGGATTTGCATTTTAATATAATTCCATTTTCAAATGCACATTCAGCACATTTTAAGTAAGAAACATTTTAGCGTAAATTTAAATTTTGTATACTTTTATATGTTATGGGCATAAGTATTTGTTCGAACATAATATATCTTAATTTTGTGCCTCGTAATACTTTATATTAAAAAAAATGCTCAAGAGATATTTTAGATATTTTTTTAAAACCATAATCATTAAAACCACCTCAATCCCCATCCCCTCAATTATATGGGGTAATAACACTCTATGAATTTAAATGTGGCATAAGCATACTTAAATTACATTTAAATACTTTAAGATTAACAGTAAAAAGTAAAATTTTATTTAAAAAAATCTAGATTTTTTTTGTATTTTCTGACTGATTTAATCTTTTAATAAGTAAGCAAAATGTGCCATCGTTGATACAGGTAAACATGCATTTTCAAGCAGAAAGGCACTTTTGTATAAATCATAATTTGTGCTACTAATAAAATATTTTTGATTCAAGGAAACATAGCTATCTATGTGATCGATTTTTAGAATAACGTCATCCCTCAAAAAATCACTGTAAAATGACTGCACTTAAAGTAATTGCAGATACAGATATCAACAGAACAGATCCTAGACCTTCTGCCGCCCACGTAAAATTAAAATTGGTCGAACTTTTTTTAAAAAACTACTTTTCGCCGTCCTTAAATTTAGCCGGCCACGTGCTATGCACCATTTTCCCCCTCACTAGGATCGACCCTGGATGTCGTAAAATGAAACAAAAGAAGAACTAATAAACTAATGCTTATTTCTTCTATATTATTCCAAATTTAATTTAAATGTCATAGCAAAAATCATTTTTACAATTTAATATCTCATACATTTAATGTCTTCCCAGAATATTTAAATTATACTTAATGAACAACTTTTATTGGAAATCATCTTACATAGCGAACTTAATTAAGATCTCTTAATGTTCTGTAGTGTAGAATATGTAATGTTTTGATTTCATCTTAAATTAATGGAGTAGCTTTCTGATGCTTTAAACATGCTGAATATAACGGCTATCCTATTGAAATAATAAATAGCTTAAGACATTTAACTTTCGCACGAACATACATATATTCAT
The DNA here is from genome assembly GCA_038373885.1 of Cheiracanthium punctorium. NCBI lineage: Eukaryota > Metazoa > Arthropoda > Arachnida > Araneae > Cheiracanthiidae > Cheiracanthium > Cheiracanthium punctorium. The sequence goes on from JAWZYV010007652.1 coordinate 321,868, forward strand.
TAGCTAAATACTGTTGCAATATTAGTTGAGGGTTAACATGATAACTAAGTTTCTGATTCCCCTTTCTGGTATAAGAGTGATCGGTATTACTTGGATACTGTTTCTCCAAGATTTTTGGTAAACATTGGTATGTTTTGCACCAGAAATATTGGTTGTGGTTCAAATATTGTTTGTGCTTCAAAAGTTTTTTCTTTATTGACTGTTTCTTGGTCTAAATCACCTTGTTGGAAGAGAGGAATTATGGATCCTTGAGAGTAAATGTGACAATCAGCAAACTAAATAAATAACTTCAGACAAAAGAAAAAAAAAGTTCTGTCTGCCTCTCTATCGGAATTTTCACAATGATGCTGAACGTTCTGTAATGGGCTCTCTTCATTATTAGCTACGGCGTAGTGGGGTTTATCGCATTTCAAATATTCGCAGAGTTTCTGAGTGATCAGTTGATACAGAGGAACTGCTTTGTAATATAACGTAAAGCTTCATCAAAATTATATTAAAGTTACTTTTGCCTTCTCTAGAAATCGACGACTTTTGTGAGGTTTTTATTAATATAATGAGAGATTGATGGTTTACTTGGCTGTCGAATGGACCAAAAACAGGGAAATTTTATAATGAGTCTATACTGGTTAAAACCGTCATTATGTTCATACATCAATGAAAGATATAGGCTTCAGTATTGACAGTTCATCATTAAGGGAAGTGGCCTGGCTTCATCCGATCGTTCAAAATCTTTCCTTTGTGTAATATCAATTTTTAATAACTTTATTAAAAACTACTCTAATGTTATTCTATTTGAATATTATCAATTATAAAATACAATCAAAAACTTATAAACTTAAAAAATTATGCTTTTTGCCTTTTTCTTTTACTTTCTTTACTTGTATTCTTGGTGTCTTTCTCCTTTTGTCATATTTGACTCTTAATCACAAAAGAAATATCGATAATCAACAACATTGCTTCAGAAAAGTCTATTGATGACTGTCTTTGGACCCGGCCCTATGATGAGGTTCTGTAACACTAAGTGGGAGAATTTCGACAATTCACTATTTAGTGGCGAAATTCATCAATGCGCAGAAATTAATATATTCCATTTCACACGATTTTATAGTCTATTTCTTGAAATCTATACATTATTATATTTTGTAGTTTTATATCCGTGACTCACAAAATTCGTTGTTTCAAGTTCAATGTTAATTCGATTTTTATTCGATGTTAATGCCACCCAAGTTTTGTGGTGAGAGCCATATTCTATCACACTTTGGGTCGGGGATCGATTACCGGCTTGGGTGTTAACTTGTCCATCCCTTCACAGGGGGTTACACTGGCCGTTCACTAGGTGCTCCCATAATAAGATGGCAGGTAATGCGGGTCTTAGTAGTGGTGAGTGCTTGATGAGCAAGCGCCCCACCCTTTTAGAAAAAAAGTGTACGTTAAATATTTGCGATAAACAGATGAAATGAATGTAAATACTAAAGCAAAAAGTAAACCTGTTTCGGAAAATGATTTTTGATGAATAAATGAACACCATTTATGTAATAAAATTAAATTATACACTATCTACAAATAGATATTTGGACACTTATGATTAAAAAGAAAAGCAAAATTTATTCATATTCCGTAGTTGGTAGAGCCAAATTTATTCATATTCCGTAGTTGGTAGAGACTCCACAAGTTGTAATTATAGAACCGACCTTCTTGGACGTGCTTCCCACAAGATTACTACTGGCATTTTTTTCCTTTTTGCACCGAGATTACATGTAAGTTCCTTGACTTATTTTGGGCTGTTGTAGTACCCCTTAATTCGGCGATCCAATTTGTTCCACATCCAATTTGTTGATTCTCCACTAGGTGCTCCCATACATTCGCCATCAGCCAGGGTCTGGACTGTGGGCAAATCAGTCCATTTGATTAAACCCATTGTCGCTATACAAATCCATAGTGGACCTCACAACATAACACATGGCATTGACCTAGAAGTAACATGATCGTATCACTGCCGAAATATAATAAGTAGCCTGTCATTAGCTGCTAAATTGTTCTGCTGCTGTAGGGATGCAGTCGGGAACGGCGTTTAGCTTACAATGAATTTGGATCAAAGATCCCAGTTCATACCAGGAGAAACAACCTCGGACTATAATTCCACCACCGCCGAATTTTACTGTGCGTACAATGCATTATGCAGGATGTCTTCTCCAGGCAAACGCCAGACTCAGACATTGTCACCCGAACATTATAATGTGAATCTTGATTTGTAACTCTAAAGAATCCGGTTTTATTAATCTACGGTCCGCTATTGATGATCCGCGCAATTTAAGCAAGCTTGTTTTTGTTAAAATCTTTTAATTACCAGAAGAAATTTTGTCCATATGTAATAATTCTGGGAAAAGGGGAGTGCTAATTATACCCGGTTCTCTCTCGCCACTCACTTTCCACTTCTGAATTACATAGGCTACTGCCGAATTTGGAGTAATTCGGCTCTGTAGATAGGTCCCTTAAGAAACATATAATCAAAGATCGCACCTTTACATGAAATGAACAAATAAAAACGTTTGCCTCAGACCGGAAGATGGTCAGATGGATGAGAGGACCATCCTCTACATCGGTGGTTCTTAACCTGGGGGCATACCTTTCAGGGGGAACTCAGAAGAATTTCAAGACAGGCGTGAGTTAAAAAAGGAACTATAATTTACTCAGTTTTACGGTCAAAATTTATTCGTAATTGTAAAAACACGATAGTTGTCGTGCGTGTGGCAATGCTGCAAGAGCCTAAGAACGGTTTCTCGCTCAGCTGCTTTCCTTATGGTATTAATTTTTATCGTTCACCTTTCAAATTCTCCAGCGCATTTTCCTTTTTCCTTCAAGCATGCCTTCCAGGGTCCTCTTGACTCATGCAGCTGTATCTATGCACGTGAGTGTAGTAGTTGTGAGCCGCTATTTCTGTTGTATTTCTTGGCGTTCATGTTGTTTGTTTCAATCTCATTAGAAAGTGAAAGTCGCAGTTTTTGTGTTGTTGTATTAAGGACGGACAATGGCTAAATCACTGCAAAAGAAAATACTATAATTTTGGTTATACTATTTTCCTGTTTACGTACAACTTGCTTTGGAAGCTTTGAGGTTGTAAGTGCAATTTTCATCCATTTATCTCTGTGAATCTGGATTTTATCATTAGTATTCATAAAGTCAAAATATCGACCAAAGCTAGATGTTGAAGGTGACCTGAGGTGTGCTTTGTCACAGTTGCAGTTTAATATTCAAGAACATTTTTAAGTACAAACAGTGCATGTCCTTTCATTAATGTTATGAAAGGTGGCTAGTATTATATGCCTGCCTCACTTGAATGAAGGATTATCTCAAATATACTTGATCTTTAATTCTTTGATTTCATATGTTTGAATAATAATATGTTCTAAATTAAATTTCCAAAGATATGTGTTGTAGTACTAAATTTTGATTATGAAGTTACCTATTCTACATTTTCATTTAATAATAAGCTTCAGTTTCAAATTCTAATTGTAAGACTTGTATTGACGAAATATGTTGTTGTTGGTGGGAGGGGGAAGGGGGAAGGTGTTACCTCAAATCAGTGTTCAAAAGGGGACACATAGACGTAAAGATTGAGAACCCCTTGTTCTACATCAGGTGGCATTGCCAATAATGTACAATGAAAGGCTAACCATCACACAGTAAAAAAAATCAAAAATAATATTGGAAACAAATTATGTAGAATTGTAAGTGTAGCAAGCCCATCAAAAAATTTGGCTAGCATTCTGGGGCAATTCTTTAAAACCGTAAACCAAACTGTTGTCGGTTGTCCCTTGCTCGTCAAATGTCGCAGTCAGTTTACATTTCACCTCAAAGCATCTATCATGTGACTAATGCCAAAGCCGTTTCCCACACGATTTTTCACGGAGAAGGGCAGACCACAGATGTAGGCTTTGCGTGAGAATCTAGATATCTATTGGCAGATAGAGTACAAGACTTATTTTTCTTATATTTTTATAACTATTTACCATTTGTAAAGTATAAATTCTTAAACTGTGTTTGTGCACGTATAATAGAATGCTCTGTTTATGAGTATATTTTTATTGATTTGAACTTTCATCATTTTTGAGGCTCTTGCAACTGAGTTATAGCATACATCTCGCAAGAATAAAAACTAGATGGCGTGCATAAAAATTCATGAAATATCACTAATTCAAGATTTTTTTAAAATCTCAAAAAGAGCTAGCTGGGTATAAAAAGTATATTTATTATCATTAAGGAGCTTATCTGTAAAAATGGTTAATTGTTTTTAATAAAAGACATTTAAATGATAAATTGTACTGTATTTTACGATACAAAGAATATTAATTAAAATTTTACTGTGGAACTGTAAAATTTTTTGTTGTATACTATATGGTATTTTAAAAATTCGTATCTCACTTATTTTTATTTTTCTAGGTAGAATTTCGGGGCTTAACTGGAAAAATACAATTTAAAGAAGGTCGTAGAAGTAATTTAAAGTTAGATTTATTAAAACTTAGACAAAATAACATGGAAAAAGTAAGTACTTTACATTTTTCATAACTTAAAATCTCCATTCATACTATTGTTAGTTATAATATAGTGACAATGGAACTACCAGTATTGTCACTAGAATGACGAATACAAAATTCAAATCAGTGTTTAAATATTTCTATGCGATTATTCTCAACAGGTTGGTGAATGGTCAACAAACACTGGGCTTAATATTACCAATCATGCAGCTTTTCATGAGTTTGGAACAACAAACATAACTTTACGTGTAACTACTATAGAGGTAAGTAAAATCCCCTAATACAAATTATAAAATAATAAGCACTGATTTAATAAAGAAAAATCTTACCTTAAATGAATCTCTTGATCACTGAAATGTATTTTTCCTCCTCACACAAGATTTTTCCTTAAATAAAATTTTTATTCGAGACGAGAAAATTATTCATCAGGCTCATGAAGAAGATGAAATTTTCTGGCAAGGACTGGTTCAGCCTTTTGTGTTCTCCACGATAACATAGTAATTCATAAATGGTCTGATCAACTTGCAATAAAAATTCCCATATTTCAGGCAGAAATTATTGCAATTCAGCATGTTCTTAGCTGGTTTACTCATTCTACATTTGATACAGAAATCACATACACTAATAGCTGATCTGTACTCCAAAAACCACAAGATACGCAGAACAAAAACAATATAGCTCAAGGAATACTAAAAATTTACTACACAGAACAAAAAGCTCAACATTAACTGAATCAAATTTCTAGGAGTACTAGGCAATGAGCTTCCAAATTCGCTTGACAAACAGACCGCTCTGTCTAGTAATCGATTAATTAAAATTCGCTGTTCACTTCCGCTATCAAAAAAATTAAATTTGCCGTACCACGGTAGCTTCTTTGTGGTTGGCAAGACGAATCGAATGTTAGCCTTAAAGGCAGGTTCCCGCAGAGATACTTTCCGAAAGTCTCAAGAGATAATACGTCTTCATCATCGTAGCTTTTACTTCTTCTTCACTAATCATTTAAATAAATTTGGCAAATCGCCCTCTTATCTCTGCATGTGGTTCAAACAGTCCTCTTCCGCTCACTATTTTACTGACTGTCCACTAACGTCAAACTTTCATGTTAAAAAACTCTAATCAGGCATTAGATAGCTGAGCAAATTGTGTAATTCATAACCCGTTTCTCTCTTTTAGGATAATCAATTGCATCCTATATGTAGAAAGAGACCAGTTCCTCTTTCAAAATATTCTCCCTATTTCTACAAATTTTTTTCGCTGACTTTGACCACTTTCCTTAAATCACAAAATATATGTTTATTTTTTTTTTATTTAATTTAATTACCTGATAACCAGAACATTTTATCAAATAATGCATGTTCACCTATTCATAAATGCACAATCAACCTTTTTCTCTTATTAACATCATTAATTTAATAATTATCATTTCTTAATTCAAAATTAATAATGCATACTCATTTAATTTTCTTACATTTAATTTAAATATTTACATTTATTAATTACTTTTCCATGAAAGAAATTAAGTTAATTAAGAACAGAAATATAACTTAAGGATTCAATAAATACAGATACATCAGTATATGTGCCACTGGAAATTTCATGCTATTATCTGGGTTGTTAGCTTTACCGTTCTACCTTGTTCTATGCATCGTATATCAATGTGTAAATAGTTCAAAAACTCATGTCAGCTAGCTCTAAGCATTAAAAACCTATCCTATGTGTTTGATATATTTCTGATCCCTTGGGCTCGACTTGAAGCTGTAAAGTAGCTGGATTAACTAACAAATATAGAAGAATGACATTAACAGTTGTAAACTCTCTTATTAGGCTTTTTTTCTCAGTAGAAATATTCAGTGGGTATTTATATAACTATTAATTGCATTTTTATCGTATACCATGTTAGACACCCCCGATGTAATAACAATTTATTTTCCCTTCATGTGAGTATAATAAATATAGTCAGATAATGAACAGTTAAACAGAAAGTTACACATTGTTTGGCGCTTTTTCATAGTTAAAAAAGTTAAAATTTCCATTAGTATAATACAGTACCAATTGAATATTGAAATAGTAATTGCAATACAGATTCGTGGGAGCTTTTTCTTTCATTTGCTGAGTAGCTGACGTAATTTCAAATTATTAAGAACCTGCAATTATTTTTTTTCGAAATGCACTAAGTAAATAAACGTTTGATGCATAGTTTTTTTATATATACCACTTGTATCGTTTTCTGCAGTTTCATTTGTTATTCGTGAGTTAAAGTATAATAAATGCTAAATATAGATAATAATTAACTATATATCTGCAAATGACATCCTAAAGCAAATTGTAATGATATGTTCTTATTTTTTAAAATTATAACATGATTTTCTATTTCAAGCGAAATAGGTACTAAACTAACACTGTTTAGTTTCAAACGAAACTATAGAGCACGGGAATATTGCACCACTTTAGAGATGTTTCCGTTTTTATTCACCATACCGGATAATTCATAAGGCCAGAAAAATTTCTTTGTAAGACAAGTTTCCGTTAAGCAGAGTATTCTTCAAGCAAATTTTATTGTATACAGTTTTTATGTTTCCTTACTCTCAAACAACTAGCGATTTTTTATACGGTTACCGAAAAATTATACAAAAATAATTGAGCGCACATTCAAATCTACTACCTTATTGTTGTTTTTTTCCCTTAATGTATAATGAAATAAATAGCAAGCTGTTATGGCATGTAAGGAACATCTTTGGAGTCCCGCTTTTCAGTCACAATTTATTTAGGAACCTTGGACAAATGTTATAAAAAGAAAAATTGTTTTTGATCATTCTGGCTTATAAAAACTATTTAAAGGTACTATAGTTAAACTCTATCTTTTACAAAATGATATACCTGTTGTGAGCTCATTTTCGTTCGTTTCAATATTAATTTTTGTTACATATCAAATGTCTATTTACTAGATATACCCTTTCTCTTTTTTTTAAGTCAAAAGTTTTAAATTCCATTTTATTCATCTGATATATAAATCAAATACTTAGGATAGTTAAAGTTTTTTTTTGTACTTTTACTTCAGGCAAATTTTAAGTCAAAATTGAAATCAATCATAATCCGATAGTCTGAGATATTGGAAAATATTACCTGAAATTCAAAATGCCCTACTGTATTTGGTTCTATAGTATAGAAGTTCCCCTTCCACATTTCTGATACAAAATATGTAAAGAATCTGTTAGTAATTTGTGAATATAAAGTTATTGCACTGTACATTGATGATAGTTCACATACGCGTAGCACAGCAAAATATTATTCATAAAAGTTTTTTAATCAACTTTAATTAACACATTTATCCAGGCTGATCCCTACGTCACGGTACGTGAGGATCCCAATATCACTGGAAATGCACGATTCCAAGGCTTCTGCATCGACCTATTAAAGGCTGTTGCTGATTATCTAACCTTTGACTACGTCATTGAGCTGGTTCCAGATCGCAAATATGGCGCTGTTGATCCCAGCAACGGAGAATGGAACGGAATGGTTAAAGAACTTCTTCAAAAGGTCAGTTTGGAAAGCAGGCATTCCTCGAGAAAAAGAAGTTCTTTATGCTTTGAAAAACTCCCTCAACACGTGCTTTCTAAACTAGGCAGTAGTAGCTAAACCGTTCCCTGAAACGTCCTTAACAGCAGAAATAATGACCAGACGTCATTTCAAAACACTACCATAAGCTCAACAGTCTTGCATTAATGTAGACGTTCTCTGGATAGTTTGTGCTGTAAGGGATCTGTATTTTTTTAGTGCTTCCTTTTTAAAGTAGCTTTGGTTACGAAAGGGCTTCGATTAGCGGCAAACAGATGATTACCTATCCTGGAAAACGAGTACTTGTCGTTGTTTTTCAATAAACAAACATGTGTGTATGATCCATCATGGTGACTATTGGAAAAGTTTTAGATGAATTAATAACCATAAATAAAAGATACGAAATGCGCATGAAGTACTAGAAGGGATAAGTTGGGCACTTATTGCAATAAAATATTTGATTGCTTGACAGTTAAGCGCAAATAATATTTATGCCTCTAACAACTGTGACTTAAGCTTAGGAAATGAAGCATCTGATAATAAGGAATACATCTAAACTTTGGTTGCATTCTTCCAATATTATATAGATGCATATATTGTCTCCGAACCGGCTGTGAGAGTGTTCATAAAGCCTTATAAGCAACAGCCGTGTACATCAAAAGTGCTATTTGAATTCTTTCGCAATTATGCGAAGTAGAAGGGAAAATATTTTTCTACTGAAAATTTCTCCAGTGACCGTTCATTTAATTAAAAGTTTGTGCATTATCGATTCCGAATGATTTTTTTGTACGTATCAGAAATCTTTCGTGCACCGCTACACCAAGGCATCTTTACAAAGGAAGTACTTTTTTATCTTTTTATTCAACGTCCTGCTGCTACAATATCTGCTTTTATCCTCTATCCCCTGTAGTCAACACCCTACGTGATGCTCAAAAGTGATCGCAACCTGACCGGCAATGACCGATTCGAAGGGTTCTGCATCGACTTACTTCGGACCATCGCAGAGTTGCTAGGCTTCAATTACGACCTCTATCTGGTACCAGACAAGAAGTTTGGGGCTGAGAATACAACCTCAGGGGAGTGGAACGGCCTAGTCAAAGAAATCATCGAAAAGGTAGAACAGAAAAGTGCATAGAGCATCCGTATAGAGTAGATCTTAGGGCAAGCATTTAAAAGCTGCTATTGTGCTTCGTAGATTTAATTGGCACCCCCTCATTCCCGCTTTTTCAAAATAATAATATTTTTTGCTTAGTATGTAAATGGTTGTATAGTTTATATTTTTATGTCGTAGTTTCCGTTTTAAGATACTTGATGTATGTGTGCAATGTTATCATATGGTCATCTTAAAATTATGATTTTTAAAATTAATTTTGCTGGGAATGACTTAGTTGCACTGGGCGTAGGGAGAAAAGGGCGAGTTGCACCGCTGATGAATTGAATCCACGGGCGAATTTCACCCGCAAAATGGGGGTAAGGGGGACAGTTAGGGAAACCCTGCGGTCTCGCAAAGGACCAGCGGCAGCATATTTTCGAGGGGCCCACTACAGCGATGGCCCGACCCAGTGATGTTTTCTTGGTTCTCGCAAAGAGCCAGCGGTAGCATATTTTTGAGGGCCCCCTACAGCGTTGGCCAGCAAGTGATGTTTTTTGGGGTCTTGCAGAGGGCCAGCGTTAGCGTATTTTGAAAGGGGCCCCCTACAGCGATGGCCGGACCCAGTGATGTTTTTTGGGGTCTCGCAAAGGACCAGCGGACGCGTATTTTCAATTGGGAAGAAAGTTAGGGATTCCGGTGCAACTCGCACCTTGATTTAATTGATAGTTGTTGGCACGAATGCAAGACCCACGTCCATTTTGCTAGACTCAGTTCTTTAAAAAGCAGTCGTAATAAGTAACACTTTAAGACACTGTTGAGCTTAAGTTAAAATGCTTAAACCTAGTAAATTAAGTTAATGTGTGATATTTTATTTTTTAAAATCGAATACTTGACATACATCTAAGTAATGTTTAGTTTTTCTCACATTCCACTTGATTATTTAGTCAAAAACGTAATTTATTCTTTATTTCCTTAACTAATATGCATTTTGTCATCTGACTATAAACGTTTTAAGGATGCATCGCGTTCATTAATGTTATATACGTAATCATACACAATTTTATTCTTCTTCAATCATTGGAAAAAGTCCTTCTCACTCAAAAATGTCAGGAGTATTTTCGCATACAAAACAAGCATCATTAGCCAATATTTTGGGAGGCATTTTGACGAATTAAAGTACTATACTGTGCCATACCACGTAATGTATTGTTTAAATAATCCGTTGCACCGTGTGTCTTCCATTTCAGAATGCAGATCTGGCTGTTGCTCCAATGACGATCAACTATGCCAGAGAAAGCGTGATCGACTTCACGAAGCCTTTCATGAACCTCGGCATCGGCATTCTGTTCAAGTTGCCTAAGAACATGCCGGTGCGGCTCTTCTCATTCATGAGTCCACTCGCCGTCGACATATGGCTCTATGTTCTAGCGGCCTACGTTCTCGTCAGTTCCACAATGTTCATCGTAGCCAGATTCAGCCCGTACGAATGGCAGAATCCTCACCCTTGTGTCACGGAATGTGATGTTATGGAAAATCAGTTCAGTCTCGGAAATAGGTGAGTGGATGCAAGAAAGTTTGGCAAGCGTCTTGTATTCTTAACCCTCTGACTGCTCGATTTTTGGACCAAAATCGCTTCAAAAATTGTGTAACTTTTTTTTTTCATATTTCAAATCTAAATACATTGGAGAATTGAAATGTGCATTTTTTCCTTCTAGAAAAGATTTTTAATATAGATTTTTATCATGAGAAACTAAGCTTCAGAAAAACTAATTTCAGATGTTATTACATAAAAAAATTTTTTTTAAATAACTTTCCATTGAATTACAGTTAATTTTCGTTTATTACATAATATAAGAAAATACACCACCGCCTAACGCTTTGCAAGTTTATTGAATCACGATCAGATTCATCGCCGTCTGAGGAGCAGTCGAAAAAATCTAAATCACTATCACTATCAAAACTAAAATCTCTTTCAGAATCTCATAAATCATCCGTAATATACACTCTGTCAATTGCTGAACGATTTCTACCAGTCATTTCTGATTAGACAAGGCGGCAAACAAGGGAAGCTAGAGCATTACATACCGAGTATTACCTTCAAATACCTCAATTTAGTGGACTACTAACGACATGCGTTGGTCAAAACCTAAATTGAACGTCTAAAACTGTATCTAATTTATTTCACTGGTTAAATGGTGAAAACGCGGGATGCTCTCCTCAATACAGGAAGAAAAACATCTGTCCGCTAAAACCGCGGGATGAGCAAATTTTGCTACATTTGAGTTGCCCGTGGAAATCGCGGGATGATCAGCCAGAGGGTTAATACAGTATGGCGTTAAAGTGTGACAGTTAATTTGCGTTTTCCCCACTATTCTTTGGGGCACGCGTTTAACATGAAGATTTCGAGAAAATTTTTCAGGTTATTGAAAGATATGAGCATGTACGGGTTTGAATCATTCACAAAGATGAGGAAATCTTTATTTGTTATCAATGGCCTATCAATTGTCCTTTTTAAAAATCTTTGACATCGGTATTCTGTTCAATTTGCTGAAGCTCATGTCTGCGAACTCTTTTCTTTCATCAATCCACTCGCGATGGACAGGCTCTGTGTTCAGCGAATCAGTGTCCATCGTATGTAATCGTATTCGCATTCGTACGCATGGCAGATTCCTCCCCTGGAACGCACGAAAGGAACACTCAGATTAACTCTATTTTACGTAGAAGTATACACGCTAGTAAAATGGTGAAGTATTTTAGTATAATAGATGATTTTAGTGTGATTTATCTTTATATTGTTTGTTCCTCATTACAGCTTTTGGTTCACAATCGTCACTCTGATGCACCAAGGGTGCGACTTGAACCCAAAGGCTACATCGACGCGTATCATCGGCGCCATCTGGTGGTTCTTCACGCTCATCATGATCTCCTCGTATACGGCCAACTTAGCGGCCTTCCTCACCGTGGAGCGCATGATAACGCCCATAGAAAGCGTCGAGGATCTCGCGGAACAGAGCAAGATTTCGTATGGAACACTCGAGGGGGGGTCCACTATGACGTTCTTCAGGGTGAGTTAAAGAACCTTTTTTCTTTTGTTTTTTGACTTGTGAAGTGCAATACATCAGTTCATACTTATCGTGTTTTACCAAATGAATATTATCAGTGATTCTAAGCGCAGACACCATGCATCTTAAAAGTTATGTTGTAATCTTAACCTTTATATCTCGGCGTGCTGGGAGCAACGTTTTATATTTAATCTGGCAAAGACCTTATCAGAAACAAGACTTTTTACCCTCTTTTTTAGAAATGCATACTGAAGAGAGCACTTTTGATTTCCCCGTTTGGATATTCAAGGGTATTGTGGAAAGAAAGGGTTATCTAGTTTTTCAGCATTTCACCTCCTGGGTACAAAAGATAACTCATGGAGGGGAAAACTTTCACAAAAGTACAACTGTTTTAAGTTAAGGAATGGGGGAATTCCTCGGACAACTGCAGTCCCGAGCGCTGGCATTTGGGCGTAGATGTTTAGTGGAATAGCTTTTTGAGAGTTATCCACATTAATACATCTGGCAAGGGATCAGCGATTTAATCCAATTTTATGTAACCAGTGGTCGAGCGCAAAGCGCTCTGAACTGGGAGACGGAAGGTGCCTGGTTCAAAACCGGGTCGCAGCCGCCCACATAACCGTTCGGAGTTTTCCGTGGTTTCCTCTGAAAATTAACGTAAATACGGGTTAGGAACGTTTAGAAAGACCCCCTCCCCCACGAAGAGTATCCCCCCCTTGACCTAAATCCCACGTACAGATAATTAAGATCTTACTAGCAGACTGGGAAATAACATTCGAACTTTTTCTTTACGTACCGTTGTACTTTTCGTACCGTTTTTGTTTACGAGCACCTTCCGCACACTTTCTCATGCTCCAGTTCCGGTTTGATTTTTATCAAAATAGGGGGAAAGAGTGGTTCTTCAGCACTATCTTTTTACTTTCCGAACATGTACCATGTAAGGAAAGTATTGTAATCATGAAAAAATTCGACTTTGAGATTTTGGTGTTTTTACACGTTTTGAGGGCTTCTGAATCCATTTATGCTATTTTTACGAGATGTATGTATGTATGTGTGTGTGTGTGTGTGTGTGTGTGTGTGTGTGTGTGTGTGTGTGTGTGTGTGTGTGTGTGTGTGTGTGTGTATGTTTGTGTGTATGTGAGTGAACACGATAGCTCCTGAACGGAGCATTCGATTGAGATCAAATTGGATATGTATGTCATAAACCACCGTCGCAAGACCGGTATTGATTTTGGTGTGTATAGGACTTATAGTTTTTCTACAGGGCTACGACAAAGATTTCTTTTACATTATGGCCTATGGGGGGAATTTCTTGAAAGTGCGCTAGCGTTTAAACGGTAAATTCGATTGAGCTCAAATTGGGTATATATGTTATAAACCACCGTCGCAAGACCGGTGTTGATTTTGGTGTGTATAGGACTTATAGTTTTTCTACAGGGCTACGACAAAGATTTCTTTTACATTATGGCCTATCGGGGGAAATTCTTGAAAGTGCGCTAGCGTTTAAACGATACATTCGATTGAGCTCAAAGTGGGTATGCATGTTATAAACCACCATCCTAAGACCGGTATTGATTTTGGTGTGTATAGGACTTATAGTTCTCCTACAGGGCTACGACAAAACTTTCTTTTATATTATGGCATAATGGCATATGGGGAGAAATTCTTGAAAGTGCGCAAGCGTTTAAACGGTGCATTCGATTGAGTTTCAGTTTGGTATATATGTTTGAGTTATTCATTGATTAAAATTTATTTAAATGATTGGTAATGATCTTAATCGTAAGTGTTTGGAAAGTCGAGTGGAGTCACTCCAGATTTTTTTTCTTTTCTTAGGAAAGTATGTAGCAATAAGCGAGAATGTTCCGCTGTTATTTTTCCTATACTGGGAGAAAACGATGAAGAGAGATTGAAATCGAACAGCTACACAAAAGACAGTGTGTTACAATCAGCTGTGATATCAGGGCTGAGATACATTGTGAGGTTTCCTCGCAAAGAAATTCAACCCTCAAGGTGTTGTCCAAGTGATATACCAAGATGATATTGATACAGGGGCGTAGCCAGAAATTTTTATGGGGAGGTTACGACTACTGAACTCACACATATACATACATGTGTGTGATAAAGGAGTGACGAATATACATTTTGTATGGCAAAAAATTCCTCATTTTAGGAGGGTTATGACCCTCCTAACCCCCCCCTTCCCTTAGCTACGCCCCTGTATTGATATATATATATTCTTCATTTATTCTTGCAGTGCAATACACTGCCGCTGATAACTAATGTTTATAACTGCTTAAAATTCAGTTCATCATGCGTTTAATCTACAGGGGTATCTTGAGGGTGTGATGCTGATCATATGTTTTGGAAATTAGAATTGGTTTTTCTCAAAAGCACTTAATGAAACGTTAAAATAATTTAATTTGCACACGTTCATTTCAGTTCTCAATCATTCTCAATCCGAATTGTGTGCTTAAATTCTTCTTAAGAGGACTTGGAAATACTTACCAATATAAGACTGCAAACGCTGTTATTAGGCAATATGTAATAGTAACTTGAAAAAAAATGAAGTCATTAATGAAATTTCCGAATGCATTGTTTTAAAAAATGAATTATAATTTCAGTAAAAAAAAACAACAACATATAATCCACAATGAAAAAATCGTATTTCGTTTTAAATCATGTATTTTTTAAAGAACACATCTGTAAAATATGGAATTATGGGATTGAAAAGAATGAATATGAGTGAAGACTGACGGGTCAACATTTTTTTTAAAGTGCTTCTTATTTGCCCCATGAAAGCTGCGTTTGTTATATTGCACATCATGATTTTTCTAATTCGTCTTGAAAGTGTCGACTACTTCTCAAAACCTGGACACAGCATCATTTGAGATATTGTATACATTTTAAAAGCAAAACAGTTAAAATAAGTAAGTAGGTATGTTTAACAATATTTGCAAAAGTCTACAGAATGGGAAAGAAATTCAAGTTCAAATATATGCAACATTTACTATCTGATCATTTTGCTTGATTGTTTTGAGATCTTGTAACATTTTATGACTGGCTGATATCACTATGAGTTATAAAACGTGCTTGTAACTCAGTTCAACAAGTATTGTTACATTAATAGCATTTTTTGTAGCTCGGTTTATATGAAACTGCTGCACTAGCATCTGATTTCACTTGCCTTTCCTATATTTCCATGAACATCGAACATTAACGCCTATCTGAAAATGGTCCGGGGATATACGTCTGAAAATTATCTGTTTCAGTCCCTTCGCAAATGTCAATCTATTAAACAACAGACAATGTTTCTCCTCCTTTAAAAATAAGATGTAGAAGTTATACACAGATTTATCCTTTTCGTGAAAAGAAACGTATAAAAGAAAGCTTAAGAGAGTAACAAAAACTTTAAAATTAAATACTCAAAATAATACCCGAGTCTCAAACAGCACTGGTACACAAATTTAGACTTCTTTTATTATAAGACAGTGGGGTTGCGACATTTCTATGTTACACTAACAAAAGTTAATACAATTAAATTTTATTATGAAAAAAATATTAATTATGCCGTTCAGAAACTACTAATTAATTTTCCTTATTAACTGTTTAACGTTCAGCACAAAATCCCCAAAGCTGTTTTACGTATTCTTTTTATTTAATTAAAGTTGGCAGTAAATTCAAAAGACTTCTATGAAATTTTATACTTTCATAAGAAGAAAAAAATAAATTAAATAAAAAATTTAAAGAAAGAAGAACTAGATAAAGAATTTAACTTAAATTTGCTATTATTATTTTTACTTCTAAAGGCAAAATTTGAGGCAGTTTATTCATTAAAAAATGCATGAACGCGAAATTTAAAAAAGTGTAATTAAAAAAAATATTCGTAAAAATTTAAACTCATATTATATTTCATTATATTTCGTATTTTGCTTTCTATACACGAGAAGAAACTCGTACAATGACAATATATTCAACAATTTAAAACGGCATTTTTTCTTAAAATTAAATATTGATAAAAATACCTGAGTCCCAAACAGTTTGCATTTATTTTCATTGAAAAAAAAAATTAGACCTTCGATTATATGTTGTTAAAAATGTAACCAAGGGCAAAGTCCACACGCGAAGAAATAAAAAAGTATCTTGCTTTCAGCTTATTTTTTATTAGCTGTGGCAGTATTGAAATTATTAGTTTTGACATTACACAATTGTGTTTAACATTTTTCAGTTAGTATAGCGGAACAGGTAAGTTAAATTTTTTCGTTAATGAAACGCAAGCGAATATCCAATTTCTTTACAATTTTCTTGCGATTGATTGAGAATTTTTATGAAACTATTGGATTAGAGAAAAAGTCTGTTCGTTTTTTCTTTCTTTCTTTTTTAGTTGAGAGACAGATAAAAAGTAAACGGCCAGACAATTTTCGGATCTGAGTTTTTTAAATGAAAATATATATTGGCAACAAAGAGCTTCTCTTCTGAATAAATTTTAAAAAATGTTTAGTACTTGCATCGATTTATTAATAATGAAGATAGACAACAAGAATCACGCCATATCATTTTAAAAAAATTTTAGTAAACATAAAATCACAATTGAAAAAAAAAATGACCAGGTTTGGAGAAGATGTTTTGATAGTTCGAATTTGTCGAAAGTGGTTTGTGAAATTTCGTAATGAAGATTTCTCATTAGAAACTGTACTCCTTGTTTTAGAACGAACAAAAATGATGAAATGTAAAGAAAAATTAAAATGATTCAACACTGCGAGTACAATGTTAACAATACTCTATGTACCTAAATCAAGTATTAAAAACAAAAGGCAAAGCCCGTTGTAAAAACAATTACAGCGGGCGCTAGAAAACACATGCAACAAAACTATGTCTACATATTTAATCTTAGTAATCTTAATTTAATATTTTAATGTCTATATATTTAATCTTTTCTACTTAAAATAAATAAATTCAAATTCAATTTTTATTATATGCCGAAATCGAAATTGCATTATCTTCTAAAAACGTGCGAAAACATTTCACATTCCAAAGATTTCGTATCGCTGGGAACATCCCCTCTTATATCAATGTTTCATTCAGTGTTGTGAGATTACGGTCAATTAGCTACACGAGAGTTCTAGACCGAGAGGTGGGGGGGTCTCCCTAAGGGGTCCTAACCCGTATTTGCACTCAGTTTCGGAGAAAACCACGGAAAATTCCGAACGGTTAGGTCGGCGGAAGCGACCTGGTTTTGAACCAGACACCTGCTGTCTTCCAGTTCAGCGCTGTGCACTATCCCGCTGTTCCATTCAGAGGAATTCATTTCATTTGTAAAAAAAAAGGGAAATTTGACAGTCTAAAAAACAATTTTAAACGAAATGAATTGCAATTTTCCCTTTAATGCCTGATAACCGTGGCTTTAGTATGATGTAATTTTGTTACGCCGATGATTAACTTTAATTACTCTCGGAAATAAAATTGAGGTAAAAAATAGTGAAAAATTGCTTGAGGTGGGGTCCTGGTCGATTTTCAGATTTTTAAAGTAGCACAGATTATTTATTTATTTTTATACATAATTATAAAAAATTTCAAGCGGATTGTATGACCAGTGCGTGCCTCAGAGCTAAAGAACATGAAGCAGCTGGCTGTGCGGACTTACAGCCAGCTGTGTCAAAATTGTTCGTTAGCTCTGTGGCACGCACTGGGCGATTCGATCAACCGCCATCTTGCTGGTAGTTAAATCGTGCAATAGCGACGGCTGCACTTTTTCGACATTGGGAAATGGTTGCACTTCGCAGGGTTAACCCGTTGAGGCGCAACCCTTTCCCATTGCTGAAAAAAGGGCTGCCGTTGCCATCGCTCGACTTAACTACCAGCAAGATGGCGGACGATCGAAACGTTCATCGCGTGCCACAGGTCTAGAGACTCTTTTTTTGAAGACAGCTGGCTGTGCCGGGCACAGCCAGCTGCGTCAAAAAATGGGTCTGTAGATCTGTGGCACGCGATGAACGTTTCGATCGTCCGCCATCTTGCTAGTAGTTAAGTCGAGCGATGGCAATGGCCGCCCTTTTTTCAGCATTGGGCAATCTCTCCAGCCGTTCTCGCATTCTTCCCTTTTTCAGCAGATGTCGGTGCTGTTAAAAATAATCGTCACAGTTTTTTTACGAGAAATGACGTGCTAAAAAGTAAAGGATTCTCGCGGAGCTATGTTAGCCGCAACTATTTCTATAGAAATCAAATCTATTCTTCGTGACTGGCAACAGTCAAAATGTCAGAGTTTGGTGTTCCCAGAGCGGAAACACTGCGCTTCGCAGGGCTAAAGTAAGAAAACTAGCTGATTTCTTCCTGTTACATTTTCAGGACTCCAAGATAGAAACGTACCTTAAGATGTGGCGTTTCATGGAGAACCGCCCCTCAGTGTTCGTCAGTTCGTACGAGGAAGGAGTGCAGCGTGTACTGGAAGGCAATTACGCCTTTCTCATGGAGTCCACTATGCTTGATTACATGGTTCAGAGAGACTGCAACCTCACGCAGGTTGGAGGACTTTTGGATTCAAAAGGATATGGTATTGCGACACCAATGGGTGAGTAAAGATTCATCATTTGGAACATTTTCGATTGCATCGAGACTCTGTGAAATATTCATTACTAGAAACTATAGCAGGCTCTGTATTGTTCAAAACTCGCATAAAATTATGTCTTACAAAGATTAATTTCCGTTGCATATGCCAACAACAAGTTCCTAGCTTTTATTTTTTAACAGTAGTAAAACAGGCGATTCATAATGGATGGGACAAAAAAAAACATGATTGTGAACGTTGTAATTAATATATTTAGAAAATTCAAATTTACATTTACCTCAAAACTTCATTTATTCAAGTTTCTACAGGTGTTCAATATGTGACCCTCCGGTGACACGACAAATGTCTACACGGTAATCAAGCTCCTGCCACACTCGTGATAGCATATCCCCTGTGATGGAGTTCAACACTGCAGTTATCCGCTGCTTCTGTTCCTCTAAGTCCTGAGGAAGTGGAGGCACAAACACCTTGTTTTTAACGAAACTCCAGAGAAAAAAACACAGGGCGTGATATCTGGTGATCTCGGCGGCCAATGAAGACAAATCCTGATGCCCAGCACGGCCAATCCAGCGATGGGGTAGACGTTCGTTCAGGAACTCACGTACGTTGTTATTCCAAAGTGGGGGGCACCATCTTGCTGTTAAATGAAATCAGGAACAACTTCCTCCAGCTGGGGGAGCAACCACTCAGAGAGCATGTCTTGGTAAATGTCCCCATTAATCGATTTTTCAGCAAAGAAAAATGGACCAAATACACAAGTTTTTGATAAAGCTCAGAAAACGTTCACCTTGGGAGAATCACGCTGATGTTCAAATGTTACATGTGCATTTTCCGTGCCCCAAAATCGCAAATTATGGCGATTAACGTTGCCACATAAGTGGAACGTGGCCTCATCGGTAAACACCAGTGTCTTCTCGAAAGCATTGACTTCGAGCTTTTCTTGACATTTCACACAGAAATTCTTACGCAACGGCTTGTCAGTAGGTTTTAAAGCCTGGACCATCTGATATCTGTACGGCTTGAATTGGAGACACTTCCGTAAAACACGCCACACCGTTGTTGTCTGAGGGACAGCCAGTTCTGCACCTGCACGTCGCGTTGATTTTGAGGGACTCCGTAAAAACGAATAATGAATTCTTTCAACCACTTCGGGTTTTGTTTCTTTTCGTCCTGGGCTTTTGTTCTTGCATAAGCAGCCGGTATCCTGGAACTGCTTCACTCACCTGCTTATGTTATGCCGATGCGGTGGTTCTTTACGAAATTTCGTGCGAAAATGTCTTGTAGAACAGTTACCCAGGAGGTTTAGGCATATTCGAAAACGCGGTACGCTTTCTCCTGCATGGACGACATTTTGTATTACTGCGCCTCTAGCGCGAAGTTCGTCATTCGATGATTTTTTCCTGTTGCTAAACAAAACTTGTATAATTGTAGTTGCAGAATAAATTTGTTTCGGCTGAATAAATCCATTACGGCAGTCACACTGAGCTATTCTTTTTGGCCCATTCATTATGAATCACCCTGATTTTTTATGATTTTGACATGATTGAAGAGGAAACTGTTATAACTTCTCTCAAACCTCTTTTATATGCATATTGCTGCTTTTTATATAATATTGCTCTAAATATATGCACCTGTACTACTTTATTTATTTATTTTATTTTTATTTTTTGTATGTTTTATGTTTTGCGAAACGGATATTTTTTTTTTCGAAACAGCGGTGTTTGAGCATTGTACATAAATTTGATACTTTTTAGATTTTTAAATATCGCCAAAAATTGAAATTTAGAATAAATTTTGGTTTTGTAATGTGGGTGCGAATTTACTTCTCAACATATCATTTTAAAATATTGATAATCTTAGATCATGATAATCTTAGTGATCAATGTGGGATCTACTTTTTAATTGTGGGAGTGAAAATTTCGCCCACAATTAAAAATAAATAAAAAAATTTGATGTTATTTTCTTTCTTCGTTCCTTTACCTTTCTCTCGGGGATTTCTATAGCAATCAAATTGCTGGTGCTCATTTGGACCGATGTGATTGTCAAAGGCGTTAACAGCTGTTGAACGTAGTTTGTAAAGATAAGCCTCTTTCCGTTGCAAATAATAGACTAACCAATTAACTGGCCAGATTAATGGGGTTAGACTGAGGGGCATCAACAGAACATTTTTCTTTTCTCCAAGTTAACCCACCACAGTCGAAATGGCTACAAGAGGGGAAATGCTCTGTTTAGTCTTTCAATATCCTGTAAAGAAGAGAAGGCCTGTCTAATGTCGCATAACAATTGCAGCGAATTTGACGATAGAAAGAGCAATAAATTTTCATAATGTTAACTATGATCCCAACCTGACAAGCGATGGCCATGGCAAGACTTTTGAACAGCTTTAAAAAAAACAATGATATTATACACTCTAAAAACATTGTAATGCTTCTTCACCTGATGCACTATTGACTAAAACTAGCAGTAGAGCTGCATGGAACTTTCATAAAAAAATACATATTTCCTCTAAAAATTTGCTGAAGAGTTACCCGCTATCAGAAACATCGCGAAATCCCGTATTTTTAGCATTTTTTCCCGAGTGTTTCATAAGTCTTACAGGTTGATTGTTTGTGACAGCTCACAGTAGAACTCATAAAGAGGCATTTTTAAGAGTTTCTAGCAGTTTTTTTTTCTTTGTAAATTATTTAAAAAGATGTTCAATAGTTGCATGATGTCCAAAGAAAACAACCTTGAAAAAAAAAAGTCGTGAATACTAGATGCCAAATAAATTAATTAATTTATCAAGTGGGTATAACTATAGAATCTCGAGGGAATTTTAAGTGTCTGTAGTCCAAAGGGTTGACAATTAATTGTCTTCAGCCTAATTTTTAGAGAGAAAGTGAACTCTTCTCTTTTCCCGATTGCAGGTTCACCCTGGCGCGATAAAATCTCTCTCGCAATATTGGATCTCCAGGAGAAAGGCGTCATCCAGATGCTGTACAACAAGTGGTGGAAGAGTCCGGGTATCACGTGCTCGAGGGACGACAAAAACAAGGACGGAAAAGCCAACGCCCTGGGTGTTGACAACATTGGAGGTGTTTTCGTTGTCCTCATGTGCGGACTGGCTGTGGCCGTTCTCACTGCGGTGGCAGAATTTTGCTGGAACTCCAAGAAGAGTGCGCAGTCCGCCAGGGTAGGTAGGCATAAAATTTTCTTCTTTCCTCTCTCTCGCCGTGTCTTTCAGCTGTCACTGCACTCTGTTTCTATGTCCACGCTTTTATGCGTTGTGGGTATTGGATTACTGAAATGTAAGAGACACATTGCTTTCAGAAAAAAAAGGAGTATTTTTACTTCGTTTTCTTTCATAAATGTTTTGCGATGATTTAAGTTCTACTTAGCTAATTTTATGAAGGGGGAAAAAATGAATAATACTTTGGTGTTAAGGATCCTACTTCAATCGTTGCAAATATATTTCATTAAGTGCACACATATACTTAAACACCTATATGTCGGAATAAAAAAAATTTTAATGTTAAGACATTTATTTTAAATAAATATTTTGATTTATTTCATTCATTTCGAAGAATTATAAAAAGCATGATTTTATTACACATGATACAGTAGTAAATTTACAATGCATTTTCACTAATTTTATGTTACTGCTGAAAGGTAATGAACAACTAGATTCAATTATTAGAATAAATGTATTGTAAATACTGGAACAGTCTGGCGTTTAAAATTTAATTGTTTGCAGTATTTACCTAGCAGTTTCTGTTTCAAATCATTTAAATATTAAAAGCTGCAGTAAATTTTCCTTAACCAGCATTACTTTTCATAACAAATTTTACTTTGATTATTGCTAGATAGAATCAAAAATTACGATTTTAAATTAAAGTGTACATGAAATAATGAGATGCGACAAGGTAATTTACCAAACGTTTTGATTTTCAGAAGTTCCGCGGCGGGTACGCCCACAGTTATCTACAGGTAACGAATCATTATTAAAGTTCTTGAATATATCATATATTTAAATTTTCCTCCAAATAAAGCTTCCAATTTATCTCCCTCAGCTCCTGTAAAATGCATGCTTGCATGGTGTAGAAGAAGTTAGAAATTTATAGCATGTTTGTATTTCGTAACACAATATTTCTCGCTTAAAGAAATTATTCATTTCGCATGAATATATTATTACGATTATAAAGTTCATTCATATTTTCATACATCTTTCGGGAAGTTTTTTATTAGTTTATCGAATTTCTTCATTTGAATTACAAAGAAAAAAATCCTTCATATCTTTGAGATTTATTCTTTTCCAAGATATAAACTATATATATTTCAACAACACAGTAGTTGTAAATTTTCAGGACATCTATGGCTGATAATATTGAAAATATGTGCTCAAAGAAATTTATTGTAGATTTTTGTTTCTGTGTATTTCTTTTACTTACAAAACTTCATCTTTTATTACAAACAAAATTTAATCTTCTTGGATTTTTGAATAACTTTAAACTGTACAAAAGATTATTCAATCAAAATAATTTATTTATGCTTCAGTTGATGTGTCCATAGTCTGTATTCGTAGTAATTTTTAAAGTGAAACCTTTTCATTAAAGATTTAACTTATTAAAAATATGTTTATCTATTATTAACATGCAGCAACTAAAAAACATGTGATGAATTATCAAAGTGTGGAATATTCCAAAATCTTAAAATATTATCGTTTAACTTATTAATGAAGATTTTTAACATTTTGTATATATATCATTGATAGATACCGTATATAGTTGCTAAAATAGGGTGTTTTCTATGTTAAACTTTGACCTCAAGTTGAAAATATCCTTCTTTTTTTTCAACGGGCATGCATTTGTTGCTGATCAAGCATTTTGCCACCCCTAAGACCCGAATTACTGGATATTTTACTGTGGGGGCACCCAGTGGGCAACCAGCTTTGCCCAATATGAAGGGACAGACAAGTAAACATCCAAGCCGGGAATCGAACCGGATCCAAGGTGTGATACAATGGTTCTCTAGCCACTACACACCTGGATGGCATGTTGAAAAATTTGAGTAAACGAATTTATGGTGTAACGAATTGCAAAAAGACATAATGTAATAGTATCGGAAAACTAACAAAATCTATTGCTGATAGAGTGAAAAGGGAAAATTAATTTGCCTGAATATCGTACGGATAATTATAATAAAAGCGCTCGAAATGTAGCATAAGCACCTGTTCACGTCGAAAAACTCGTAAGGAGACTATTTCAATACGTGCACCCGCTCTATGTTGAGCATTACACGATTGGTAGCCCCCCTAGGGGAGTACCAATGGACCGCCGCATAAACAGCAACCCTCTCGAGGAGTCTCAAAGAGGCCCTCATCAGGTTGCGCGGGGCTTGGCCTAGCGGGTGGTAAACGGTAACCCTTGCCTGCCTCCCCACGTTAGGGGAGGCAGTGCTGGAACCCAGACTAGCGGGGCAGGAGGAGCCCGGCCCACTGTCCACCCGTCATCACTACAACAACCGTCGCACCGATGGAAGAACTCAGGACACCAGAGAGCACGAAACTCGTGCAGCATAGACACCTTAGGTTTCCTCTGTCTATTGACAGGAAGGAGGTCACAACCACGGTCGGAGGGACTCGCCTTCCATTCTACGTGGTTCACCTGTTAGTTCTTTGCTCCATGCTTGTGCATGGCTTGCAAGAACCCTTTAAATGGGTGGAACACCGCGAGAACCGCGGTTTTCCTGAAATACATGCACCACCAGTATTTCGAACTTTATGCACCACCAATGGGGGACCCGAGGGTCCTGCCCTGAGATACCTGCTCCGGCGGTATCTCGAACTTTATGCACCGCCATTGGGAGGGAGCCTTGCGGCTCCTCCCTGAAATACATGCACCACCAGTATTTCGAGCTATACACCACCAATATAAGATGCTTCCGGCCTGTTGGCCAAGCATCTTGGGAGATACATGCACCACCAGTATTCCCCTTAGCAAATCAAGGAGCCAAATACATGCACCACCAGTAAATGACTTTGTTCGATACATGCACCACCAAGTATCTATCCCCCACCAGCTGTCCCTGGTTTGGGGGAGCGCTCGCTCTTTTCTCTAAGTTGCCCGTTAACTTAGTGAGTCTCCTAGCGCATCGAGGAAGCGGGCCAGGGCCTCGCGCCCTTTTTCGTTCCGCACGTAGTTATTGAATGTTGAGGCATCCAATTTCGGGCAGAACCGATTTCTCAGTTCTTGTAACCCTGGACAGTGGGCTACGATGTGCAAACTGTCGGCGGGACTTGTCAGAGGGCAGAAGTTGCAATTCCTTGTCTCCTTTACGGAGAACCTTCGAAAATAGGCCGGGAAGGGACCGTGGTCCGTCACGACCCAGTTCACCTTCCTACTTTTCCAAGTTCACTTTTCGCTCACTATCGGAAAGATCGAACGTGTGAAACGTCCGACTTCTGCTTCTTCCCACCTTCTCTGCCACAGTTTCCTGGCTTCAATCCTCATGGAGTATTTCACACTCCTAATCGAACTCTTCACTCTTTCGTCTACTGATGGTTTTTGTGTTCCGCTCTTTGCCAGAGCGTCGGCTTCTGCGTTCCCCCAGGTTCCGACATGTGCCTTCACCCAGTGGAAGCGGATCCGCCTTTCTCCGATCTCTGAGTGAATTGCTGCAACCATTGCATTTCTGCAGTTCAGCCTTGAAAGAGCTTGGAGTGAGGATTGGCTCTCTGTCTAGACGTCCAAGGTTTCTGTACTTCGACAGTGTGGGTCCTGCAGACCTTTCAGGATTGCGACGAATTCGGCCTGGAATACACTTCCATTGTCCGACAACCTGTAGTGACCATCCGAGATTCGCTTCTGGCCACTGTACAGAACGTATCCCGATCCCACTGTGCCATTGAGCTTGGACCCATCCGTGAAGAGCTCTAGTCCCTTCTTCCGTGGGCCCAAGGTGTCCCAGCTGATAAACGGACTCCTACTCGGGTGTGTACCCCATCGTGGAAGTTCGCCCTCTACTTCGGAGGGTTCTATTCTCGTATTTCCGAACTGGATCGGCTGACCCTGCTTTCGGAGTCTCGAGATGAGCGCTTCTTTCTCCACCTGCAGGTCTAGCGGTAGGAGGCCCGCGAGGACACAGAGTGCGGTACTGCTTGTTGTGCAGTAACATTTTGTTATCGCCAGCAGTATAATCCTTTACACCTGTATTTGGCGCGTCCGCAGTCGTTCTGTACCTCCGTCCCACCAGGCTCCGCAGGCACACGCTCCATTCCGCGTTTATAGAGGTTCTTCAACACAGTCCCGCTAAGTCCGTTGCCGGGTTTTGTTAGGCTGTGGAGTCTCACTACGTATCTCGTCAGCAGTTGCTTGAGATGTGCGACGTGTGCCATGGGGTTCATCTGTTGATTAAGCACCACTCCCAGTACCTTCAGCTCTGTCTGGAACTTTACTATGCTACTTCCGAAGCGGATTACTGGGGCAGTGCGGGGAGGCCGCACTCGCCCCATTCGACGCAGAGGTCGTACGTGAAGTCCAACCGTTTTGGCTGGGCTGAACTCCAATTTGTGGAGTTCGCTCCATTTCTGAAGGATAGTGAGGGCTTCAGTCACCTTGCAGCTGCACTGATGCGCGTTGGGAGCATCAATTACCATAACAAAGTAGTCTGCATATGCCTGCAGATAGACTCCAACAGGAAGCTTGAGCTTTAGGGCCGAGTTAGCTACGATGTTCCAAAGCAGGGGACCGGAGTTGGATCCCTGCGGACATCCTCTGTTGTAGCTATATGGACAATCTCCGATCCTTCTGAACGGTAGACTACCTCTCTCATTGTAAGGAAACTACTCACCATCCTGTATAGATTTTTTGGGCACCCCGTCTGACCCAACAGGTATAGTATGGAAGGCCACCATACATTATTGAAGGCACTTTTAACGTCTAAGGAAATGAGACAGGTGTCGTTCCCTAGAGCCGCGTTGACCTCTACAGACTTATAAATGGCAGAAATGGCTTCCTCCGCACCCGTCCCCGGCGTGAACCCATATTGGGTTTTCGCTAGGTGACCACCTTTATGGAGGTGGTGCTGGAGGCGTTCTACCACAAGTCTGTCTAAGACTTTGCTCCATGCAGACAGGAGACAAATCGGTCTGTAGCTCGATGGGTCCGAACTGTCTTTTCCTTCCTTGTTAAAAAGAACCAGATTTGCCCTTTTCCATACAGGAGGGAATGTGCCTGATTCGAGGCACTTGTTAAAGATCTCCAAGAATAGTTCCTTGTTTGCCTCGACGGCCAACTGAACAATATCTAGAGGTATTCCATCCAGTCCCGGAGCTTTGCCCTTGTTAAGAGCGCCCAGGGCTGCTTCAAGTTCCTTCATGGTGAACGGTGGATCGTCGTCTCCGAGATTCGGCTTTGACGCTCTTATTTCCCTCTGTTCCGGAGTGTCGTCCTCCGGTACATCCTGCGGGAAATGGTGTTTGAGTAGCTTACCTATGGCTTCAGTGTGCGTGTTCGCGGTGCCATCCCCTGTGATGGCACCTAGGAGGAAAGGAGAATTTCGCTTCCCCTTTATCCAACCGTAGTGGGCTCCGAAAGGTTGCCTAGGATCGACTGCATCGAGATACTGTTTCTAGTAGTCCCATTTTGCTCGTCTTACTGCTCTATTGAATAGATCTTTTTCCTTCCTATAGGCTACTTCCAGAACCTTCCTACAGTCGGGGTCGTCGGTGCAGCGCTGGAACCTCCTCCTTTTCGCTGTCACCTTCCTCCGGTGGATCGCTAAATCGAGCGTCCACCACGAGTTCACACACCTAGGCCGGTGGTCTCCGCTGTTAGTGGGTCGGCTCCTCAGAGCACAACTTGCCCACATGGCCTCTGTCACCTATTCCACACAGTAGTCGACTCTGTTCTTTCGAACCCAGTCAACAGAATATTCAGAGAGCTTGCGGTCAAGCAGCTGTCTTACTTTGGGAATGTAGAGCTTATTAAGCCTTATTCTCTTAGACTGCTCCAACCTTTCTTCACCAATGTGAAGGGTTGTGACAATTCTAAGATGGTCTGTACCTGACTCGAGGTCGACCAAATCCCATTTCTCTACCTGAATTTCGCCCTGTAGGCGGGCTACTGACAGGTCTATCCAACTGGAGCCTCGTACGCTCTGGAACGTCGGGTCCGATTCTGGATCGTTTAGCAAGGTCAAGTCATTTGCTAGAAGGAACTCAAGGACGGTGTCGCCCCGGGGGTCCTCTGTGTGACATGGGTTCCCCCATGCTGTATGTTTCGCATTCAAATCGCCCAATAGGATCGGAGAAGGGTTAGCATTGACCAAAGCTTGCAGACAATCCATCTGCTCGGTGACATCCTCGTTGGGAGACAGATAGCATGTTGCTACCGTTAATGAGCCACTGTCCGTGTCCAACCCTACTGCTACTATGTCCTTGGTTAGCAGCTTTACGATAAATTGCAATCTGGCGTTGCTTACGATTATCGCTGCTCGTCCATTTGGACTATGTACCACCGGACGTGAGTTAGGCATTCCGCCCACTCGTCCCCCATCTTTCAGGAGGTAGGGTTCCTGGACACAGACTAGATCGTATTTTTCTAGGTCTCCTTGGAGGATGGCAGAAGCCGCGAGACTCCTCCCGACATTCTGTTGCGCAATGGTGAGACTACCCATAGTTAGTCTTCTTTTTAACCATCGACACTTCATAGATCCTCGTTGGGCAATTCTCTGCTTTTGCAGAGTGGTCCACACTCACTACGTTTCTCCCGGCATTCCGCCTGTTCCGAGCTTCGCAGATGTGGCACCTAGAACAAGCTATACAATCCTTGCTCATGTGACCTTTACCTCCGCAGTTCAGACAGCGTGTCCGGGCTTTACAGATAGTGCTTAAGTGACCGTACTCTCCACAACGGAAACACTGAGTAGCCTTTAGGTTTTCCACCACCTTTACCTTACACCAGTCCATGGTTATGCGCCCTAGACTTAGTATTGCATGGAAGACTTTAAGGAGTACTTCCACTATGACGTGGCGTGTATCCCTCTTTTTGATGGAGTACCTGATGGTAATCTCTTCACTTGCCAAGCTCTCCTCTTGGTCCCGAATGGCATCGACAACAGCACGGTCGTCGAGTTCCCATGGAACATCTACCAAGCAAAGTTGGGGAAGTTTCGGTTTCCTTACGGTAGCCTTAAGACCGGTTTCCTTACGGTAACCTTATCTTTCAGCTTGTCGCTGGCCGAGATCTGCCTGATTAGAATATCTAGGTCTTCCTCGGTCTCAGTCCGTATTTTCATGCCCCCATTCTTCTCCTTACGGGTCCATAGGACTTTGGCACCCAGTCTCGCTGGGTTCACCTCCCTGCATACTAAGTCCCTTACGCACACACCATCTTTGGCTGCATCGACGAACATGACGTGTTCGGACGCGGTGCTTTCCCTTGGCGGGGCCGCTGTTGTGACATGTGATGTACAACCACTGGCGCCTGTCACCTGCGCCTCTGTGGAGGGTTGAATTGGGGCGTCTGAGATTGTCCCTTCCACGTCCGCCTCAGACGTTTGGATGGGGGGGAGTCTGTGGCATTCTGATTACACCCACTAGCGCTTGCCACTTGCGCATCTGTGGGCGGTGAAGAGATGGCAACTGAGTTGGGCGGCCCCACAACGCTTGCCACCTGTGCGTACGTGGGTTTCTCAGCACGGAGAGCCGCAATCTGATCCCGCAGGTTCGCCTGTGTAAGGCTATTCCTAACGAACAGCTCCTACATGTCCATGACCCGCCTCATAACGGCTTTTCGATCGACGGACTTCAGGGGTCCCTGCAGGTCTATTGCTACAAGTAGCAATAGCTCTCTGGCCCTTAGCCTCTCAATCTCCTCCTTTACATACCGCGCGGGCATGCCGGGGAGATTGTCGCAGAAGTTTTCCACTTCCGCTATGGCGCTACCAAGAGACATTTTCACCAATCAAAAGCAATGTGAGCGCAAATAGTGCACACTACAGTCAGTACACTAGCGTCGTATCTACCAGGTCTCAATACCCTCTGTTAGAATCGCTCTGCTTAGCCACCACTCGGGTGCCCGACCGGAACGACGAGGACGTGAGAGCAGTCAGAAATTGGTAATGTGACGGATAGACTCTGGGCCGTTGTCCGTCACAAAAAACAAGCATATACGAAAAACTCGTAATAAGATGTATCATGGCACTAAATGAAAATAGTAATATTTTTTTGTTATAACAAAAATTTTAAACAACGAATATAATTAGGTTATACAATTTTGTGCAATCTGACGTTTGTTACACATTTACAAAGTCTCGCGTGTTATGTTGTCGGAATTTTTTATATTTGCATTATTAATGAAGAAATATAGAATTAGTGAATTATATTTCTTAATTTTTCTAAAATAAACAGCTAGAAAATGAATTATAAGAGATACTTTAAGTATTGCCTAACGCACTTTAATAGATTAATGGATTTTATGTAAAGGAAAATATATATTTGCTGTGCGGGAAGAGCTGTTTCGAAAGAACTCTGAATATCACTAAATATTTAAAATTCCAATAATGTTTCTCAATTTTTGTAAATTTAACACTCGCACTCACATGAGTAGTTTTCTCTCTAGCCACTCTATCATTTAGAGACAATTAATATATGCATGTTCTTTACTGATTATAATAATGAATACAGATAGTTATTTTGTCAAAACATCATTTATTGGAAATGCTTTTCCCATAAAATGTTTTTATTCTAATGATTTACCATTAAATAATTTTCTTTATGTGCTTTAATTATTTTTAGTAATTATGTATTTATTTTATATGTTGTTAGAAAGTATTAGATACGTACTTTGAATCGTGATTTGCAGTGAGATTATTCTGAACGGCGGTATTTATTTTTTCAAATTATGTGTTATAATTTTTTTCTTGAATTTTTAAACGATATCACACAAATAAAACATCTTGCAATATTTTTTGAAACAACTGAATTCTAAGAATGTTTTGTTAAGTAGATATTTAAATAAAGGAACTGTCTTACAAATTAAATAACTTCGAGACACGTAAATAAGTTTTAAATTAGTCTTCGAACATATAATAAACTGTTCTGCAACAATTTAAATTTCATGCTATGTATATTAAACAACTGTTATTTTCTTAGCATAATTTGAATAATATTTGGATAATAGCATAAGTATTATCAGTTTTCATTTGTTTTCTAGAAAATACTCATATCTTAAATTTCAAAACATATTTCGAGAGCTTCAAATTTGTACTAAAATGTATTACGTGCACTTTTGTAGGAATAACTATGTTCATAAGTGTGAAAATATAAAACGCATTAAGAAGTTGTATTATTCTGCATGATTGCAGATATAAGTACTGTTGATAGCATGGATAAACATTATAATAAAATAATATATTTTTAATAATTTAAGATTTAAGTATTATAATGAATTCAGATAACTTCGTATTATCTAAAACATATTTATCTTGTTAATATTATAATTTTTCATCGTGTATTTTATTATTTAATTTTAAGTTATAATAAGTTAATAATGTTCATGCAAACAAAGATAAGAAATTAACTGCGTATTTTCAATTTCCTAGAATGTGAAATCCATTTAATGACTGACCTGCAGTAATACATCTACTTACTAAACATCATTTTGAAAAAATTGTACAATCTGAAAAATTTCTCGAAACTTACAAAACTTGAAAATAAACATTGAAGTGTGAAAATATAAAACGCATTAAGAAGAGTTTTTAGAGAGAATTTAGTCCGTACAGTAAGTCAAAAAATGTAAAGCCTTAAAAATTATCGAATAAAAGTTCAAATCAAAATTATCGTACAAATATGATATCGTAAAATGATCGAATCGATAAATATGATCCGTAAAGAGAATATTGATTAACATTAAAAAAAAAGGATTCGATAAAAAGTTATTATTATTTATTAAGGATAAATATGTTCCTAAGAGGGCTATATTAATATTAAAAAACATTCGATAAAAATAATTAATCGATTAGTAAAGTAATAGTAAGATTTATGCGAAAAAGGTCATTTTCGGATTACATTATTGTCATATTAAATTTCATTATTGTACCTGTAAATACCTAAACTGCAAACAAATTTCTGGTGGAAGAGTATAACCCAGACAGCACAGCAAACTTGTATCAAACTTGCAGCAAGCTTGATTTATCAAGTCAATAAACTTGAATTAAGCTTGAAAATTTCAAGCGTGTAAGCTGAATGCAAGCTTGAATCAAGTGTTCAAGTTTACACTTGCCCAACTTGCATTAAGCTTGACATAGTAAGCTTAATTTCAAGCTTAAAAAATTTTCCCCCCAAAAAAAATTCCTAAATACACGGGGCGCCGTCGGCGAACTTGCCCCACACATTTTTTTTCCCACGCATTTTCCCCTCTATGCTGAAATTTCAAGTTATTTTAATCTGTTTCCATCAATCGGCCGCGATCGAACTCGGGACCTAAGGGTTGGGAGGCCAGCGTCCTAACCATTCAGCCGCGCTGGACTCGCTCTGGCATGACTAAAGTTTGAAGTGACTGAAGTGATAGAATCTTTTTTTTTTTTAATTGTATGGTCAAGTACATTTATGACGGATGATAAATTATTTGTTATGTGGATGTGGCTTTCCAATTCAAGCAGTAATCAAGTTGTATTCAAGCTTGACAGTTGAAATGACTTCTCCAAGCTTGCTGCAACCTTAAAATGAATTGAACTGTCAAGCTTGTATTAATACGTCAAATTCAAAGAAATGTCAAGCTTGATTTAAGCTTATGTTCTGTCTGGGAACGCTAAATACCTTATAGCAATTCATTCCAGTGTTGTAATTTTTATATTTTTTGCAGTATAAAATGCGCATTTTAATAATTGAACGTAAAAATAAATAATAATTCCTTATCGAATCTTTTTTAATATTAATGAATATAGAGCCCTTTTAAAATTATAATTATTTTTAATAAATAATAATTATTTTTATCAAATGTTTTTTAATATTAATATATCCCTTTTAGGAACATATTTATCCTTAATAAATAATAATAAGCTTTTATCGAATCCTTTTTACTTCCTTGTACGTAGTATAAGGAAGTAATGTGATCCCGAAAAATTTTGGGGGCCAAATTTCGACAAAAAAACCGATTTTGACTACCTCTAAATTGAATTTTAAAAATTTTTTCGATGCATCTCATCGTAGGCTATCATGCACGATCATATTAATGCGTCTGCAACTCATTTTGACCAACGGCCAGTCTATTGTGGCCAGTTTTTCCATGCCGTCTGTACGTACGTACGTATGTACGTACGTACGTACGTACGTACGTACGTATGTATGTAACTCGCATATCTCAAAAACTATTGGTCGTAGAATGTTGAGATTTGATATTTAGGATTGTTCTATGATCTAGTTGTGCACCTCCCCTTTTGGTGATAATCGAATGGATAGTTTATGTACAGGACCGCCCAAAAGATTCGAAATACATTACGCTCTATGGGCCGATATTCATTAAACTCGCCTAACTCAAAAGCTATTAGGCGTAGAATGTCCAAACTTCATATTTTGGATATTTGTAACATCTAGTTGTGCACCTCCCCTTTTGGTTCCATTCGACTGGATAGTTTATCTACAGGACTGCCCAAAACATTCGAAATCCATTACGCTCAATGGGCCGAAATTCATTAAACTCGCATATCTCAAAAACTATTAGGCGTAGAATGTTGAAACTTTATATTTAGGAACGTTGTAACATCTAGTTGTGCACCTCCCCTTTCGGTTCCATTCGACTGGATAGTTTATCTACAGAACCACCCAAAAGATTCGAAATACATTACGCTCTATGGGCCGAAATTCATCAAAGCGTTTTTTTAGAGGTATTGGGCTATTTCAAACGACTCAGAAGTGATATATGCTGTAAAGAGTTAGAAAATGAATTTCTCCATTAAAAAAAGTGTCTTTATCATTTATAGTTCTGCTACAGGAACACTCAAAAGATTTCCAATACATTACGGTCAATGGCAATTTTAGGGGCATTCATCCATTTCAAGCACAATACCGTCCTACCACATAAGTTAAGTAATGGTCCGACCACGGTCACGTGCCTCCCTCAAGAACTATGCCAAAAGTCGCCAAGCTTGGCGACTTTTGGTGTACGTGTGTGCATATTTAACTCTCAAATCTCAAAAACTATTATGAAATTTCATATATAAGAATGTTGTAACATCTAGTTGTGCATCTCGATTTTTGATTCCAATCTACCCAATTTACAGGACCACCGGAAAGAATTTCAGTACTTTAATGTCTATGGACATCTTCAATATAATACTACTGTAGATAGTCATTGTTTGGTACATGCCCAAAATCTCGCCGTCTGTCCTCGACCTTGGCGAGTTTTGGCGAAATATCGCCAAATTTGGCGATAGTCAGTCATTTGGTCCATGCCCAAAGTATCGCCATTTGTCATCGTTCTTGGCGAGTTTTGGCGAAATATCGCCAAATTTGGCGATAATCTGTCATTGTTTGGTTCATGCTTAAAATCTCGCCAAATGTCGTCGATATTGACGAGTTTCGCCGAAATATCGCCAAATCTGGCGCTAAAAATTATTTCGTATTTTGTATAACTCTAAAACTAACCCGTAGATTTTTTAACTTTTGTATTTAGAACTGTTGCAATATCTAACTGTTTTCAATATCTTTTTTGACAGCAATCGACTGGGTATTTATTTACAGGGTGAGCCAAATGACTTTAAATACATAAAGGTGTATGGATGCATTCAATTCATTGAAAGTCTGTGGTCAATGACTACTTTGGCTATCCCCAAAATCTCGCAAACTATCTCAAGTTTGTCGGCTTTTGGTGAAATATCGCCAAATAAAGTGTCAGAAAGAAATATTTCAAATTGAACTCAGCTTGGCGATATCGAAATGTTTGGCTAGAAATCGCTATATCTTACTATTATTGATATTTTATATCTTTCAAACAAATAAGTTTAGAGGAAGTGCGTAAAAAACATTTTTGATTTAATAGACGTGCAAGGAAGTCATGTGTTGGACACATCAGATTTTTTAAAAATATTAATCAATATATAGCTCTTTTCGGATCATATTTATCGATAACTTTGATTTGAACTTTTATTCGATAATTTTTAAGGCTTTACATTTTTTGACAAACTGTACGGTCTAAATTCTCTCTAAAAGCTCTACATACTAATTTTCTCGTTGTACTTTTCTACATCTTGTATAATATCCTTACATATATTCCTGAAAGTTGAAGATGCATGTGATATACTAACTACCGTGCCTTCCTCTTTTGTTCTTTCTTTTGCAGCAGTCCCTATGCGCGGAAATGGCCGAAGAGCTGCGTTTCGCAGTCAAGTGCCGAGCTTCCCGCCAACGCCCCGCGCTGCGTCGCCAGTGCTCCAAGTGCATCCCGGGAACTACGTACGTTCCAGCCGCCATGGAAGTACCTCAGGAGAATGGCATTCTCCAGATGATAGAGATGAGGAAATCGCCCATCAACTTCGACTGTGGAGATTCCTAGTCAATCCCGAAGGCACCTGCAACCTCAACAACAACAACAACAACAACAACACAACGTGAGAGGAAAAAGCACGAGAGAGACAGCTAAGAACAAGAGGCTTTTAGTGCACACAGGAAGTTGAGTTTCAAGTCCTTCTTGCTTTCTCGAATCGGCATGGAAGAGTTTTAAAGCAGGCGCGCCAGCATAGATGGAGGAAAAGAAAATGGCATCTGATACGCCAGTGTCTCTGGCGGTATCGACGCAAGAACATTTTCACAGGTCGATTTACTCAGTTTGGGGGAATACCACTCTCCCAGAAAAGAGATCTACATCTGGATTATAATTTACAGTGTTTTTAAAATACATAACTGCATACTTGATCTCTGAACAAGGTGGTTTCTTTTGTAAAAAAATCACCCTTGCTCACAAGCGACCCAAGCTTGACTTCTCATCTTAGCAATACTTAAATTTTAACAAAAAAGTTAATTTTCCTTAATAATACTGGAAGAAGTTCTTCCTTTCTTCAATTAAATATCCTTTTAAAAAACTCCTACATGATGAAGCAGCAATGCTGTATATGAAGATCAGTTTGACGATGCATTCTTCTGAGCTTTACTTGTCTATCAGAGCAGTGCTCACTGAATTACTATATAGAGCTTGAAAAGTGTGTTTGAGGTTAATATACTGGATGGTTTATTCAGGTTGTGCATTTGTCTTAAAAGTACATAATTCATTCATTTAGTAACGCTCACAGACTGCCATCTAGAAATTGCTGCTCCCCTTTAACTGATTTTATTTGCGCGTCAATATTTCTTTTTATATTCCAGACAGATTTATAGATGATTTGTTCTTTTAAATATTACTAAGCTCTATTTTCAGTTACATTGTTATTTAACACTTTGAGTTATAAGCTCGAGAATCTCTCAACTTTAATCGCCCTGAACTACAAAAGTACCGACTCTATAAGTTTTTTGTCTTTTCATATATTATTTACAAACTTTTCAGTTTAAAATAAAATATATAAATGACAGTCAAAAACAGAATAAGTGTGTAAAAACTAGTTAGAATTAGGTTCACCTTTTTGAGCATTTGGTAGCGGTATTTTCTGTGTTTAATGAATTATTTTTATTTACAAACAACGCCTATTTTCAGGTATTTGCACAACTCTTAGGTAAATTCTTATCGGGCAAGTGTGTAAAATTTTATGTTGAAAATGATATTTTCTTATGAGAAATTTACGAGAGATTTTCTTAAGAGAGATTATATTTTTGTCACTTAAAAAAACATGCTTTTTACAATAATTTCTCATTAAATATTAATTATTTGCACATTTAACTAATTCCTTCATCACGAATAAGAACATGTTTGGAATTTATAATTAAGTATATGTACTAAAATGTATATTTTCTTTGTATTTTTTCAAGCCATGAAAAGTGTCAAAAAAATCGATACCTAAAAATGTTAACGACCATAAATAATTTCATTATATAGTATAACAGCACTTAATAATCATACAGTATTACTATTATTATAAAATGAAATGAGCTGCAAAAGATTGAGATTTTGTGCGTGCAAGTAATTCACAATTTTAGCTAAAAACTTCATATATATTTACTTTTTTACTCTTACTGCATGGGAAATACATAGTTCAACATAACTTTTAAAAACACATTTTCAAATATGAACTGTATTAATTGAAAACTATCTGTCCTAAAAAGGAATAAATAAATGAAAAACGTTTTACATATAATAACATGATTACTGATTTTTAAGTAGCATGTGATATTTGAAAATATAACATACAAAAATAAATTATTATAAGTGTTTGAAAATTTTGTCACTTTTCCCATTTGAAAAGATTACTAACATTCATCTCCATGATTCATCTCTTAGGAAGTCAAATCTTAAACATACTGGAACTTTTCCTATTCATATTGTCATCTGAAGGTTATTCGCAGCGCACTGAAATCCGGAGAGTTTCCGCAAACGCATTTCAGCAAGTTTGCAAAATACAACATGAAAGAATTTCTCCATGTTGTTCATTTTTACGGCATACTTTTGGATTCTTAGTGCTGGGAATAAACATATTAATTATTTGATGTATTTTGTGAACTTGCAAAGTTACATATTTTTGGGCGAAAAATAACATTAAAGTTATTTTGAATTATTACTTAAATTTTAGTTGAGATACGTCTGGATCAACCAGCGCAAAATAATTTTTTAGCTGTGGCACCTAATTTTTTTCTGGATACATAGCATAAATGTAATTTTCCAATTTACTGATGTCTTTTATTTTATATAACATCGCATGCACTGGTAAATAAACGTCATTAGTCTTTGTTAAATATATATTTGAGATAAAATACAGAAAGTCGTTTGCACCTTATGGAAACGGCATTGATAGCTAATTTTGATATGCAAATGCTTAAATTTTTGTGTGAAATTGCTTTTTTCTCAGCTATGATTTTTGATCGCTTTTGCTCAAATTTTCCATTAAAGTATTTTTTTTCTTATCACCGTCACGCCAATTTCGCACCACACAAACGCAAACACAAAACTAATTAATTAAAAGTACTTGCATTTTTTTTATATAAGTACGAAAGATAAAATTTACTTTTATGTCCATAAAAAATCATAAGCATTTAACTTTAGTTATAAGTATGTAGAAACTCAATTTTATGTTCTTATTAAGAAATTTAATTATAAGAATTTGAAAAATACCAGCAGATTCTTTCACGCTCAGAAAATAATAAAACTGAAAAAACATTTTTCGTCTTAGAAAAAATTATTAAAACAAGTAAAAATTGAAAAATTGAATCACCTCTTTTTTTTTGTTTGTTTGTGTGTGTGGGTGTGTGGTGGGGGTTGAAAGTTAAAAATAAGCACCTGAAAGTTTAACTGATCGTCGATTAATATTAATATTTCTTAAGTAAGAGTTGTATCATGTGAATATGAATAGAATTTTTAATTTTGTATTTAATTATAGCTGAACAATTAAAATTTAATGATTAATAATTTATATTTAAATAATGTTTTACATGCAGAAAATAATGCGGGTTTTTTAAAGAAAATTTACATACGTACTTCATAAAAATGTTCATTAACAAGCAGCATAGTACTCTGTCCACTAGAATATTTTAAATTTGATTATTTATTTTATTTATTTTATTTTATTTTATTCATTTTAGTAGTAACATGAATAAAGGTTTAATTTTCTCGTTGTACGTTACACTTACGTAACAGATATAATTTAGATACCTCTAATTCATTATATTTTATGGCAGTTTGTAGCTTATGAAAGAAAAGCAGTGCCGGCATATGTATTTCGTAAAAAGCTGAAAACTTTAAATCTGATTGATAATAAACTTTTGAAGTAATACTTCTCCAATCGATATGTAGATCAGATCCTACTTGCGCTTTACTAATACACTTATTTTTAAAAGCTGTATTTTTTTCCATATTGCTTTTACTTTTTATGTTAGATTAGATTATGATGAAAAACGAAATCAATCACTTTAATTTAATTTTAAAATTTAAAATTAATTTAATATAATGAAAATTATTCTTTATTCTCGCGGACGATGCATTTTTCTAGAAATGTTATCTGAACCATTATTTTTGTGTTATGTGAACTGTTAGTCAGTGTTACCATAAGAATATTTTCTCTTTAAAATATTCTTAATTTTGCATATTTTAGATTAGTTTTATAGGGATTAATTTAAATAAAGAAGTTTTATGTGATTTTTACAGCAACTTTAAAGTAGATATTCAGGAAATTATTTTCAAAATCCCGTTGTTTGAACAGAAAAGCAGATTAAATATATCTAACTTAGCTTCGTTGAACTTAGATTACTGACATGGGTGGTAATTGCATGTGCCACTTTTAGCTTTAACTGGAAATGCAGTAGAAATAAATTGAGGTTGTAAACACGACAGTTGCTTAGTTAAGACGATGACACTTAATTAGTAAGTAACATTAGACTATAATATAAATGTTATTTCGGGACCATTAGATAAAAGAGATAACGCAATGAGGGAAACATATAATTAATATGAAAATCTACTTATTTTCAAATGTAATTGTATTATATTTTTATAATAAACACATACATTAAATGTGTGTCAAACTACTTTACAAAACATGCATTTCACACAATACTTATATGTAAGTTGTTATTTTTCATGAAAAGTAGTAAAAGATTAAAAAAAAATTAATTTTCTTATTTGTGTATAAAAAAATGTACTGTCTAATCAAAACATTTTCACAAACAAAAATATGTTTTATTTAAAATATTAATAGAATCATGTTTTATTATTAAGCCTTTTTAAAGAAAATAAATATACGTTTTAGATGATGCATAATAGGGAAGTATAAAGTTACAAAATAAACTCAAAATGGTATTTAATCAAAGGTATGATTGGTAGCATACCAAGTGTAATAAACCGTTATATGCAATATTACAGTTTATGCAAGTAGTATTTTAATAAAATGTTTCATATATATGGTGACCAGTTATTAAACAAAAATTTGAACTGCTTAATAAAAGAATTTGAGAAGAGATAAAAGAAAAATGTTTACATCACGTATAAGTACACTCATTCCGATTTAATGCGCAAGAGTTTTGAAGTGCTTCCCATTACTTGCACCAATACTGCAAAGTCTAAGATCAAAGTTACCCTAAACGGAACTAATAGTTCGCATAGTGATGGCCGAAATTTCACCAGGAAATGAAAATGCTCAGTTCGATGGTCAAATTCGGCATTTTACTACTGCAAACTGTTTTCAAAGATGCTAACTTTTACTGAAAACTGCTTGCAACTTCGTGTCTGTCAAGCGCTGCATCACAGCACAAAATGGAAACTCTTATTAATTCAAACTCTTTCAAACTCTTTTCGTAAACTGTAAACCGCTTAGTGTTGTGTCACCAAATGTTACGTCAGTATTACGTTCCACTAAAAAGTTATCGCATTTTCAAATTTTCGGTTAATTACTGGGAACCATCTATATATATTACTAAGTAAAATTTACATCTTTACCTCCCTTAGCTCATACTATTCTATTTATTACATTATCCAAAAGTTAAGTAACAAATTTGAAAAATTGTCCAAAAATGCCTTGAAAAATCCTTTTTCTCCATAGATGTTCAATGTATATTTTGCTTATAAAATCCTATTGTAAAAAAAATGCATTGCGAGCAAAAATCAATTGTTTTGTTAATTTTTAAGATATTGATAAAAATTTCCGGATCCAATAAAAATGCTACCAGTCCAGTGTCTGTAAAAAATACCTCGAATAGTATAATACGTTCAATTCATATTAATGATTTAATGACATTCCAATCAATATTTTCCAAATAGGAAGAATTTTCACCTTTTTAATAAGCATTCGGAAGTATTGGGCGACACTGTCTTCTTTTCACCTACGTATTAGATAAAACTGGCGGTTTTTCCAACATAAGTAAAAATGCGAAAGTTAAGAGAAGGAAAAATTATGAAGCATTTAATACTGAGAATAATAATTTTACCATTGAGTCGAATTTGTTACCCTTTTTTTCATCTTAGATAACAGAATTTATATTTTTTTATTACGCCCTTCAACGTATTCTCAGACATTAGGCGCCTTGCAGTCCAGTACAGGGAGACAGCCAGCCGAACAGGAAAGCATCCAAACATTTCACTACAACAAACGTCAAAAAGGGAGGGGGCAACTAAAAGATGTTCCCCAGCCATAGGCGAAGTTGCAAAAATGACAAAATGTAGAATCGGCAAATCTAATCCTAAACAGATGGGCCTGAAGAAAATCATGCCCTGCGATGACTCTAAAAGATGACTCTCCTTCAACTCTAGAGAGGAACGAAAGCTGCATTCGAGCCTGGTCATCAAGAAAGGAAGCAGATAATAAAATATAGCAAAATATACGAACAGTAATTTAGCTGTCGTTTAAAACCAATTTCGTCCTTTCATAAGGTATCATATTTCATTTTTAAATCAATCAATCGTTTATCAGAATTAAACAGTCTACACAATGTAAGCTGGTACACTATGATTTGCTTATCACTGTTTCTTGAATCTAGAGTCTCTAATTTCTAATTCTCTGAATCTTGAATCTATAAAAAACGCCCTGAAAAACTCGCTAGTAGTTCTTTATAATTCCCAAAATCAGAAATACCCATTCAACTTTGCCAATTGGCAATCGATATCTGGAACAAACGCTTTAAATGCTAATTGACTTATTCGGTGCACGAGCTATTCTTAATTAGCATGATATTAGGAATATTGAGGCAACTGGATTACGGAGCATGATCTACATGAAGAAAGTACTAAACTTGCAGAAGAGCTGTTTTTATAAAATACTTTCTAGAATCATTATAAACAATAACTATGTTTGTTAGTTGCTTTAAAAAAACATGATTTTGATATTTACAAAAGAAAATTTTCAGTATTATTGCTTATACTGCCATAAACAAACACACAGCATGCGATTACTATAAATTAAAGTATTGTGAACAAGTGACTGAATGACACGCTTATATGTTTTTACCAAAGTTATTTTCAAATTTGAAATGTTGTATTTGCCACAATCCCAATTCGTTGTTGTTTTATACTTTCAAAACACTTCCGCATAGCTTTCGTATACTCAAGACAGGAGTTTACAAGTACAATATTTTCAATCCTGCCTCTACTATGTGTTTCCCTCCCCAATTTTGATCCTCACCAGAGAGTGGAGAAGTTCAAAACACTCGTCGGAAATAGCTAGCGACTACCGAAAGTTACTGTAAGTATCCCATGCTTTAGCGTGTACGAACACGTTGTGATGTATGCACACAGACGTCTCTGGAGTACGTCAAAAAGCAAGCGTCAGCCCAACGGTTCAATACACTAACTTCTGGCCTATTACATCCCCTTCCCACAATACTTAAGTCTCAGCAATTTAGAGTTGCAATAAACACCTTTGTAATTTATACTGGTAGCATAAGGGGGGTTTTTGATTTGCAATTGCATTAGCGTCGTCGTTTTTGTAAATCTCGTCTGTAAAAATTTCAGGAAATTATAAAAAGGCATTTTTTTCAGCTTTTCCTTTTGTTGCTTAACTTTTGGACAAAAAAATCATTTGTTAATTTTAGTATAACATTATATACTCTAAATTATTGTATTTGTATGAAATAATCTTTATATTTGTGTGAAATACTTAAATACAAGCTTATGAAATACTAAAATGCAAGCTAGCAATAAAATGCTTAACCTTAATCAAAGAACGTTTATATTAACATTGCTTATAACGCAAAGCTAACAAAAAAGGCAAATTAATTTTCCCATCTTCAACCTCTTTCAAACGAATGTGCTAATTTAAAGTATATAACAAATATAAAGTTTTAAATTTATATTTGTTATATACAAATATGAATTTAAAACTATTTATTTTTTATATGAAATTTATATATTATATTTGTTATATGAAATTTTACTGTCTTAAAATATCTCTTTTTCATCAATGGCATATTATATTGAACGATACACTAATGAATAATTTGAAAATAATTCTTAAATTACACTTTATTACTTTATTCTTGCATTTGATAACGTTTTTAATCAGGAATAGATATTTATTTATGATATTTGAAACACAAAATGAAAAATTGCCTCTAAGTATTTCAGTTGTACCAACTTAAAAGATATATTTGTCCAAATTATAAATTTAAATTATTTCGAACTAACTGTTATCAACTATTAATATCTGTTACTGACAACACCCGTAATAATGTCTTCAAAATGCACATCAACGTAAAAATTGTATGTAAATAAGTAATGCACAAAATATACAATTTAAGATTGCATATAATTTTAAGGAAGCAATGTAGCTATACATTAGGAAACTGGCAAAGCTCTCAAATGTCATTTATAAAAGAATAGAGTTTTACTCATATTATCAATACGATAGGTTTTCCATCAAATGAATCTGAAAATCAATACCAGTATATTGAATTCAAAATATTAGCATACATGAAGTTACTTCAGTTGCTTTATCACATCAGTAAACTAGATTTCTTGTTACAGCTTGTTTTAAAGCATTACTTTTTGTTTCATGTGAGATTAATTCGGTGTTTCTTAAATTTTCCTTTACTGTATGTGAAAAAAAATTAACTAGCGGAAATTTTTTGAACAATGTACTGTTTATTTTCGATTCTTTGTTGAATAAAGAAATTTTATTTTTTAAATACTTATCTGCTATATGATATCATGTCAAGTAAATGTATTTTAAATGGCCCAGCAATGTACTAGTAGCTGATTTTAATGTGTACTAAAAAATTAACCTCAGTATTATGGTGCATACTGTCATAAACAAACACATAACATGTGATTACACTCAATTTTATTCTTGTGAACACGTGATTGAATGTGTATTGTGAGGTTATTTTTTACCAAAGCTAATTTACAAATTTTAGGTGTAGTATTTGTCCCATTCTGTATTTAAATTTTTTGCCCTACCGACAGCTATGTGTAAAAATAAAATAAAAAGTTCTATCGTTATTGAAAGTGACACACTTTGTATGAGAACATAAACATTATCTGATGAAAAATGTATATTTGTAGCCAAAGGCATAAATAAATATATTATAAAATTTTATCACATTTCTGCTCTTTATTTTAGTGTTTAGTTCATGTGTATTAGCAATCAGAATACTAATTGTTCTCTGGAGTTTAACATTATCAATCAATAAAATTTTAGATACTATTCTTACTCAACTCCACGTATGTTCTGTCAGTGTACAGATATTTATAGATTAAAAATAGCATCATCGCAAAATGGGTGAATGCAGATAACTTGTACGCAGAGCTTGACAAAGGTAGACAGTTGCCCCGGGTCCCCAGTCAAAGGGAGGGGGGGTGCAAATCAGGAACTGTCTCTACTGTATTTTGAAAAAATGTGTTTTTTATAGAAAATGTTTTCCTCCCTGTCTCTGCTTAAAGTTGAAGTATTATTATTATTTCGTTTTTTCAGTTTTACGATTTTAGACAGAACAAAAGTTTATTACTTATTATGTCATTGTAACTTTATATTTTTATAACATACGAAATAATACATATTTATTGAAGATTTCAGTTAGTCCATTAATCATATTATTTAGTTATTTGTCTTACAGTGTTTTGATAGCATATTAGCAGTAAAGCTTAACAAGAATGA
Source organism: Cheiracanthium punctorium (assembly GCA_038373885.1). Lineage (NCBI taxonomy): Eukaryota > Metazoa > Arthropoda > Arachnida > Araneae > Cheiracanthiidae > Cheiracanthium > Cheiracanthium punctorium. The sequence continues at coordinate 366,370 of JAWZYV010007652.1, forward strand.
TAAACAGTGTCAAACGCATCGATTGTAAAACACTTTCAAACACAACAATCTTATTGCACCAAATATGGCGATGTATTCTCATCATACGTGTGCTGTGATAAATGTCTGCCTTGCCCCTCATGTTGGCTCAGTCAAACTCTGAGCGTGCAGTAACATACATTCACCAAAAGATATTAAAATAGAGAGTTTGTGCACCAAAGGATATTACAATATAACCAAAGGATATACAATATGATATTACAATATGCACCAAAGGATATTAGAATATGATATTACAATAGGGAGTTTGCGCATACCGTTTCTTCCTACGTTAACGCTAACACTTTCAGCTATAAGGAGTATTTTGACCAACCACGTTTTGGATTTTATACGTGCGCATGCACTGTATTGTCCAATGGCATTAACGTGAGCGTTGCCGTGAGTGAAACCGGTTTGCAAAAACTCTCGAGTGATCATGCTTACACGTTTTACTTTTCGAAACGCAGTCATTGTCAGCATATCTACTTTAAAATGTCAGTAAAGTATACTCATCATCACACTTGGCAAATGTCTTCACTTTAAAGTGACAGAGGTGACCACTATCACTCTAAAATATAGCAGATAATTCACAATCGTCACGTCAGTAAAAGTTTTATTTTATTTTTTTTTTCAAATGGCGGTCTTCAATAATGCCTTGGAGACACTGGCCGCTATTAAGGGCGGAGTTGTTGGTCACTTAATTATGGGGGCAACTAGAAGGTGGAGCCATCTGGATTCTGTCTGCCATCCAACATCTGTCTAACAGGCATAACGTTGGTGACAAGACTGGTATTTCAATTCTTACTAAATTAAAACAAGTCTCGTCTTCTTGTGATGTGCACATTCAGTGGATCCCCTCTCATGTGTACATTTGGGGTAACGAGGAGGCGGATATCTTGGCGAAGAAAGATGCCGGGGAGACCCAGGCTACGTCCAACAGCCTGACATACTTTGAGCTGTATTCTGCCAGAAAACATAAGAGATAAAATGGTCTGGCTTGTCCCTCCTGCACATTCTTGGTACCGGGCCGATACCTCAGGTAGATCCCTCGCTGTGAATTGCGACAGAAGTACCCAGACGGCTCTCTCTCGCTTTCGTAGTGGTCATCTAAGAGGCCTTGCCTTCCAGAGGGGTCAAAAAGTCCACCCAATTTGTCCGAGGTGTAACAATGAACAGCCATCTCCGGCTCATATTCTTAAGTGTCTGGATTTGTCCTACGACGATTTATTGGACCTTCCTATTCTGGTTTATGATTTTTTAAGGGTGAATAAACTCGTAGATCTCGTCTAGCAGTAGCTGGGACAAGGAGATAAGCAACAACAACAACAACAACAGAAGGTGGACCCACGTTGCCCCCTATGAAGGAACGGACACAATGACATCCACGCCCTGTCGGGGTTCGAACCTCGACCGCCAGAAGCTGAACCCGAAACCGTAGCACGTTGCTTCACCTACCATATAATCTGGTCGGCCTTCAGTCAAAAATAAACATACATGTTGTGATATAGCCCTAATAGACTTTCATCTATAGTAGGCAGGTGGAGCTATTAAATTACAAGTGGAGCTATTATATTATTAGGAATAATTAGATTCTTCAGGTATAACTAATTCAGGGACAGGGAATTACTTTCTCTGACTGCGTTTTAAGACATATCTTATGCAAAATAATTACGAAGACTTCTGAAGAAATGTTTGGAGTAGGAATGATCATACAAAACTCCATATTTAGCCAAGACTAAAGAGGACACTCAGAACGAGATATGACGGCAAAACAACAGCAAAATGGATTACATACTGACGATTCATTTTTTTTTCATTTGGATCCAACAAATCTTTACAATAAATTTCAGCCATTCCTATTGAATTGGGGAATGCACTACAAGACTTAACAAAATTTACAAAAACTTCGTTTATTTTTATTTTCGTGAAATTAACTTTGTCATTCTCCCATTCTTCTACTATCAGTGAAATCTATAATTTTTCATATTCTCATGGAGATTTGAAACTAACTGATAGAACTCCTAATCCTATTAGTGCTCTAATCCCCCTAATCGTCAAAATATGAAATTTTATCTTGTATTTGATATATTGAAAGCTCATAGTGAACTCCATAACTTGTATTTAATTATAAAGCACTTAATTAATAGTTTCACATATTTACAATAGTTTATTGTTCATAAATGGCATTCGTGCTATGATTCATTGTATGAGTGTTATTATTATTTTGTTTTTTCAGTTTTATGATTTTAGAGAGAACTGAAAATGAAATAAAATGAATGAAAAAATTAAATGAAATAATAAGTTTATTACTTATTATTTCATTTTAATTTTATATTTTTATAATATACGAAATAATGCGCATTTATTGAAGACTTCATCTAGTCAATTAATCATATACTTTAGTTATTTGTCTGTACAGTGTTTTGATGTTAGCATGTTAGCAGTGAATCTTAACAAGAACGACAAACAGTGTTAAACCATCTATTGTAAGATACTTTCAAAGACAATAATCCTATTGCGCCAAATTTGGCGATGTATTCTCTTCAAATCAGGTGAAATTTTGAAGATAACCCCAAATTCTGTATTAATTTTACGTACATCATTTTTAATAGGTTACATGGTATAGTTCATAGAAATAACTCATATTCGTGGCAATGGATGCATATTTACAACAGTATGGTCAGACAAACCGAAATCATTAACATTTTCCAACTTTGTTTTAAATTAATAAAAAATATAATTAAGTAATAGAAAGTTTTATTCCCAAAATAAATTTTACCGAAAAAGGAAGGACGTATCTTCAGAAAAGTTTCTAAAGATAACTTCTATGGCCTGTGCGTGCTCATCTATAGGTATGTTAGCAGTTATTTTCTGTTTTTTCCAATACAGTGGTCGCCGCTTATTCCTTTCACAACGAGACGGATTAAAGTTGACCGGAATAACCAAAATCCGATATAAACGACGGTACGAAAAGTAAAAGGGAGAAAATTTAAGAAAAAAACCCAATAAAATAAATCATAAATATGAACTATATTAGACAATAGTTTAACGTATGCACATATTTCTTTAAAGAAGTGAAAAAATACATATGCACATTTATTTTAAAAAATTACTTCTTGGAGGCAAAATTGGAGGAAATTCTTGGAGGAAAGGGGCATAGCAAATTGAATCTCACTTAATGTTAAAAAGAGGTGATGCGATCATTTACATTACATTCTTCTACGTAAAAAGTCTACAGCGTTCAGCAAATCTACTCTTGTGACACGTAACCGGTTCGGGTGCAGATCGTCGTCGTCATCATCATCATCATCATCAGGTGTCTCACTGGTTACGGTTGTAGGATTGATCATTATTTTTACTAAAATTCTTTTAAGTGTATTAACAATTGTTCTGTATGCATTACCGTAAAATATATATGTATTCATACCGTATACCGTATATGTATACCGTAAAATATATATGTACCGTAAATATATATGTATTCAGTGGCGGATTATTGCAAGTTTGTCGGGGGGGGCGGTTAGATTGTTGGTGGGGGCGGTTAGTTAGAAGATTGACATATACATCCATTTTATGGAAGTAAAATAGGATCTTTTACATTAATTTCTTTCTTCTCGGGGGGGGGGCGATCGCCCCCTTCGCCCCCCCTTTAATCCGCCCTTGTATATATTTCACCAACACTACGGCCAGAAATATTAGACATTTTAGTATGGTAGCACCTAGTGGGCCCTTCGCAAATTTGTAAGCATAATCATAATCTAGATGAAATTACATTGCGTTTAAATTTGAGAAAACCTAGGGAATAAACAACTTAACGACGAACAATATATTTAAATTTGTAGTGTTTTCACATTTTAAAATTTTACTAAATACTCATTCAACGTGGATACATCAAGACCACTAATATTACGAAATAAAACACTATAAACGTAGGATCAATTCTCTGCGACATATTTAAGAAAGAAATATTCAGATAGCGAATAAGATAAGCAGAAAACAAAAACAAAATCTTTTATATATGTCTGTTTTTCTGAAACGGTTTTTGTATGTTTGGGTACTCGACCGATCGTTAAAAAAACATCTATATCTATTTGCAGGGAGCGGAGAGTCAGGAAACTTACAAAACGAAAAAAAAAAAAAAAAAATACGTTGTATTTTCAGAAAACTTTAAATGTCAGGATATTTCTACATAAAAAAATAATAAAAATATGTGACCATGGCAGTAGGTTTTCTGAAAACAAAATTTGTAATCTTTGAATACGTATTTTTTGCGCTTGAAACCGAAGATATACTGTATAATGATATTCTCAAATATGGATTTAGAAATATAAATCCATAAAAACACAAAACATTTTTATTACTGTAACGTAACCATGTAAAGAGATACATCCTTTTTGCATTCATAATTCATAACAGGACAATTTCTTTCATAAGTTTGACTGTAGAACTAATTTCTTGTGCATTAAAACTAATGTTTTATAAATGTTTAGATACGAAAAAAAAAGCACTCAAACTGTGTTAAACGTTAAAATAAATAAAAACTTTGCGAACAAACACACATAGTTCACAGTTCCCACTGTTTTGTGAGACGAGGGGCTTTGACTGATGAAGACTGAATAAATTTTCAGTCGCAATGATTGTATCTTGTTATATGTATGTTTTTCACAAAGCTTTTATTTATTTTAAATGTTTAGATAGCTCATTATACATGTCTTGTTTTGAAACATATTACTAATGCCAACGTAACGCTACAACATTTAAAGTAACATACTGTCTTTCATATATGAGACTAAAAAGTCTCCGAGCTCTGTTTAAAATAACCACAAAGTGTAAAATAGAAATACGAAATTCGAAATAAAGAAATCTAACACAAATTTAATGCTAGTTCTAGTTGCTGATAAACAAAAATTCTGACTGTAATAAATAAAATAAGTAAAATGTTTTGAAATTATTCTGCTTCATCACTTAATTAATGCATAAAAACAATAAAGTACATATATAGTTCTAAAAATTAAATATAGATTGCAAATAACTTAGATAACCATTAGACTATGAAGTAGGGATAAAAGTTAGGGAATTATTTAAAGCATTCAATAATTAAAGAAAAGTAGGTTAATGAACAATTTTAGTTCTCAAACTGCGTAATAGAATATTATACTGTATTTTCAGTGATAATTATCTACACTGAGTGTACACACAACAAAGTTCTTTTACAAAGCATTTAAAATTACTTTGTAAAGTTACATTAAAGCTTCATAATTAATTTCCTGATGAATCTAACACACAAAAAAAAGTTTTCTCTACATGCTATATATACCATAAAGTACTCTACATGCTATTCATATAATACATTATCATAAAAATTTTCGGTTGAACTAAATGTGGTATCTCTAAATGAAAGTACTTGAAATGCCTGCATTAATTTCACTCGGTATTATGTAGACGACAGAATAAACCGATAATTCAGTATTCTATGCACATAATGCGTCTTGCAATTTTCGATTGGCTTGCAGCATTTCGTGAGCATAGAAATATTTTAGGGAATATCATGCGGTATTACACGTATAGCCTGTCCAGCCATTTAATTGTTCGGCTAGAGCAGCTGTGAATAGACAGTTTGAAGCCACTCAATATAATATTGCGCCTTGTGTGAGACACACACACCTATTTATGTAATACATGTTTAGTTTGGAAAGGGCTTTCAAATTTGCAATGACTTCTAAATTAAACCCCTTATTGTGTTTCAAGAGGCAGTTTAATCGAGCAATTCTGAAAAATGCTGTTAATTTTTATAATGTACGCAGTCTTTTTTCTGGAATTTTTGAAATAAAAATATATTTTGCATATAGTTTATCTTTATGTATATTGCTGCCTATCTGAAATGTAACACCAGGAGGGACCAGAGATATGACAGTAAAATGTTTTGGGGCGATAACACGTTGCACAAAAATCAAATGATTGAAAATACAGCCTATTGTGAAGTGAGGTAGGTAGCTGATGAAATCAGTATTTAGTGTTGCCGCCATTAATGACTCTAACCGCTGATACATGGATGGGCATTGAATAAGAAAAGCCTTTGAAAGTGCTGTTGCCGCCCATGTGGTTTGCACACATTGCCAAAATTGATCTGTTCTAGCAGCGGGGAGTGTATACCGGGCAGGTCGTTCTGCAGCCATCGACCAGACTTTTTCGACAGGCGATAGATCTGGAACGAACAAGGAAGCCCAGAAAGCAATGCAATCTGACGAGCGAAGAAAAAGTCTGAACATTCCGTGCCAAATGTGGTCCCACATTATCCGGTTGGAATATATGGTATCTGACAAGCTTAGAGGGTACGAGGGGAGAACGGACCCAATACCTCTGAGATACATTGTTGGCTAGAAATGCACCGGCAATGCGTACTAGGGAGGTACAGGAGTGGTATATAATACCACCTCAAACCATAATACCTTGTGCAGGACTATGGCTGTGCATAACGAAAGAGCTCAGCAGTTTCCCACCCGGTCTTTTCAAACTCTGATCCAACCATCGTGATGTGCAGAAGCGGGACTCGTCCAAAAAAAAAAAAAAAAAAAAAAAAAAAAAACATTATTATCTCATTCGGTTGTCTATGTCCGTCGTTCATCACACCATTGTGGGCACAAGCACCTGTGGTTTTGGCTCAACAGGAAGCGCAGCAATGGACACCATGCAGACATTTCACTCTGCTGCAAACGACGCCAAATGGTACGTGCGAACACCGATTGTTGCGCTACAGACTGAATTTGTTATGATATCGATCGTGATGTGGCAGAGCGATCTATCACTGCCATCCTTATAATATGTCTATCATCAGGTGTAGTGGTGTAACGAGGTGGGTTCAATCGGGTCGGTCGGTCCTTCGTTCCCTCCTGCATCGAGTGTTTACGGCTCCTCATCACAGTTGCTTCGTTCCATCCCACACGATCATCATTTTTTTCTGATTTGATTTGATTTTGTCCGATTATCTACACAAGGGATATAGCCTGAAGGGGGTGGGTTGCCCTGAATGGAAGATTTTCTAAGGGGACCCATATATACGCGATGTTCCGGAGAACACCACAGGAGAACTCCAAACGGCTAGGTCGAGAAACGTGACCTAAATCTAAACCAAGCACCGATATTTTTGAAGGATAATCTTCTCTCCGTAAAACCACTATTCTTCCTGTATCGAACTCGTACTGGAAAGACACTCGTTTTCTTTTACGAGTTATACTGAAACTGTTTACACAAAAGAAACGCACCAGAAACTCACTCCAATACTTGAAAACGGCCTTCTGTTTTCTCTTTTGCATAATCCTTGGAGGTGATGGAAGCAGCGTCCACGAGCGGTGAAAACTTCAAATGAAAGCAAATTTTCTTATTCAAACGAAACCAGTCGAACACTTTTTGATCACGTGACACAGCGAACAGTCTCGCGTGATCGTTTTGTCCAATTTGAACATTTTCTCGCTATCTTTAGGCCAGAAATCGAGAAAGACTTAGCAGCTGGATTCCTCGTAATCTTAAATTATGAGGAAATGCAAAGGAATTTCAGTAAGAAGCAGTTTTATAGATTCTTAGTAGTTGGCGAAACCTTTTATTATTTTACATTGTTTTACAAGAAAATATTCAGCTTAAAACAATTCGCTCTAGCCTAACAAATGGAAAAAAATGAAGTAAAGCTAGTTCAGGTGGCACCAACTTCTAATCACAACGTGAAATTTTGTTTTCTCAAAAATAGAATAACAAAGTTGGAGTGATATTTGCTTTTATTTCTTTTGTGCTAATTATTAAAAATATATGCTTCTCTAAACTGGTTAAAATTTCTCTTTATAATATCCTATTTGATAACGTATAAAATATGAGCTTTCAGCGTATGAAAAAATACTTATAATTTATTGAAAAAAAGAAAATCACACACACACACACACACACACACATATATATATATATATATTTACGTAGCATTCGGGCACTACGGGAAAGTTGTGACGTGGAACCAGTGGTAAGGCGAGGGTGTTGAGGTATCCTGGCTGGCTCGAGACTCTGGATTAGAGCCGATATTGCGGGAATCGGGCCGGATGGGTTGAGGCTGTAGAAGAGGCCGATCGTCGCTGGCTGGGAGCGATCGTGAAAATCCTTGGGCCATAGCGGCCGTCGATGGAAGAGAATGAGACGGACTCCCACTGCGGTTACATAATTTTATTTGATGATTCCATACATCTTTGTTAGGCAGTTGCAGTCACGCAAAAATCTGCTCCTGATCTGTTGCAGGTCCTTATAAAAGCTTTGGACGTCATGTCACATGACCTTGAACGCGTTGCAACCATTGGCCAAAAGCTAAAACTGGGCAGCGGTTATCACAGGGTTTGTTATGACTTTTAAGACGCCTATGTGTCTGGCTGCAGGGACCGTCTACGAAGTTACAAAGGAATTGCAAGGGACCGTGTATTAATTACAGTTTTTGAACGCGGATTTCTTTGTTCCAACTGAATTAAACTGCGTAGTTCCAGAAATATGGGATTTTCATAGGCTTTTCATTTTCATAACGTTCAGAAGACGTCTTCTGAACGTTAATAGACGTTCAGAGAACCTGTGTGTACTGTCTGGGGTATACTGTTTGAAAATCTGTCCCGTCGCCATATTGGAACTTTGACACTACCTCGATGAGCATCTGTGGAAGATATCAGCAATATAAAAGGTTTAGTTACGTGAATACAGAATCATCCTTTTAGTACAAGAGATATTAAAACAACAAGTTTAAAACTAATTCGTTTATTGTATTATTACTTAAGTGTTTGCGAACAATTTGATAGAAGCTACTAAATTGGAACATTGGCATATGATGTGTGGTGTGTCGCTACTTCAGCTAATTGCTCTCTGGAGTCTTACTTCAAAATTACAGCGAGTTGGAAAACGTGCACGTAGGAAAATGGGGCTCGGTCTCCCCTACTCAAATTTTTGCAAATATGAGATACGTCGCAATTGTGAGATTATGTCGCAAACTCAAATGTAAGCAAAATTATAACGAAATAATTCAATAAGAGCAGTCATAAAACTATAGTACACGATGAATAATAATTAAGTAGTCACATCAAGCTAATTAATATGCATCAATCAACATTTTTCCAAGCTTATGGAGGAGAAAAATATACGATCAGCTTTCTATATTTCTACACTACCGGAGTATTTCGAATTACAACTCATGTCATTTTATGACTTGCCAGCTCATTAATTGATTGCCTAAACCAGCTGTGAATACTGAGTTTAAAACGGCTTTTCATTTGACGAAAGACAATCACTAGGAAATCCTGCGCACATGATGTTGAAGGAAACTTCGTTGATGCATTTCTCTTTTCAGTTGCGTTATTTGGATAAGACTGAAGTATGTACGGAACTAAATTACTTATTGCGTTTTCATGAGTGTATTATTTAGAGAAATTTTGAGTGAAAGTGTGGAAAGAATGTGTACCGAAAAATGTTTTGTTAAAATATATAACTTTTTTGTTAATTTAACAATAAAATTTCATTATAGCTGTGTTAACTTAGTTAGTAACTTTGCAGCATTAGAGAGAGTAATCGAATTCGTAGTAAATCTAACTTCCTAAGAAGTATCTATTTCACTTCCCAATCAATCTTTGAAGCGTCATGTAAACGATGGTTCTTCTAATCCTTTTATTCCTTCTGCTCGGAAACAGTTTCTGTAAAGCGCTTTTTACTTTCTTTCTCTTCGCCCCTTCTGCCACCTTCTTCTCTTTAAGTTATAATTCTATCTATTTTGTTGTTATTGTGTGTGTTTTTCAGTATTTAAATTATGTATTTATTATTAAAAACTTTTAGTGAAAATGGGCAGTCCTGTTTAATAATAAAAAAAATGTTTTACGTTTGTTATGTTTTTGTTGCTGCTCTTTTGTTCTAATTTCTATTGTGTGCAGTTTTTTTTATTTATTCATTTTCTCTGTATTTACAAAAGAAATCTACGTTACATTTCTGTCTATATTCTTTCTGCTCCCCCATCTCATATTCTCCCTGGTTTCTTACTTTTTTCTTCTTCCGATTGGCCACTCTCTCCTCGCTTTTGTTTTCTGTTAATATTTTTTTCAACTTTGGTCTGTGGATGGAGAAATGCTAAAGAAGGGTGAAATTGCTTCGTCCGAAACACGTGTACAGATAGATAAGTACCTTTTATGTGTGTTACTTAACAATGTGATAATTACTATTTTTTAAGTTTTTTTTTGTTTTATTGCTGTTGTTTGTCATCTGTTTTACTATACCTTATTTTAATACAAAGTAAATCAATTAATGATTGTAAGATTCTTCCCAAAATGTGATCAAAACGTATAAACAAACGATGTTTATACAGAAGGTATTAAATGATTTCAAAATGAGTTATAATAATTATTTTGGTTTGTTAAAATTGTTAAAGTTTTTGATAAATTTCATTTTCTTAAAGTTATTCTAAAAGAGTTCAGAAAATATAATTATGGATTTCTTTCTAAAGCAAGTAATTTTAAATATTTTGCAAAACTTGAATTAAAACATCAAGAAAGTGTTTCAAATGTTTACTTATTATCCACTCAAAATATTTTATCACTTACGAATCTTCGTTGAGATCACAGTAGATACTTAACAAGAACCAAAAAGCTTTTAAAAAATACACAGCTTTTTCCTGTTGCCGGTGAAATATGTTTTTGTCCCAGGAAATATAATATATTTCTTACACTTTATTTCTAAAGGTGGCATCGCTTTAAAGGAGACATTAAATGATATTCTATCGGCTGGAGTTATTAAATGAGAAAGAAAGTTTTCACAAGAAATATCCAGCCATAAAGCTATACATTTTTTATATAACTTCAGCTTCTAAATGTGAGTGATAATATAAATCAGGTCAAGGAAAAACTAAAGTAAAAATAAAAAGTAAACAAACAGAATCAATTCTGTAAAAATTAAACGAAAACATTTGATTCGATCGTCCAAAATAAAACAACAGAAAGAAACAGAAAAGGAAGAGTTTCTCAAATCTGAAAAGTTTATTTTTATCAGAGTAAGACATGTGAAGCTCAAGAGAAAAACTTGGTAATAGTTGTCTGAAATGGTATCTTGTGGGCCAACGATCTATTATTTTAAAAATATGTGGAAAAAATTAAACCCACATAGGAAAATACTAAAAGGGAATTTTTTATTTATTTTTTTTTCGCTATCTCGTGTCTTAAAAACGACTTCCACAGTTCTATTTGAAATTATCAACTAAGTTGTTTAAGTATTTTCAAATAAGTGTATTCCTTAAATACATTAATTGAAAGCATTTTGAATCTACTTTAGATATACTTTAACAAACGTGTTAATGATCGCACTTTAATGGTTCATTAGGATTTTTTCATGATAAATCTAATGTTTTTTTCAATGAAAATCGATATTTCTCATTTTTAACGTTTACTTTGATTCTGGCATATGTCAAGCACCAACAACTGACAGCATTTAGACAATATTAAAAGTTAAATGGTACCCAGTGTCATCTTAAGTATTTTGGTTACTGACTCACGTAAAATTTTTGGACATAATTTACAATATATATATATATATATATATATATATATATTATATATATATATATGTTCTTTCCAATTATTACTTTCATTTTTGAAATTTTAAGAAACATCTATTTTATTTTGTTGAAGTTTCTCTGTGTGCATCTCTAAATAATGCTAAATTGCAAAGGTTCCATTTAAAATAGAAACTGTTACTAAATACATATTTAAGTTCAGTTAGATTAGTATTGAATGTACATATGCTTTTCTGATTAGTATAATATAAGGAACCGACCACGATGTAGCAACTTCCTCTCACAGAGGCTCTTCAGTTCAACTCGGTTCAGTAAGATGCATTTTTTTCGATATGATATAATTATTTCTCAATTCAAAATATTTATCACGATAAGGAAGTTTTAAAAATAGGAAATATATATAACTCGAAATATATTCTTCATCCATGCATATTTAAAGATGAATATGCATTGAACAATGCATATAATGCATAACATGCATGCAATGAATAATTGCATATGCATTGAACAATGCATACGCAGGTATTCATACAGGGTGAATCTAAACTCTTGGACAAAACTTTAAGAGATTATAGGGCACATAATGAGGAATCAGAATCACATGGCAATGTGGGGTCGGCAACATCGTCTTCATGTAGCTGTTAATAATAACTTTGGAAAAAGTGCTGAAACAACAGAGCACTTTCCGACCATTGTTCGTCAGAAACGAATGTATTTTTCTCCGAAAACAGAAGACTAAAATTCATAGTTTAAAAATTCTATTTTATTTCATGGATGAAATGCTTATAATTAAATAATAATAGGAACGGAGACGAGCCTATTATTTATGAAACTTGGTTAAGAAATTAGACAAACACTTCAATACTTTTCACAAAGTGATTATTACCAGGTAAGTGAAAACTGCGTTTTTGACCCCACATTGTTATGTGATTCTGATTCCTTATTATGTGCTCTCGTTGGTTTGACGTTTTGAATCCCTGAGCGCGCGATCACAAGATTACACGCCGTATACATAAAGCAGTATGTTACTCTGCAGAATACATGTGTACTTGTACTAATTTTAATGACATATGTCACTTCTATGGTACTATTAAAGCAAATCGAGATATAGGTGCCACGCTTGCACTTAAGCCCAGGCGTATTTTCCAGCGATTTCGTTTGGGCCATAGATTATAATCTTTTGAAGCGCAACCATTTTGCAATGCTGAAAAAAAGGGCTGCCGTTGCCACCGCTCGATTTTTACTACCAGCAACATGGCTGTCGATTGAATTGTTCATCGCTTGCCAGAGATCTAGAAAAATGGTCTCTAGATCTGTGGCACGCGAGGAACGATTTCGATTGACCGCCATGTTGCCGGTAGTTAAATCGAACGGTAGCAACTCTTGCCCTTTTTTCAGCATTGGGCAGTCTATCAAGTTGTTCTTCTATATCAATGTATTTCCTTCGTATTCTCCAGTTTTCAAACAATTTTACAAATAATCGGAAATTTTTACCTGAAAATTATGTGCTAAAATGTAAAGGATTCTCACGTAACTATGTCACCCTCAAGTATTTTCATAGCAATCAAATTTATTCTTCGAGACGGACAACAGTCAAAACATCAGAGTTTCGCGTCCTCAGCGCGCCCGAGTGTTAAAATGTTGAAAAAGGGCCAGGCCTTGTGTTTCCATGAACCATCCAAAGACCCACGGATACTCAGTAATTTCTTCTAGCTCTTAGACTCCATATAGCTGACGAATCTCACAAATAAGAAACGGACGTGAGCATCCGTAGGCCTCATAGGTTGACTCATCGAGATAGAAGGCCAGGGCAGTTCTCATCAATGATGGCCCCGCTTCGCACCAATGTCAATTTTAAGAGAAGAAATGCCTGTTTCCTTTAGCGTGTTTTTGCAGGGGAAGGTGGCCTAAAATGATCCCTTTAAGGTTTAAGCTTGTATAAAATAACACAAATGTTTAAATAAAACTTTGCTATCGTGTACGCTGTATTTTTCACCATAAACGCGTTTAAAAAATATTTAAAAATCACATTGAGTGATGAAAAAAAAAAGAGAATTATGAGAAAGTGTCCAAAGGATCATTTTATCATCAACTAAACGGCAAAATAAGATCCTTCATTTGAAAATTAATTGTAAATTGTTTTTATTGACAAAATAAAAATTGTAAAAGTAATTATGACTATACATACTGAAATACAACAACTCTTACAGTCGTTTAGTATGCATAATTTTTTTCTAAAGAAAATTTTAAAATAAAATATGTGTCCTAAACAATGAAATGGAATATTTCAAAAATATAATTAAAATTTATGGTCTGCAGTAAATGCAGAAATTAATAATGTAATGGAAGTCACGCCTACCTAACCCTACCACGCATTACCTAAATGGCCCACTTTAGGTAATATTACTGGATCAAGCCAAGAAACATAACAAGCGTAGCAAGAGAAATTTTATCTAAAACGTACTCCATTCAGTAAACCAAGTCATATTTCTATACAGAAAGACTGTGTATCTAAATAAATAGGAAAGGTAGTGCTTACCTTATAACAGAGGTGTTAAAAGCCTAATTTTTCGAAGAATTCTATTTAGAAGCGTAATACCGTGGCCCTCTTGATTACAGTCATTGCTTCTTCCTCATTTGGAACAACTAGTTTGTGTGTTAACCGATAGATATCGCTACCTGTATCTAAGAAAACATGCGCATCGTTTTACCCGATAGGATCATTTGGACACCTTACCCTGCTTGGTTGTTTTAGACTAGGAGAGGTCACAGAAATTGCTGTGATAGACTCAAAGAAAGGCGTATTCGGAAGATTCAGATTACTGAATCATTCATATCACGAAGGAGATGCGTTAACATAAAAAATATTAATAATTAGAAAATAACTAAATTTGTATTGGAATATTTCCTAAGCATAAAACCCTTTTAAATAATACTTGCCAGCTCCCTTATTTCTAGAATTATTTTTTCAAAGCAAATTATGAAGTACTTTCAGGTTCAATCTAATGCAGAGAAATTTATTTAAAAGCAAAGTGCCTCATACAGTTTTACAGACTCTGATATAAGTTAAAACAGCCATGCTTTTGCGTCTTGATATAACTCGTTACCTAAATTAGTTAATGTTTTAAATTGCAATGCACAAAGTTTTTCAGTCATAAAAAGTAGTTTTAAAATAAACAAATTACTTTCATCTAAATATTAAAAAATCCTCAGGTATAATTTATTTTACTGCATTTCAATTGACTTATAATCATGAATCATGATAAACTCATAATTATCTGAAATTTCTTAAAATTTTGCATATTGTTGATATTGCAAGAATAAAATTTTTAAATATCGTTGTACTCTTGGCCTGCATGCCTGAATTCATATTTCAGGACATACTGTTTATTACCTTTCATTTTATAAATTCGCTTCTTTCCTTGTATATATATATATATATATATATACCTCAAAAAGTATTTTTTTTTTTACAGTGCTAAGGCTATTTAAACATTTTAACTGCAAAAGGCATAAAATCAAACACCTGGGGATGCATTTTAAACTTTTTTAAGGTTTGGAAAGATATATGTTGTCTCTTGGGCATCTTCAAAGAAATAAATCTCAGGCATTCTTCTTCCCAATAGTGACATCAGTGAGAAAAGAGGTCTTTTTGTTTATGGAAAACAGTTTTTTTTCTATAAATTCTGTAAGATAAATTTTCGTTTATATCGATTCCTGACGGAGAACTTAGTAATGCAATTAAATATCAAAAAGATGCTCAAAATTTAATTATTCATTTCAATTCATATATAACTATTTAGCTTAAACATTCGTGTTGAAATGGATCTTCAGTATTCAAACTATTACATTTTTATTCAAAGTATAAAATCATTTAAACGAGCAAAACTTTTCCCTTATACTTTTTATAAGGCATTTAAAAAGTTAAATTTTTTATAACAATACATATTTAATTAATTTTCAAAAATGTAAAAAATAATTATATGTGACAATAAATAAATGAGATGAACAGTGATTTAAAACTGTAAATACTACATTTTTTCGCACAAAAAAGACAATCTATATTGTATATATATAATAATACATAAACGCGTATTTAATTTTTATTTATGTATACAAATCGGATGGAAATAAACTTTCTAAGGAAAAATGATCCGTATTCAGAAATTAAAATGCAAATTATCTTACTTATTTTCCCCATTTACTTTTGTAAATTAAGTTTAAGAAATATTAGTTAAATAATGTTAAATTTTACGTCTGCGTCTTCTTTAACAGTTTGATGTTTGATTGGAATAAGTGTGTTAATAATCTTCGTAATGCTCTCATATATAATATGAAATGTGTCTAGAGTAGTGACAAGGTGCTGTCACACGGCTATTAGTTATGGTGAAAATGTCAAAATTTAATAAGCTATCGATTTTCGGTGATGCTAATCTCTTTGAAACTTTAAGCTATAGCGTTAAAAGTTAACACCCTATAATACGAAACGATCTATTTTGTTTGACTACAAACTGTCCAAACAACTTTGAAGAAAATATCAATTTTCTTCAAATATAGTTACATATTAAGGATATGCTTTAGCAATTTTTGTTAGTTTATTGTTGAATATTTGTAATTGTACAAGTTGCATTTCTATATCTCCTACATATGTTACTTAAAATTTCAATTTTTATTTTCAATAAAAATGGAAATATAATATTTAAATCCATTAAAAGGATTCAAGTGTTCTTTTGAAAATTTCTGAATGTAGTCGCTAAAGTTTAATATAACTGACGTTCACAACGAAAGTCAAATTGAATTGTACAAGTTGCAATTGTACAAGTACTTTTACAAGTTGCATTTTCTATATCTCCTACATATGTTACTTAAAATTTCAATTTTTATTTTCAATAGAAATGAAAATATAATATTTAAATACATTAAAAGGATTCAAGTGTTCTTTTGACCATTTCTGATTGTCGTCGCTAAAGTTTAATATAACTGACGTTCACAGTCAAATTGAATTGTACAAGTTGCAATTGTACAAGTAATTGTACAAGTTGAATTTTCTATATCTCCTACGTATGTTTCTTAAAATTTCAATTTTTATTTTCAATAAAAATGAAAATATAATCTTTAAATCCATTAAAAGGATTCAAGTGTTCTTTTGAACATTTCTGAATATTGTCGCTAAAGTTTAATATAACTGACGTTCACAACGAAAGTCAAATGAATTAAACGGTTTTAGCTGTATTACTACAGACAAATAATTATGTAGTTTGTTTCAGAAGGTAATTTGCCATGTTTAAAGGAAAGAAAAATTGTTTACCATGTGAAATTGCAAATAAATAGGAATGCTTGATACTAACTTTTTTTTCTTTCAGATGTTAAAATTCGTTTTAAGTTAAAGTTATCTAATATTAAGTATGTTTTCTGCTGTAAAACTACTGTAGGTCTATTTTGATTTGACTTTACTGCTTCACTTATTTCTTCTAGTAGCTTACATTCTGGAAAATGAATGGTTTATTAACTTCGATTAATTGATGCAGGAAGAAATGTTTTGGAAAATTACTTGTGATTTTAATATTTCAAAATCATTTGTATAAATACACGCAAATTTAATCTTTTTTTGAATCTTCGCATTATGCAAAACGTATAAAAATGAACATCTGTTCTTTGTAGTGCATCATTCATAATTAGATACTTTGCGAAGAAAACTAAAAAAAGTATAAACTCATTACTCATAGGAACCAAAAAATAACATATGGAAGTTTAAATTGGACGCGGTTATAAGTGTTCAATCGCGTTCACAGCTATACATGTGCAATACTTCGCAGCTATAAGGGTTCAACGATTGGTCTCACTACCATCTGGCATTAACAAACTTAAGACACTCATATCTGCAGCCTTTCAAAAAGCGAATCATGAGTTATTGTAACGTCACTATATAGTTTAATATTTTGGAATAAACAAAATTTAATACATAACTCAGTTTCAACTTTCAAATACTTTTTAATATTTTCTATGAAAAACAAGATAGTTCACCTTCATATTCTCTTTAAGCAACCCTGCAAAGATGGGATATTCATGAGTGTAATGGCTGCGTATTTTCCTGGCTACAATCTAATGTAAACAGTAACAAAAATTAAACTGAAATTCCTGTTTTCTTCAATTCACAACTCAGGTAAAACCCTAACTTGGAGTTTTATGCTGTTTAAATGAATTAGAAGGACCAGTCTCTCAGAAGGAGTCAAATTGCAGCCAAACTATGAAGTAGTATTCAATCCAAGAAATTAGGTAATAAATTGAAAATTTGCATGTAAGGAGGAAGATTTATATGTAATTTTCGTAGAGAGAAATATATTGTGTTTGTGTTTACAACTAAGTTTCCACCGTTTTTTCTCATCGAGTGAAATGCTTATCTGTAGCGGGTGGGAGCATTGTACTTTATCTGTGAGTTCCATTTTATCATTTGACGTGAATTTTTGTGCAAATGTTGGTCCTTTAACGAGCACATCTAAACGGCAGAACGAAGTACGTCTTTGAGGTTAAAATTTGCGTTTTTGAACAGGGCATACAAAATACCTGCGGTTCTTTCCGCATGGCACACTCTCCGTACATACCATAAATGACACGAGCAGCTTTTCCGCTCTTACACCTTTGATTTAAAGCTAAAAGAAGAAGGAGACGTAAATGTTCATTTTTCTCAACTTGATATTCCATTTTAATGGCTGTAAAAATTACTTGAATTAACTCTAACCTCCCCCCCCCTCAATACACATACATATATATATATATATATATATATATATATATATATATATATAAATAAAATTAGACTTTTGTCTGTACATTTCTTGGAATTCAAAAATTTTGTGATTTCTATCCGTTTCAAGCACCCGGGAATCCGATGCCACCCTCAAAAAAAGTTTGTCTGTCTGTCATTCTGTCATTCTGTCCATGACGCTTTTTTTGTTTAAGCATCACGTCAAAACGACTCAAGAGAATGGTATGAAATTGGGTGTCATGATAGGTGGTCACTCAACTTAAAACATAGGCGTCGAATTTTTAAATAATCTTGATTAGATTTTCAGATTTTGCGAAAATCGTTTCAAACTGCGTAAATTTGTGTTCAAGCATCACGCAAAAACGACTGAAGTGAATGATATGAAATTGGGTGTCATGATAGGTGGTCACTCAACTTAAAACATAGGCGTCGAATTTAAAAAAAAATCTTCATTGGATTTTGAGATTTTGCGAAAATCCTTCCAAACTGCGTAAATTTGTGTTCAAGCATCACGTAAAAGCGACTGAAGCGAATGATATCAAATTGAGTGTCATGATAGGTGGTCACTCAACTTAAAACATAGGCGTCGAATTTTTAAAAAATCTTCATTGGATTTTGGGATTTTGCGAAAATCCTTTCAAACTGCGTAAATTTGTCTTCAAGCATCACGTAATAACTGCAAAGGTGAAAAAATAATATTTGGTGAAATGATAGGTGGTTACTCACCTTAAACTATAAGCATCTAATTTATAAAAATCGATCAGATTTCGAGATTTTGCGAAAATCGTTTAAAAGAGTGAATCTTTGTTCAAGCATTACGTAATAACGACTAAAGCGAATGATATGAAATTTGGTCACATGATAGATGGCTGCTCAACAAAAACTATAGGTGTCCAATTTTTTAAACACTTTTATGAGATTTTGTGAAAATTCTCTCAAAATACGTTTATATTTCTTCAAACATCACGTAATAACGACTAATACCAATGATACGAAATTTAGTGATAGGATAGGTAGTTGCTAATCTTAATTTATAGGCGTTGAATTTTAAAAATATTTTGATTACATTTTGAGATTTTGTGAAAATCGTTTTAAAATGCTGAAATTTTGTTCCAGCATCACGAAATAAAGACTGCAGGGAATGAAACGAAATTGGGTGACAGGATAGATTGTCACTCAACTTAAATTCTAGGCTTCCAATTTTTAAAAATATTGATTAGATTTTGAGATTTTGCAAAATTATTTCAATATGCGTAAATATTCGTTCGCGCGTCACATAGTTACGACTAAAGCGAATGAAATGATATTACGTAATTACTCTCTAACCTGTAATATTTTAACAATACATAAAAATTATAAATTCGCTTTCTTTACTTTGGCAACATACTACATCCACTCTGTGTACTCCTACAATGCTGACAAAAGTTCTTGCTTTTTGGAAATTTGCATTCCCTAACCCGTCAAGGACGGGTACTTCAGCTAGTATATATATATATATATATATATATATAAGAACAAAACATCCTCTTTTGAATGATTTAAAACGTTATGTCAGAAACATTCAATGACGTGTGGATTGTTAAAATTAAAAAAAATCAGCCGCAACTATGTTGCCAACCAATATGTACAATAAAATAATTAGACAATTTATAACTCATACTTTACAATTAAAATTGTGGTCTGTACTAGAGAATAATTAAGTGATATCTATATACTAGTCTCATGATTTTTATCGTTACTAGTATTTTATTTCCTCAAATGTCCACCCAAAAAGCTTTGAAGAAATTTGATGGCCATCATCAGATTCCGATTTGGCATTGATGGTCACATTTCAAGCCGCATAATGGAGCAATTCTGAATATCGATTTTCAATACTCCGTGTCATATATACAATCAATGGTAATATAAAGGATACATTCTCACTTATATATTGGCTTTTCGAGTGGAATTCTATATAAATTGTCAAATACATAATTTTTTTTCGCTGTGGTTTTTATTTCTTTAAAACTGAAATACAGATTTTATTTCTTTTAGCATTTTTAACTAAATTTTATCTGCAAAGTATCTATCCTTTAAAAAATATCAGTTACGCTTGCACATAATTACTTAAAACGTTATAATATTGAAACATGCCATTTATAATTGTATAAACCCATTTAGTGAAAACAAAATTCTGATATGGACACTACATGACTTCCTTGGAGTCTATTTAAATCAAAAACATCTTTGGTGTACTTCATCTAAACTTATTTCATTTGAAAGAGACAATACTGCAATAACACTAAGGTTTAGCATTTTTAGTGAAATATTAGAGATATCACCACGATCGGTTCAGTTTTAAAGAGTTGAATTTTGATGATTAAATTCAACTCTTTAAAACTGTCTGTTTCGTTAAATTGGCGATGTTTTGACTAAGACACCAAGCTTGAAATAGTTTGAGAGATTTTGGGAATTCCCGAAATAGTGATTGATTACAGACATTTAATGAATTGAAAGTATCCATAGATTCTAACGTATTGAAAGTATTTTGGGAGACCTTGTAAAGAAATTACTAGGTCGATCGTAATAGAAAAGAAAGATAAATCATGCAAAACGCATTGATTATAAAACTCTTTCCAACACAATAATATTTTACGTCAAATTTAGCTATTATTAAGCTTAAATCTGGTTTAGATTTTAGAAATAATCTTTAAAAATGATGTATACCACTATTAATGTAATTTTTCGGGACCCTATGAAAGGATTTAAAAGCTACTTCCATCTTATAACTGAAGAGTAACTGAGACGGAAAGCGAGAAATTTCCGATCTGGCAGGCTAAAATTAATGTTCCACTCGCTGAAGAGTCAAACATCGCAGTTTTGTTGCATGCAAATCGGTTAGTTAGAGCGCGAGATGCTACTTTTCAAAAATTTTCATTGAAATCGACATACCTTATTTTTCTCTTGTTAGAAATTTTTTGATTTACCCCCAAAAATGAAAATATCACCAAGCTGGGTTACTTTTTCAAAACTTGTTTTAGGCATATTTGGTGATTCATCTTCAAAAGTCTCCCAAAAGTTGTATCTTTTTCTAGAATTTTTGAGAGAGACACACGACCGTTGTTGAATCATTAGCTAATATATGGTAAGACGGTATCTTGAAATGGATGAATGTCTAAAACTGACATTGACCGTACTGTATTGGAATACATTTGAGTGTTCCTGTAGAAGAACTGTACATGATAAAGGCACTGTTTTTGATGGAGAGTATCATTTGCTAATCTTAATAACATATACAAATTTTTTTTTGTTTGAACTAGTCGAATATCTCTAAAATACGCTTTAAAGAATAACTGCCCATAGAGCGTAATGTTTTGAAATTCTTTAGACTCCGTGTTTAAAATATCCAGAGGATTGAAACCAGAAACAAAGGTGCACAACTAGATGATACAACAATCTTAACTATAAGTATTCCACATTTTACAACTTATATCTTTTAAATAATTTATATACGTATCTACCTACACTCTTAAAAAAAGAAAAACTGAAATCGCTCGGATGGATTTAAAATCGGGACAAGTTTGTCACGATTTTAAATGTTTTGATTCTACACGAGACTTTTTGAGTAAGTGTCATTTTTGTGATTTTCCTTAGCATATTATTACTCAAAAGAAGATATTATTATTTATTTATTTTGCTTGGTAACTATCTTGACACTTTCTCGCCCTTTCATTTGGTAGCCGAACTATGTCCTGCGATAGAACACTTTCGCGTTCATCAGAATAATTTTACATTTCAGTATAAGCAGTGATCGATCTAGGATTTTTTCAGAAGAGTAAAAATACTCCTTAACCTTTTTGGAGAGAGTATTTTCTTTTCCAAAGGAGTAATTAAAGCAAAGAACAATTATGCTAAATATTCAAATACATAATTAAATTGCGTTTGACACATAAATAATAACTGATTATACGTCTAGGTACATAAATGTCAGTTCAACAAAAACTAGTGCAATAATTGAATATTTTAAATTTAAAATCAGCAATAATTATTTATTAAAATATACCTAATTTTATATGTAAAAGCAATGCGTAAAAATACGCATTCCGAAATTTTTTAAGCGTATTCTGAATTTCTAAAGCGTGAAATACGCATCTAGAGGCGTTATCGCGATCACTGAGTATAAGATATACAGAAACGTATTTATGAAATTTAAAATTATTGTTCTTGCTAACATATTTACAAACGTAGAAATATCCCAAAACAATATGAGTGCCAGAAAAACTTGGCTTTAAGTTATATGTTAAATTTTTCATCGTTTCCTTTCCGTAAACTAGAATGCTTACTCTTTTCTCTAAAAATAGATTCTAATGCAAATTAGCATGGGTCATAAATTTTACTACGATAGTTAAAAGAACAAACATAACACGTTTGATTTTAGCATATAATTTGAGTCCCTAATGTTAGACAAAAAAATATCTTTTATTCTTCTTTCTCTCTCTTTTTTTGTTTGTGAATTGCTTCAGAGATTTATGCCCGTTTTATTTTATCATCGAGTAAATTGTTCTCTTGTCTTTGGAAAATAAAGATATTGTTGCAGAGTTTTATTTTTTGTTTAGTTTTGTGTTGTTGATTTCAAATTGTTTCTTTCAATAGAAACGGAAAAGATGGTATCAGGTTTCCTGAATTAATATTCGTTAATGAAAAAAAAAAATATTACACAAATGCACATTTATTTCACAGTTAAATAAATACCAGTTTTTCAAACTTATTATATGAGATAAATATATGTTTGGTATCCAACAAATGATTTTGGTGAAAAAGCAATGAATGCGTGATGAAGTGATAGAAAAGTTTTATACTTTTTGTTTAATTCTTTGTAATTGCAATTGAAGTAAAAAAATTCTTGAAAATATATTTATGACATTAATGAGTCACTTTCTTCATAATTTTATCACAACTATTTAAATGGTATGTATAGATGCTCTTTTTAATTCCATGAAATCTTAGGTAGGGTTTTACATTTTTACGTTTTTACGAAATATAAACTAAAGTACTTATCAATTTTTCATTACAGGACTGCAATTTTGAAATTATTAAAGTGACACTTTTAGCGAACATAAAGTAGATCATGTACCTCCTCTATAGCTTTTATTATTTTGAATGGGAAATATTGTCCGAATTCATCAATCTTATGTAACATTCAGGTAAATCATAAATTGTAATTTTTTTGCAAATTGCTATGAAATGCTTTTTAAAAACATTAAAACTATGTTTTCGCTTATTTTCTTTTAACATATTTCCCTTTACAAAAAGAAAAAGAAATCTGCTGCAAGCTTGCATGCTGAAAATAGACTTTAAAAATTTAGATGGAAAACTAACATTGTTTACTTAAGTACATCGAAATTAAAAAAAAAAATATATATAAGTACATTGTACAATACAATTTCCCAACATAAGTACCCTCATAAATGGCACATTTTAGTCGGGCAGTTTTCTGAAGAGCGGTACGGTATCATAAAACCATTTTTCATACCTTCATAAGTTAAACTCCTAAGTTAAAAGAAAACTTTTTGTGAAAACTGCAAGAGTGATATTTTAGGAGTTTCACATTGTATTCAGGATCGGCCCGACATCGGGATCAGACCATTGCGATTTTTTAAATTACACTACTAGCTCCACCATTTTATAGTGATTCTATGGTGACAGCGAACTTTACGTGACATTACAAATTTGTAGCGTGAAAGCAAACATGTGTTGCGCTCAGCGGCTTGCAAAGTAGCTTTTTGATCATCAGTTATGGTCAAGGTAAGCATTGCGGGGCATTATTCATGTTTGAAGAAAGAAGGGAAAATGAATCCCGTAACATATTTCGTATTTGTGAGCCTCCATGTGGCTAACTTTTTGTCGTCAAGGCAGTCGAATTCGAGAAGAAAAAATGGCTCACCATTATTATGTGCATTAAATTCGATAATGTTGTTAACAAAATTACGGGTTTTATCGGAGCTACATAACGCCTATAACGTGAAGTTGATTAAAGGAAGACAAAATAGTAAGGAAATTTCTTGATCATCACGTTTCTTATTTTGCAAAGAAACTTTTAACATTTGTAGGTACGCAAATGCAAGAGTTAAAAAGTACGCAGAAAAAACTACCGCATCAACAGCCTTAAAGAACTCTCGAAATAAAACACTAGCTTAATTAGGTTGTTCGGTCAAAAGATGGGGAGAAAACTTTCCCCGGTCGAAGTTGAGGAGTTTTGTCTCATCTGTTTAAAAGGAAGCATCTTTTGTTAAATATTATCACGAGATCACTTGCGCCTGATGTTGATGGAACGTTAATCGCGGGTTATTCAGAATACCCCTAAATTTCAGTATTTTTTATTATGATTTCTTAATAAATTAATTGAAATACATGTTTGAAAAGCGGAAGGCATTTATTGAACTAAGTAATTAAAGTTATGAAATTTATTAGAAACAAATAAGACTAAAACTGGTGTGAAATGAGCCTCTACAAAATTTTCAACTTGAAATATACTCAAATTAATATCGCACTGGCCCGAATATAACGCGGTGTTTTTTGACTGATAATTGCTCATAAAAAACCAGACGAGCTATATTCGAGGCCTAAATATAAGATTTTCTAATTATCTTGCTGAAAACTTTGCATTATATTCGGGCTAATACGGGATATTTTTCAAAAATTAAAGCTAAAACACTTTCTTGACCATCACATTTCTTACTTTGCCAAAGAAAACTTTTCGCATTTGCGAAACTACAAAATACGCAGAAAAAAAAAAATCCCAGAAACTGCCCCAAAGGACTTCGCAACTAAAATATCAGGTTAATGAGGCCGTTCGGTCAAAAGATTGAGAAGAAAACTTTTATCGGTCGAAGTTAAGACTTTTGTATCAAAGGAATGTTTAAAAGGAATTTTTATTTTATTTTTCTTTTGTTGAACCGTAAAATATGCATTAAATGCATAACGGGAGTGAATATTAGCCGCACGACTAGCATTTTGTCTGAGGAACTGAGATTTAAATTAATGTACCATTCACTGCAGCCTTTTTGATAAATTAAAGTAAAATTTTTCTTAAATGAAAACAAACATAAAAATTCTGAAATAAATTCGGCTTATTTTCTTTTATTTATATATGAAGTGACTCACAAAAATAATTGAACACCAATTTTTTAAAATAGTTTAAAAATTGATAATAAAAAATTTTACTATACTTATTGGTGCAAATGATTTATTATGCATCTTATAAAAGTTTTACATAAAATTTTTGAAAATATCAAAATATAAAATAAACATAAATTCAATTACGTATTATAAATGAATGAAAATTACTCACAAAAGTAAAGGAACTTTAAGAAGTTCAAGTTAATACAGCTTTTAAAAAGTATTTGCAATAAAAATTTAACACTTTGTTCGATTGTTTTGAGATTTTAAAACATAATTTAATCTTTTTAATATTGATTTAATTCAATTTTTTATGAATTCTGATCCTACTTTCTCTCACTTAATTTGTATCAGGATTTTCTACTATTACATAAAAAATAGCATGTTTTTCGAACTCTTGAATCTAATTATTTTCAAGTGTGCTCTACTGGGTTCAGATCTGTAGACAGTCGAAACATTTAATTTTTTCAGAATAACTATAAAGTAGCGAATGCAGTACTTTCAAAAGAATATGCTTCACATCATTGTCTCGACAGAATGTGTAGCCACTTCTAAGTCCAAGCTTTATTGCTGATGGTTCCAAATTCCTTTCCAGCGTGTCAACATATCTATAGTGATCCAGTATATCATCTATAAATTCAATAGTTGGAGGCATGCACCCTCAGACCATTACTATCCCACTACCAAATGTTAAACTCTCTAAGTTGTTAGCTGAGTCTTCTCCATACCATTATTTTTAACCCTAAGGTTCAGAGTTATCAAATTTACATTTGCCTGCAAATATTACTTTTCTTCATAATGATAATTAAATTTTTTATCTCTTTTGAAAATGAAAGTCAGATTTTTCATTTTGTCCACATTAATTTAGAGTTTCTTTCTTGCCACTTCGCCAGGAAACCCAATTCCATGCAAAGGAGTAATGGTTTAAGGGTGCATGTCGTCAAGTAAAATAGGAAATATTGAATTGATAGATGATGTAACGGATCACTATAGATATATTGATATGTTGGGAAAGAATTTGGAACGATCACGTAGCTTCCAAACGTTCCATTTTTATCGGAACATTTTCCAACACTATTTTTGAACAGTTTTATTTTAAATTAAAAATATGGACTTATTTTAAAGGTAAATCTCTAAGGAAAAATTAGTGGTGGGAAATGTTCCGATAAAAACGGAACGGTTGACAGCTATGCCATCAGCAATTAAGCCTTGCCTTAGAACTGGCTACAAATTCTATCAGGACACTGATCTGAAGCACATAATGCTTTGGAAGTACTTCTTTAGCTAAATTGAATTGTTCTGAAAACATTAGATGTCGCTTTAATCTACCAATTTTAACCCAGTAGAGCACGTTTGAAAAGAGTTAGAGTCAAGAGTTTGAAAACATGCTGCTTTTTTAATGTAATTGTAGAAAATCATGATACAAAATAAGTACGACATACTAGAATCACGATTCATAAAAAAATATGAATCCAATCAGATTTTAAAAGATTAAGTTTTGAAAGCTGAAAACAATCGAACAAAGTATTAAAGTTTTATTACAATTAATTTTAAAAGCTCTATTAACTTGAACTTTTTAGTGTTCGATTACTTTTGTAAGTAATTTTCACTCCTTTATAATATATAATTGCATTTATGTTCATTTTATACTTAAAAAGTTTCAAAACTTTTATGTAAAGCTTAAATTAAACGCATAATAAATCATTTGCCTCAATAAAAATAGTAAAATGTTACATTATCAATTTTTAAACTAAATATTTTTTTTAAAAATATATTGGTGTTCAATTATTTTTGTGAGTCAGTGTGTGCGTGTGTGTTTATGTATATATTTTTATATTATTTACTTTCTGGGTAATTTTTAAATATTGTAGTTCATATTTCGTCACTTTTGAAGATGGGGTAACCGTTACAAAAAAGGACTGAACATGGCTGCAAACTTTTTAAATTGTCCTGTTTCATTCTTTCATTCGATCAATTTTTCATTTGTTGCGATAATGCCCCTCCACCTTTGGATTTTCAAACTATGTGCTGAGACTTAGCAAATTCTTCCTTAACCCAAAGATGTTTGCAAAATCAAAAAGGCAGTCAAACGAACTTTCCTTATATGAACCATATAAAGGTATTATTTGATAAATAGGAAATGAAATTCAGTCAGAATGTATCGCAAATTCATTGGAATCAAATCTGATTTTGAGCACGTTACAATTACTAGAATGATATAGCTACACCCGGAGTTTCATATTAGTTACTTATACGTGTGTAACAACGAAATATTTCAGAAAGTTTCGCATTGCAGGAACTTATGAACTTTCTTACTCCTACAAAAAATATGAAAAAACGTTCATAAATTTTGAAACTATCTTGAATTTTCGAATGAAGATTAAAATGTTCATTTGGAATGCATTATTTCATACAAAAATATTCAATGGTGTTATGTTTATTAACTGTCGCTGGTACAACCGACGATAGGTTTTAGAAACATAACGTCGTATTTTTCCGTTTCTCACATCAATTTAGCATCGTAAACTAAATATTTTATGAATATTGCGTTCTTCTATTACCGCTTTTTCATTTTCATCAAAATTATAGCCATAATTTAAACAAAGCAGACAGAAATACAAATAACTAGAACTCGAAAAAAATATTTTGAAAAACTCAGACTCATCTGAAAGCATTGTATCACTCTACATAAATAAAGGCAGACGGAAATAAAATTAAACTCCTAAAAATGTTTTAAAGTGTAATTAAATTTTTAAATAATAGTTATAAGTACTGAGTAAAAAAAAGGAATACGGAAAATGGGTAGGGAATGCAATCCCGCTTTTGCGGGATTACAATATCATGGCTATAATTTTCATATTTATGTAATATTGTTTTAATTATGAAGTAAGATAAAATATTAAACCTGATAGTGCTTATAAACTTACTTTTTCATATTTTCTCTATTAAAATTAATTTTTATTTGAATGAAATGTTAATCCCGCGGGATCCCGCTGTCTCGTGCGGGATTGAAATTTTTTTCAAATAAAAATTAATTTTAATAGAGAAAAGTGGGAAAAAGTTTATAAGCATTATCAGGTTTAACACTTTATCTTAATTCATAATTAAAACAATACCTTACATAAATATGAAAATTATAGCCATGATATTGTAATCCCACAAAAGCGGGATTGCATTCCCTAAAAATGGGAAAGACTACTGCTATTTAATTTTCACGAAATTGGTTAACAGATGTATATTGATTTCATTTTGTGGAATTAATTTAGATGAGGATATGAAAGTCCAATTTTTCATTTTGCCGTCAACCACATGTTGGCAGATTGACAAGATGAGTAAGCTGCAATACATGAAAAAGTAACGTTAAGGGAAAATCAGCGAGCTGAATCTGAGTTGAGATGAGTAGCAGTTCCCTTTCTTCTAGTTGATAATTGCAACTTCCCCATTTAGAGTACACAAGTATCGGTCATAACAATAAACATCTTGATCATCGATATCAGACTTACAACCGATATATTCATAATATTTTCGTGACTTAAAAGTTCACTAGCTATTTGGGCCAAGGTTTGGCACAAAAATAAACTAAATAGGAAAATTTATTTAGTCACTGTCAAATGGAAGCTAAAGTCTGCTCCGGCACAGCACCACAGAGTTAACAAGCAGAAAGGTATATATAGTACATATCACAGTTCTTTAACTCATCCCAGTCATTTGATATTCTATAGGTACTTCAACCTGTTTCTATTTTGGACCTACAATAAATATCGAGATTATATCTTGGTAAAGTCAGATGATTATGTTTGTGATTCACAGGACTGCCTACACTAATGTGCAAAAATTGGAACGAAAATTACTAAAACTACAAGAAAGTTAATAAAAAAATATAGGGGAGAGATGGCCCTTAAGGGGAAACTTTTATGGTGTAAAATAACATAAATGTTTAAATAAAACTATGGGCCTATGGTATCTTCTTTTACACTATGTTTTGCATTATAAACAAGTTTTAATAATATTTTAAATCCACACTGAGTAATGAAAATAGCCTAATTTTGAAAAAGTTTCTAAAGGATCATTTTATCCTCATCCAAACGTCGAAATGATCCTTCATTTGAAAACTATTTGTTTGCCAGGAGGGGACAGCTCGCGTCACTGAATATGTCGCTTAGAGCTACATATTCGCCCTTCCCGGAATTTCCTGCCACAATTTGGAACCAAGGACGTACCCAGGGGGTTGGTCCAGGGGGTCCAGACCCCCCCCCCAAAAAATTTCAGTTTTTGTTAACAAAATAAGAATGATGACGTCTTTTTGTGAAAAATTCTACCTTTTTCACCGTTTGGACACACTCTGAAATTTTTTTCTGGGTACGTCCCTGTGGAACCTCATCAGATGGTGGGGGACTTCTGAATACTGGCACCCCTCGGAAACTGCTAGCGACCACCGAGAGGACTTTCGAAACCAGTAATTTTTTTTTAATCGGAAAAGTAAAAGATAGAAAGTAAATATAACTATACATAATAACTATACATTTCTTTCAAATTGAGCGCCTTTCAAAAGACAAATCGGATTTTTTTAAAACTAAGTGGGCGTACTTATATTAAATCTTAGACTCTTTGTGTGTGTGTGTGTAAAACATTAGTAGATTTAAAATATATTACAAATGTATTAATTGCTTATTAATTGTAATTCTATAATTTTAAAATATTACTAATTTTAATAAATTACAATTTATATATACTTGTCAATATTTTAGTCATAAAATATTACAGACATACTTAGTATATTTTGTTTCCAAGAAAGATAAAACCCTTTATGCCTCTTAGGTTTGTTAATATCTTTGACAATATATTACTCTTAAGAGACTACTTGACATCATTCAGAATATAAAATAAATGTTTTCTGACTTAAGAAGAAAAACGAAAAGCTTAAGCCCAAAAGATCAGAAAAAACTCATTTATCATAGAACAAGCTCATGTTTTATAACTTCAACAAAGTGGCGGACTGTGAAACATTTATAAAATAAGTCAAAATGTCTGTAAACCAAATAGCGATTTGTCTAAAAATAAATATTGAAGATATTGTTATTCTTTAAAAATGTTATGTAGATCATAAGTTTATGAAAGAAACTTTTGACAAAATATCCAATATCAGAAAAGTACACTATGTTTTACTCAAAAAAATTAAATAAGTAAATAAAAAAATATATAAACTTGTAATCTGATAAATTTCACTTTGAAAAATCTATATTTTAAAGTACTAGATGGCTAAGGCCCCGAGACTCGCTACGCTCGCTTTTCGTATGAGGCATTCGGTCCATAATAAGGTTTATTCGTAAAAAAAGGCATAATTTCAACAAACAAAACCCAGAAGTTGGATCAGATAGACTGTTACCAAGCCAACAGAGCTACACATTGCTTCGTTCTTGCATGTTCCTTGGAACATAAAAATTTAAACTTCGCACTATTTTTAACTATGTGAAACCCATGGAACACCTTGCGTATTATTCAATTATGGCGATTTTTCGTATGTATAGTTAATAATTAGCTCTAAGAAAACAGTACTTCATATGTTTTCTTAGATAAAACAACGGAACAGCTAGGATAGCTTGCTACCAATGGCTACTTTTCGTTATTTGGTAATACTACACATGCTCACAACACTATACTTACTGCTCATGTAAGGTTCCCGGAAAACCGTTATCCATATTTTTATACAGGGTGAATTTAAACTCTTGGACAAAAGTTTAAGAGTTGATAGGGTACATAATAAGGAATCAGAATCACATAGCAATGTGGGGTCGGCAACATCGTCTTCATGTAGCTGTTAATATTTACGTTGGAAAAAGCGCTGAAACAACAGTGCACTTTCCGACCATTGTTCGTCAGAAATTAGTGCATTTTTCTCCGGAAACAGAAGACTAATATTCATAGTTTAAAAATTCTACTTTATTTCATGGATTAAATTTTTGGAGACAAGCCTATTGTTTATGAAACTTGGTTAAGACGAACACTTCAAAACTTTTCACAAAGTGATTATTAACGGGTAAGTGGAATTTGCGTTTTCGACCCCACATTGATATGCGATTCTGATTCCTTATTATGTGTCCTATCACCCCTTAAAAGTTTTCCCAAGAGTTTAGATTCACCCTGTATACATAATCCTTTGCAGACTGGCGTATTAGCACCACGAATATATAATTCGTGGCCAGCGTGGCCAGATGATATACATCTGACCGCGCTGGCTAATATCCAAAGTGTATTATAACTGCTATAATGGCATAGTTAATGCCACCAAATATTTCTACTGGTAGTAAATTCTACAGCTGAACCGAACCGGCTTTAAAATAATCTGCATTTTAATTATTTTTAATTTTCAAGATAGTGGGTTCTAACATGGATTTATTTATACTAACTGGGTTCTTTGGATTCGCGGTTTAGATTCACTCTGCTTGGAAAGATACCATTTAGCCGGATCCTACTTAATGCCAAGATGACGCTTTTAAAATCAGTTACAATTGGTTATTCTGTTTTGGAAAAACTGATAATTGCTAACTCTAAACTCCTGTTGTCTAAGTGAACTTACTGTTTGAAAATTGTCAACTTTGTGTAACACACTTTGAGTTGTTTATTGCATATAATTTTTAATTTGGCGTAAAATTGGTGTAATTCTACTTCATGTTTGTCAATTTCACGGGATTCTACATACTTGGAATTGCTTTTTTGCAAAGGAATGAATGATTTTAAGCCAAATCTAGCAACCATTACGTTTATTTTTTCAGTTTTCATTAATATCTTCTAAAATAATTCGATTTTAGAAATTTAAGTCAGTTTATCAGGTTCCTCGGAATTTTTCAGAATCTGTGGACACCTTAGTCGAAACTCAAATCCTCACGGTTTAGGAGAAGATAGCCGAACAATCTCTTGACAGCGGCGGCGGCGACAGCAGATGTTACTTTTTTTAGAATAGAGAGGTAATTTTGCAGGAGTGAACGTATGCATAGAGTCACGCTGTAGTTTAAAGACGTTTCAAATAATTGATGTTATAAACTGATCATGCTTATAATCGGTTGATTGTTTATGTTTACCGTAAAATAACGCAAAACGCTTCCCGTGCAACTCCTCTAATAAAGGCTTTCCAAGCTTTTCTCGCGCATTTCGTTTGCTCTTAAAATACTGAATTAACGTTTCCTTATAGTGGATTCACACTGGCCGTTCCGTGCAGCTCAGACTCCGCTCTGCACCATCGTTCTTTTCCGTTTAGAAACTTCGGCCCTAAATAAGCTAAGTATTAGTAACCAATGTGTAGCACAGTGGCTAAAGCCACTGACATTAGGAGATGGGTCAAGTGGAGGAACAGGGTTATGTCCTCTTGCTGGGCCGTCGGTCTAGCGGTCTGGATTTTGGGGCGGTTTTCTCCAGATGTAACGGGAATACGTGCTAGATACCCAGAAAAGTCTTCCCCCAAGGCGTTTGTCCTTTCTTTGACGTGGATTTATAAGCGGTACCTCGTGAAGAAGCACACAAATCCGAATACATGTTCCAACAGAACAACATCAACAAATATTAGTAAAAAAATATAGTAAATAATTAACATAAATGAGACAAAAAGAGGAAAAGTTCCATTTTTAAAAGTGGAAGCTTTTTATTGTGGATCCCTAAAAGGCATAAGACAAAAATTTATTCTTGCAAAGGTATGGTATAAATGGATGAGGGTTTTAAAATAAGAAGCTTTTGAGAAAATATAGATATTGCACTTTTGTAAGATATCAAAATTTTTAAATGTTCAAAATGTTTTAAACGCATTTCAGATCTTTCGAATACATATATTAATGTCTAAATCAATGCCTTACAAGCAAATACAACTGCAGTGGAATTCGAATACTTTTCAAAATACTTTGAACCTTTAAAAGTTTTCATCATGCAAAAGTAAAATATCTTTTTTTTTTTTTTTTTCAAAAGTTTTCTTAGTTTTGAAACTTTCATTCATTTATAGCATATCTTTGCAAGAATGAATTTTTATTTTATGCCTTTTAAGTTTCCACATAAAAAGCTTCTACTAAAAAAATTATTTTTACTTAATTTTAATTTTTTGCATCTTAGTTACAAATAAAATGCAAGTTGTATATAATAGTTCTATACTACACAAGTTCTATAAAAGTTACATTCTACACAAGTTCTATAAAAGTTGTTTTATGAAAATTTCTTATAAGTATCGTAAAATTCGACCATTAAACTATGGATTTCCTCCGCCTGAAATCCAACCCGGGTCTCCTGAACGAGAGCCAGGTACCCTAACTAGTAGACCAAATGTGGCCTATCAAGGATTTCAATGCTTCTAACTTCTGTGAAGGGGAGGCGCCTTGTTTCTAAGCGTGGCACAATGACGGAAAGACGAAATACAATCGCATTAAAAGCCTCTAAAAAATATCGAAATCCATCATCCTAAATTTTTTAAGTAATGATTCAATACTGTAAAATTTGGACTTGTTGAGTCATTGCATATTATAGAGCAATCATTTGTAACAAGTATTTTCTCTACAACATAAGGCAAAATAATAGAGCAAAATAAATTGAAAATGTCTTCACTTGGAAAGATAAATTAAAAAATATTTCAAAAGTTTTTCATTAGTGCATTTACCTTGTTACACTTAAACATTTCAGAGAACACGTAATGCTTGCAGACGCAAAATTTCTTTTTTTCTGTAATTATACTTGACAAACAACCACGAACAGGAGATATTAGAAATTTATCAAAGTAAACTCATAAAAATGTGTGGGAGGTTATTAAGAGCAACAAAAGCTACCTTCAGAAACCGCAGCTGCTGTAGACTACAAAAGTCGTAAAAACTTTGAATATTATAGATGCTGTAAAAGTTATTGTAGAAGAAATATTTACGGAAAGAATGGTAGAAATATTAGAACTGATATTCTTAAGTTAAATGCAAATTCAGCTACATATTTAAAGTAAAAAGAGTTTTAAATATAAAGAAATAAACTTAGTGTTATAGATAAACGTAATTTTATACAATTTAAGGAAATGCAACCTGTTTCAAAACTGAGTAAATAATTTTAAATGATAAAGTACAGATTGATGCGATTTTCCTATATTAGTATTTGAAGTATTTAACTTAAATTGTTTCCTATACAATGTCAGTGCTCTTAAAGTACTTAAAATCAAACAGTTTGGAGAAAGTTTATAGGACAATTATATTCAATATTTTTGTGAACTCTGACTGTTGAAGTTGCTTGTTATTGGGGATTTTGTAAGGGGTTTCAATATAAAATCCGCAAGTTGGAATAAATGTGGAAAATAACAGTATAAATGCGACAGGTGAATCGAAAGTTTTTCTAAGAAGACTCATGTTTCATTTGCATTATCTTAAAAAAAAACCCTCTTAATAAAGGTTATTTGTTATTGAAGAGTTTAAATCTTATTTTCCTCTGCAAACATTTAAAAATATTTTCTAGTCGGCTAAGCCAAAAACAGCTCTCTTTAATTATTATATTTATACTTACTTAAAACACCGGACAATGTGCAAAAAAAATTAAGTCATGGATGTATTATAGAGGATGAGTGGTAATGTACAATCCACTTTCTTTTCAACCGACCACATTTCTAAAAATTTTGTTGTACTCAATTTCACTTACACCAATTGCTTATGTAAATTACAATACACCACAGCCCCATCCCCTAACGCTCTAAAAGAACCAAAAACAATGCTGTGTAGAAAATGAAAATAATACCTCCTTCAAGAAGTGAAAGTCATAAGTAATGCCTTAGTAATTTTTATCTTTATTATTTTTATAATGAAATTTCATAGTAGAATATGGTTTCGTAATATATATATATAATTATTTTATTTGGAAAACAGTAGTTGAGAGGTGAAACAGATCATGTTACAGATTGCCAGGTGACAACAAAATACAGCAACATAAATTTCATTGTCTCAGTATATGAAGTGCAGTTTCACATAGGAGCACCACTGTGTAGGGCAACAATAGAATTGTAGGGAAAATAATAGAATTGGACATACGGTCCCTTAATCCAGCACGCACCATGATGCACATGCATACTTTATGAAATTCTCTTCATCCAAAACCATGGCGTACATGTGTACATCCTTAATGTATTTTAGTGCATTTTGTGTGACTGCTGCTCCGTTATTACACTAAAAGTTATGTTTTGGTTACGTATGTAAGTTGTATCATATGTTGATTTATTTGTTATTTTTCATCCACTAGATGGCGATAGTTGTACATCGAATTGACAAGAAATTTAGTAGTTTTGAGTATCATTAATGCTAAAGAAATGTGGTGTTCGAGAGTTTCATGTTTGCTTATTACTGTATTAGCTGGTATTTTTAAAGCTATTTACACGAACAAGTTTTGAAACATACTGATTCTAATGAAAATAAAATCTATGCATTCTCTTCTAATTTTTGAAGTTTGTCCTAATAATTCTTAAACAGTAAAAGAAACATTTATAATCCAAAAAATAATTGTAATTGCTATATTTGAACTTTTGTAGCTTATATTTCTTTTAATTGAAACTCAGACTTATTTTATGCTAGTGCCTGTTGAAGAAGCTTGTTATGGTGGATTTTGTAAGGAGTTCCAACATAAAATCCCCAAAAGAAATACGAAAAATAACAGTATAAATATGACAGGTGAGGGGAGAGTTTAAAAAGACTCATGTTATATTATTTGCATTACCTTAAAAAATTTATTTATTAATGTAAACATTATGCCTTCACATTAAAAATTTCACTTTATGAGCATCTTTCTTCAATGCGCTATAACTACTACACTATTAGTCATAAATAAATGAGAGTTTCATTTAGAATAAGTGAAACATGTAGGTTTAAAATTCAGGTGAAAAGATAGAGTCCCTATTAACCTTCCGAAACTTCTGTTCGTAAGACAAATATTAATATCTATAATAATAGCTTTCATTTGCCGAAATAACCCGGAATTTTTCTTTTCTCACGTCAATTAAAACTCAATACATCCTTTGATTTCTTTTTTCGAACCGTACGTAAATTATTAAATTGTAAAACGATGGTACTGCGGAAGCCTGTTTCATATCTAAGTCTCAAAGCAAACATTTATTTACATGTCATTCTATTCACGCATATTAATAATAATTTCTACTATTGAAATTGTGAATCAAACATTTAAGGATAATAGGAAACTGTGTTTCGGCAAAATAATGTATCCTTCTAAAGTGAGTTTCAGTTTTTAAAGCGTTCGTAAATATTTACTTAAAATTTGAATGTAATTCGAGCATATTTATAATCGCTAATTTCTCGGGCGGTAGAACAAAGGCTTCTACAATCAGTGGAGATGAGAGATGGTTAAGTAAGTTAAATTAATTTATCTTATACATTTTAGTTACAGTATGGATTGCATTATATTCAGAATATAACAATTTTAACCG
Source organism: Cheiracanthium punctorium (assembly GCA_038373885.1). NCBI lineage: Eukaryota > Metazoa > Arthropoda > Arachnida > Araneae > Cheiracanthiidae > Cheiracanthium > Cheiracanthium punctorium. The sequence goes on from JAWZYV010007652.1 coordinate 403,306, forward strand.
CATAAAACATGTTTTAAAAAGTAAAGCTTATGGTTAAAGTCGGTTTTGAGGTAGTAAATTGTTTTCTCAAATATTTCATGAATTCATTGTTAACGGAAATTTCTCTTTATTTCTTTATTTTCTGTAATCTATAAAAAATAACTATTTTTAATTTTTTAAAGTACTAAAATCCAGTCTTTTGAATACCTAAAATTTAAAATTATTAATAATGCCTAAAGCTTGAAAGGAACACCAAAATTTATTATTTAATTCAGAATTTAATTATTCTTAATCCAATTTTTTATAAATAAATGTTGATAGAAGTCGTTAGAAGAAAGTTATGCGTTAGAAAAAAGAATTTTAAAAAAGACTTAAAAATTAAGGAAATAAACAGGAAACATATTTGGATTACTATTATTACACTCCATAGACAGCCATATTTTAATTCCGGATGGAAACAATTTAAATGAGCATTTGATGGAGGCTATTATTTTAGGAAAACATGTAATATAGTAAGTACGAACAGTCAAAAAGATGCAATTAACGCACAACAAAAATTCAGGCATTTTCTCCTTAAGCTTTACTATGCACTCTTAGAAAACCTTTAAGAATTATTAAACAGTCATAAAAATATAAACATGCATTGCTTCCCAACATATTACAAAATAGATGACATCTGTGCTAATTATAAATGCAATTTTTGACTTCTTTTCTATCAACAAAAAAAAGGCATACGGTAAAAATAGTGTTTTCTTTGTATGATTGCATATTAAAGTTCTTGAAAACACGTTGCAATTTTTTTTCTCAGAACTAATTTCTTTCTTTCTAAGAATAAAAAAGGGTGTAGTTTTATTCGAGAGCAGCCTTGAGACTCAGATGCGGAATATACGAGAGCTTTTGAATCTAATAATTTTTAAAACTTTTAAAAAGTCTACCTTGAGATTTTCTGTGAGTTCATAATAAAGAATTTTTTTTCCTTATAAACGAATTTACTTTCACTTTATAAAATATAAATAGCATCATGTTTCTTAGCCCCTTGTAGTAACAAGGGGCTACATTTATAATAATGAAAACATTCGGGATATAAGATTAGAAAAAAAAAATACAGCCCCTGGAAACTTCTAAGAACAGTACAGCTTTAAATTCCTTCACTCCCGTTTAAATTCCAACACACATAAACTTGCACTAAGCGAAAATGCCTCGGCTTTTATTTTCCAAAATGTATTTTTGTTTCAAGAATCTTATTGCTTTTTAGGAACAAAATACATTTCACCCACGCACATAACATAAAATGCTACGAAGAATCGATTATCCTTTAAATCAGGGGGAGCTAAGATTTTTATTTAAACGATTTTATTTTATCATGAAGCGGAATGTGTTTTATTGCAGTTTCTAATGTGTTCGATTGATAACTGTAAATTGTTCTTCATTTCCAAATTTCAAAATAGTACTTCATAAAATATTTTTATTTTCTGTAAACAGCTCCACACGACTTTTCAAACCGAAATCTCATTTCAATAAAATTCTATTACGATTTGCAACTGTACCGCGATTTTGAGTACTTTCGATCTCAAAATTAGATATCTGAAACAATGTAACGATATAAAAATCAAACGGGGAAAGTTATTTCTAATAAATGATACTGATTACTGAAGCAGTTATAGTATCCGTTAAGGGAAACCCAAAAGCATGATGTTCCAAAATTACAGGAAAAAAAGCTGAAAATTCCAATCTTGTTGTTTAATAGGATTATTGAATTGAAACTTTTTTATTAAAATTAATCTCTTCTTTTAAAAACGTTCAAAAATATTATACTGAATGAAATTGACATTGTTTTACTATAAATTGTTGATTCACTTTCCTAAAACTCATGAAAACCATCGCGAAAACTTTCCAGCATTTGAACAACAGTTATTCGTGCAGTTTTTTTTAAATTATCCATATTTCATTATATGGTCTTGTGTTCAGGTCATTAGGTACTTTCGTGATGTCTTTGTGTTATACTTCCTTTCCATTGAAAATTAATAAATTACATTACAAAAACAGTCAAAAATGTTATAATGCACTTGAAATGTTTTTATTTCCAAAGGCGGGGAATACAAACAAATAATACAAAAGAAATACAGTAAACATCAAAACACAAGAAGAAGACCAAAGTCATATCCCCAAGTCTCCTTTCCTTTTTCATTTCAGTTGTACTTTATTAGTTTCTTAAGCTTACTTCTCATTTCTTTTCTATCTTTCTCTTCTTTAGTCTTTCTTTTTCTATCTTATTATTTTGTAACCATTAGGGTGCTGGAAATACAGAGGCAGTCACTTGTGGTAAAAGTCTCTATATTCGTGTATTGTGTTTGTCCCATAAAAGATCATTGGATTGGAGGTATATGCAGGCCTCGTTTGCCAAGTGAAAACCTCAAGAACAATTAAACCAAACCAAACCAATCATCGCCCCAAAAGCTCTCTCGCACGCCATTACCTTGCGGTTTCAGAGTCGTGTCCTGCATTGATGGAGGTGTTTACGATTTATAAGCTATTTAGAATCGCATAGACGACAGTAAGGATGGTCAAATATACGTAAACGATACAAATATTCTTCCAAGCCGTCATGGCCCGTTAAGAGTCAAAAGTTTCACTGCATTTCGACGAGACTTAGTTTCCAGCTCTCCTCCTGTGATCCATACGGGATATAGATCACACCTCCCTCCAATTTTTAGTCTTTCTACTTTCTAGTAGCCGATTAAATGTCCGAATTTCCGATATGTTCTTTAGATAGAGTTTTAACGAATTGTAGGGTAGCCCAGAATAATTTAGTTGAAGCAACTGAGCAGCCTTTCCAGCAAGGAAATGAGCTTGCTCGTTCGTTACCATACATGCACACAGTGGCTAGGTATCCACTGGATGATTCCTCTTTTGTTCTTCTGAACTAAGAGTATGATGAGTGCCCAGCACTGGAGTATTTCATGCGAAAAGCTGTTTCCTAATTTGACATATGGATTGTAAACGAGTTGCGCTAAAGGAATGCTTTTAAAAAAGTTTAATTTGAAAAATGCCTACTAGGTCCCACTTTGTGAAGGTGAATTCAGCTTAGAAAATGGCACAAAGTAGTCAATGAATGCTCAAAAACTATTGAATAAATGTTGGTATTGTTTGTACATTTTGAATTAGTTATTTCCATTATTAAATTTGCTGGGTTTTTTTTTCCTGCAAAGCACCATCTAGTGAAATCATCTGGTATATTTGGGACTAAATTTTTTTTTCGAAATTCCTTCAATGCAACTCATGCATATATAGTTTCTGTACCAAATATATCTGTACCATCCGTATTTTCGTGTTAGCTATATAATTCTGTTTAGAGGAGAAGTTTAACTATAGCCACCCTGTTCATATAGGGTGTCCAGTGCTAACGGTGCCCAATGGCTATTTCCTAAACCGTTAGTCAGAGACGCATAGTTCCAATTACAAAAATGCTTTAAATTATATAATCTATTATACCCTAAACAATCAAAGATAATAAATCAATTACTATAAAATTTATGAAATTTAAATTTTTAAACGGTCCCCATATTCTACCAGTTATATTTAGAAATTTGTTTTTCATGAACAATAAAAAAAAATCGTCCTTCTACGACCAAAATTCAAAGAGTTACAGCTGCTTAAAGTTAGAGCACTTTTTGAGCAGCAAAATAGAGGTGTTATACAAATATGAATTTGAGAAAAATTAATGTACATGGTTTTGAGATTTGTAATATTGTTTGGCAATTTCACAGAATTCACGCAGTTTTCATAGCGAGCTACGAAAAGCAAACAAAGGGAACAGTGTCCCTGACAGAAAATTAACACAGAGCGATGCAGTGAAAACTCAAAACTGAACTGCTCGGACATGATCGAAAAACAATCGAGAGGAACTGTTTTTCACAGAAAATCAACGCATAGCGACATGGCTCTAAGACCATTCACACAGAACACAACAGAACTCTGGAGCGACAGGCTTTTCTATACTTTTCTACTGACGTTTCGAGAACATTCAACGAATTTCGTCTAATAACACATTCCAGTAAAGTCTCCATTTGATTGCGTAATACTAATGTAATGCGTAATACCTATGCAGAAAAGCAAACTTTACAAGCCCCATTTACAAAATCACTCCAAATGTCGAACGAAGGTGGCGGATTTTTTGTGAAATATACCCATATTTGGCGCCAAATATAAGTTTCCAAAACTAAAGTCAGCTAAAAGATACCGCCAATATTTGACGATAAATCACCAAACGCGATGTTAAACAATGGGAGAACCCTAAAACTTCCCATCCCGCGTTCCAGTTACCGATTTTCATGCAACAAAATCCAAATTTTAATTGTTCGAAACGCAGAATACGAATTTTAGCCTAAATTTAATTCCCTAAGGGAAGATTACTCCTGTAAATTAAGAACAATATGTAATATACGTAATTATGTATATGCATCACATCACGCAGGACAAAACTATTAACATGCTAATTAACATTGTAATAAAATTTCTAAAATGCCAAGAAATTGCAGAAAAGATATACCAATATCAGACAAATTGTTTCATTTAATTGAAAAAAAGTCAATGTATAACACGAACAGGTTAATTTCTATTAGCTGTGTAAGTTTTTGATACAAAATAATTTTAATTCTATTTTTCCCCTAAAACGAAATATCTCTTGCAACTCCCAAATTTTAGTAAAACTGATTAAACTGAACACTGTATTAAGAAAGAGAATTTGAAATTATTTCTTATTATCCCAGTAATTAGTATTAACTTCTTAATGATTGAAAAAACGTTAAGTAAAAGGAAATTATGTAGTCCTACTGATATATCCCATTCATTTGGAATTCTATTAACGAATCCTTTAGGGTCTAAAACAAACTTGCTCCTTAACATCCAATCATCCATTGACAAAATATTGCCTTCAAAACCTTTTTCCTATTACTGATGTTTCAAAAACCATCTTAAACTAATCTCAACAAAAATTTCGCTAATCATAGCTTCCTCTCCTTCCCGTTTACACAAAGGGAGTCCATCTTTATATACTAAAAGAAGTTCTCTTTACAGCATCATTATCGCGTCTATAATAAGATGGAAGGGAGCATTTTATCGATTGTTAGAAAGGCGGATGATCTTCGATCCAACTTTATATTTTTGCTTTTACTTGAATTCTTTTCGTGACTCCACAACCATTTTGAAAAAAAAAAACTTTATTTTTATTTTTCTCTGATATCACTGCTTTGTGGAATCCATAAACATGAACGATTTAGTTCAGGGTATTTTTTTGTAACGTGCAAAAACGGCCCCTTTGTAAAGGATAAAAGAATGTGCATGTAAGCAACTGCAGGTTAGGAATATATTTGAATAATATCACAATCCGTAGAGTTTTAATATGTAAATTTCACTCACGAAAATATTTGAGAAGAATTTGTTATTCACATCGGTTTGCTAATTGTACTTGTTGTTGTTTCAAATGCCCTCTGGTGATGGGCGAAAGCATTCTTCACGGACTTTCATTTAAATGAACCCCTGTCGGAGTCTCCTAATTTCTAACCAATTCCAGATAAGAGGCCTAGCACCTGAAATCGGGAGCCCCGTAGTTATCGTTTGAACATGCAGGACATTGGAGCCACGAACAGATTTTACGTGCACCAACTTCCATTACACGGTCCCACATCAGTTTAGCCGACAAAGGAGTTCACCCTCCCAAACACTAGACAAGCTGGTACTGCTTCACTTTCCGTGTTCTTACAGGGATGGATTATTGTTCTTAAAATTACTTAAGTGAGAAACACGTCTCACTAAATTATGGTTCCACCTAAAGGGTGTAGTTAAAAAATGATATTTACAAAATACAAATTTTTAACATAAGCCCTATTATAGCAACGTGACCAGAAAGCAACGGTGAAGCAAAGCGACCGTCATAATTTAGTAACTGGTATTTATTGTAATGTAAAAGAATAGTCACTGTGCAAAATGTATGTGTGCCCCTTTTGACGACACACAGTAACCCCACATTGTAGTCGTAAGGTGACTATGCATTATAGTCACAATATTATCACGTAGTGCTCAAAATGCGACGACAAAGGAAAAAAGAAGTATAGTTGCCCCCGTATGCAGCGCATGTCCAAAACTGCTTCCACGGGATAACTGAACCGGTGAGAAAAAAAGTGATAAACTATCTACTTTTTGTCCGTTGAATACTGACAAGGGGAAGGCACGACCTCAGAAATTCATTTCGGGACGAAAATCCGTATAACAGTATTCATTTACGGTATTCACCCCTTAATATGATAGCATCCAATGGGGAGTCAATTCCAAGAAAAAAGCCTTTGAAAATTTCAACTTAGCTTATGTGCTAATAAATACCATCAACCGGCTGAGGCCAAAGAGCTCAATCGGTAACAAACTTGCAAGCTTTGAGGCTTACACTCGACAGTTTTTTTTTTCTGTAATTCCTTTAATTAAATTTTACATTGAAATTAATCTATTATTTACAAACGTCAATCCCTTTATTTTGTTTAGGTAAAAAGGCTTATTAAATGTTAAATTTTATTTAAAATTGTACTTTTCAAAATAAATAACTAATAGTTATGTTAATAATACTTGTGAAAAGTAAGTGCAAATACTTATTCATATTAATCATTATATGTCATTGAAAATCATTAAAATCTAATTGAAAATTTTTAATTATTTTGTATATCTGGGCATAAAATTTTCTTTTGGATTCCACTAAACCGGTTCTGGTCAACGAATATTCAAATGAATGTCAGAGAACATTTGTTTTCCTAAAGAATGTTCCCAAGGAATGAGGAACCAAGGATAACAGATTTTGTTTTCCACAACATTGTATACAATTTTCAGACAGTTTTACTTCTGTTATTACAGAATAATCTCTGGGCCAACCTTCAATTTATTTCTGGATTTCGTAAGGTTTTCAGTTTCTGAATTTCTTCAATATGTTCAAAACCTTACGTGGGAAAAAGACCATTTTCTTTATCTCATCTTTTTTTGGGGAAGTCAAACAAAACATTAAATTTACAATGAAACTTTCCAGTATGACAATGAATTGTCTACTTGTTCGATTAAAATTATTTCTCCAAAATTTAATCATATTGTTCAACCTTGTGACATTTATTTTTAGAGACAGCTAAAAAGTATGCGTATTACATTCTGCTTGAAATAGATAAATGTGTCTAAATTGCCATAGTTTTCAATTTATTGGAATTCTTTTTAATGTCCCCGTGAGAAACCTATAAAACCTAAAAAAATAATAAATACATACACTATTTTCGATTGAAGGTCTTAGTTCGTAATCATTAATATCATATATTAGTTTTGTTTTCTTTGAAACCGATTAAACCCCACCACAGCCAATCGGATAAGAAACTTAAAATGATTGATGGCTGAAGTGTGAAGTTCCAGCGTTCGGACGTGGTCTATCGCGCAGCTGTCGATCTAACGGTCTGGAATTTCAGTCGATTTTCTTTAGATGTAACGTGAATACTCATTAGAACCCCTCAAAAAGTCTTCCGACCTAAGTCCCCTCCCCATCCTTGGCAGATAGCCCTGCGTAGCTTAGCCATAATACGACACAACACACAACAGAATTCTTTAAAGAACGACTGCCCATAGAGGGCATATATTGGAATTCTTTTGCGTGCTCCAGTAAAAAAAAACACAGAACTTTAACTCCTGAGTACACCATTTTTGATATACTTCATGGTCATCGATTCTTTGCTGGTCCTCAAAGTTTCACATTAATTTCATATCTGGAAATATGAAAATTGAATTACAATATTCTATTGCATTGATATATACACACATACATACAGCTTAAAGTAATAAACGCGTGTTAAAAATATGCAATCCTTACTTATATTTTGCTGTTTAGAAATCCTATCGGTACAAGTTGAGAGAGAGTTACATTTCCTCATTATTGAAGTATTATTATTTTTTTTAACGTCATAGAATTTTTTGTTATATTGTTAAATACGTAAACCTTATATATCTTCACCGAAATTCTGTCTAGTATGCAAAAAAAAGAAGGAAGAAAAAGAAATAATTTGAACTGTATGATGAAAAATCCTTTTTACAGCATCCCCATTGCTCTAATAAGATCACTTGGAAGCATTTTATCGATTGTTAAAAAGATCAATGATCATCGATTGAATTTTATATTTTTGCTTTCACGTAATTTTTTTCTTGGCTTTACAATTTTTTGAAAAGAAAATAATATATATATATTTACGTAACATATCTTTACATATATTTAACATATATTTACGTAAAAACTTGCAGTTTTAATAATTGAAAATTATTCTTCGAAAATAGATTGCTTGGGGCAAATTATATTTCTTTCGCTCACTCAATGTTTCCATAAAAATTCGGAAATATAAGAAGAGTAATAATCTAGAAAAAAAGTGACACCGATTTTCATATAACAGATTTAAAGAAAATTTCGAAAACATTTGAAAATAACCGTGTATTATCTTCATACCTGAGCAAATTTTCAGGATGGAAGAACTAATGCAGTGAAGTACCATTTCTTAAGTAGATAATTACCAAAATTCTAGTAAAAGCTGGAAAACAGATCGACATTTAGATTTTAATGCAAAAAATTGAGACTTTTATTATGAACGTATATAAAATGGTCTGCATATTTTGATAACTGTTCACAGTTATTAAAAAGGGAAAGTTTGGTTCAGTAGTTTATTTTTCATTTTAAGACTCGCCAACATCGCTGAAAAGTGCTTACGTCTGTCTTTCTGTTCGTTCCTGTCCGAGCTACCGTAAATATGCATCAATTACTACGAAATTTATATAATATGTTATTCCTAGACCGTACTATGTATCCTCTTGAAAGTGGTATGTTTGGCATTTATAATGCTTCTACGGAAGCAACCAAAAATAGAACCAATTCATTACACTCTATGGGTAGTCATTCTTTAAAACGCATTTAAAAGATATCTGGCTATTTCAAACAAAAGAAAATTGTTGCATGTTATTAAGAATTACAGAATGTTGCTGCGCATCAAAAATAGCCAGTCTATGGAGTACTTATACTTCTATAACAGAACCCAAGTTCAGTACATTACAATCTAAGACATTTCAAGCACAATACAATAAGTATATAAATGTTTTTACTAGATTTTCTTTAGGGTCTCGCAAAATGACATTAATAATGATGTAATTTTTTTTTGTATTTTTCCCCTTCTTTTCTTTTCTTTTCTTTTTTTTTAAGGTTATCCCCATAATCTCTCCAAGTTGGACGATGGTACATCCTCAAATCTGGTGAAAAATACTGTTGTTTTGGAAAGTGTTCTATAATTATTTATTTTCTTGTTTTAAATAACCGCAATTTTTGCTATATCTTTTTATTTGGCTTTACTAAATCTTAAGCCGATCGGTCTGACAGAGAAAATTTGTATAAAATCCACAAATATATTTTATAAACAGTCTAATTTTTAGGTACATATAAATTAATGCTCGTTATCAACTATGGGGAGCGACAAACAAATGCTCTATGAGAAAATTGTGTCCGATTGTATTATTACTGAACTTAATTGAACCCATATTAAATTAATACCATTCAATGAACGATGCAATTTTCATAGATTATTTTAGATATGTGGAATTCGTGACTAAGCATCTCACAAATTCTATTATAATGCCAGTCTAAGCCTTTGTATAATGTGCGTACCTTAAGTTCAGCGTAATGCGTAAGCTTTGGTTAATGATCCATTAACCGCACAATAGCAAAGGGCTGCCGCAGCATCAGTCACTGTATAATTAACTTAATATCGGTAATCCGTTACGTAGAAGAAATTATAGCACAGAATAACAGTTCGCGCTTAGAATGTGTTACATTGCTGGCGAAATGTGCCTCTTAAAATATCATTATTCTAAACCAATTTTAACAAAAGAAATGAATCTTGAATTGTTAACCTTAAAACTGATATAAGTGATTCATTAAAGGAAAAAAGTTATTTCGATACATTGTAATTCAATTTCTTTCATGGGTGGGGCATATTTTAATCTACTGACTTGAGCGTTATTCTTCCAATTAGAAAATGTTTTCTAATGACTTTATACTATAAAAGTTTGGATGAACTGTCAATTAAAACTAATTTTTTAAACTTTTTAAAATTAGGTGATCGTAAAATTAAGTAACGGTAGAGTGCAAATCCGTAAATAAACCAGACTCTGAGCACAAATGACTGGAGTATATCTTTTCAGACCTTTATTTAAAGAAACTACTGTTTAAAAGATTTTAACAGTTGGCTGGTGGCATACGGTAGACAAAGTTAACTTGTTTTGGTTAACAAGATACAAGATGCAACCTCATGGAAGCAGCTTGACATCTTGGTTTAGAGCTACTATTTCCCAGAGATTCTATTTTTAACATCTTATGTCTACGTATTATACTTTTACAATGTTTAAGGCTTTACTCACACTCATTTCTTTTTAAGGTTATCGGAAGATTTTAATAGTTTTGTAACAGTCTTGATTCGTTTTGGTTAACAAATGTTTCAAGTAGTGTAAAATATCCAAAAGCTCACAGAACAAAATTGGTGAAAACAGAGGTAAGCGAAAGAAACGGACACCAAATGAACCGTCAAGAGAATTTGGCATTGCATGGAATTCATAGAGCGGTAGGAATAAACAATATTCGTAATTTTAAAAACCGAACCCTCCAAACGATAACGAAAGAAATACTTAATGCCAAAAGGTTTTTTAGAGGAAATCGTGAGAATATATTGTATAATCGTGAAAAGAGGGATTTATTTTTACATGTTCAAGAGTTAGTGACAGATACATACGACAAAGAACTATTGTGTGATTATGGAAAAGTCAAACTTACTTTAAACGGAAACAAATAACAAACAGAAAATATTAAAATAAAAAAGTAATTACTAATATTAAAAAGTGATATCCAAATAAGTGATTAAAATATCAATTAATTAAAAATACGTGATAACCTGCACGACAGATATGCTATTACTTTTCAGGACAAACTATTCATAAGAGAACGGATACTTTGAAAAATACTGGAAACAAATAATTTTTATAACCTGAGCCTGTATACAAAAAAATTCTAACTATAAAAATAAAGACAGATTTTCCAAAAGTAATTTATAGTAAACTGCATACATGTAAATTTTATATTAATCGAACTATTCTACTTTGAATTTTTAAATATATATAAAAAATAACGATCAATTCTTAAATTTTAAAAATATAAATTAAGTAAATATTAAATAAAAGTAAACTCGACTGTTCGAGCCTCGTCAGGAGGAGACCCCCCTTAACCCCCCTAATTTTTTAGTTTCATTATTGCCATATTAAAACGATATTAATTGACTATGTCATTTTGTCTCTCATCTTTCGTGTATTTCTCCTGATAACCCTATGTTAAAATTTTTATGATTGTAACCTATTTATGGAAAAATTCATGTGATGCATATTCTACAGCTTGCGAAATATTGTAACAATAGATTAAAGCTGTTGTGAACTAATAGTATTTAAATTTATGTAAAAAATACATATGATGCATATTCTACAGCTTACGAAATATTGTAAAAATACATTAAAGCTGTTGTGGACTAATAGTATTTAAATATAAATGTAACCTTACGGAGATTATAGAAATCGGTTGTTTACGTAACACATACTAACATTTTATTTTATCTACACATTGTTGCCACATTCTCATATAACATTTACAAAACGGATGAAATTTTTAAACAATCATTTTATCAAATAGATGCAACCTTACGGAGCTTATAGAAGTCGGTGGTTTACATAACACATACTAACATTTTCAGCGGACATTTATTTTACTTTTAAGTCGCATTTTCGTAACGCATTTTCGTGTCTCATTTTTATGTCACTTTTCAATAAAGGGGGGTGAAAGATAAAATGACATAGTCATTAATATATATTTCTAGTCTTCTCTCCTGCCATATATCATTTTTTTTGTATTAATGTGTCGCAAGCATGCAATTGAGCTTGAAAATCTGTGACGCCCTTTTTCTTTTATACATGTTTTGGTATTCGAAATCGAGCCGTTGAAAGTGATATTTAATACAATTTGTGTAAGACCACATATTTAATGAAAATAATCGAATTCTTAAGCGGCAAAAAATTCATATTTTAATCTCCAAAAACTTGATAAATATTTTAGCGTATTTACCCACGTATACGTCGATCCCGTGTATAAGTCGACCCCCACTTTTCTGATTGAGAAATTTGATTTTTTTCTAAATCCCTCGTATAAGTCGACCCACCACTTTCCACCTTATTGAGAAACTTTAATTTTTACTTCCTTGTACGTAGTATAAGGAAGTAATGTGATCCCGAAAAATTTTGGGGGCCAAATTTCGACGAAAAAACCGATTTTGACTAACTCTAAATTTAATTTAAAAACTTTTTTCGATGCATATCATCGTAAGCTAGCATGCACGATCATATAAACGCGTCTGCAACTCATTTTGACTAGCGGCGAGTTTATTGTGGCCAGTTTTTCCATGCCGTCTGTACGTACGTACGTACGTATGTATGTAACTCGCATATCTCAAAAACTATTGGTCGTAGAATGTTGAGATTTGATATTTAGGATTGTTCTATGATATAGTTGTGCACCTCCCCTTTTGGTCGCAATCGAATGGATAGTTTGTGTACAGGACCGCCCAAAAGATTCGAAATACATTACGCTCTATGGGCCGAAATTCATTAAACTCGCATATCTCAAAAACTATTAGGTGTAGAATGTCGAAACTTCATATTTTGGATAGTTGTAACATCTAGTTGTGCACCTCCCCTTTTGGTTCCATTCGACTGGATAGTTTATCTACAGGACCTCCCAAAAGATTCGAAATACATTAAGCTCTATGGAGCGAAATTCATTAAACTCGCATATCTCAAAAACTATTGGTCGTAGAATGTTGAAACTTTATATTTAGGATTGCTGTAACATCTAGTTGTGCACCTCCCCTTTCGTTTCCAGTCGACTGGATAGTTTATCTGCAGGACCGCCCAAAAGATTCGAAATACATTACGCTCTATGGGCCGAAATTCATTAAACTGGCATATCTCAAAAACTATTAGGCGTAGAATGTTGAAACTTTATATTTAGGATTGTTGTAACATCTACTTGTGCCGCTCCCCTTTCGGTTCGATATGACTGCATATTTTATCTACAGGGCGGCTCAAAAGATTCGAAATACATTACGCTCTATGGGCCGAAATTCATCACAGCGTATTTTAGTGGTATTGGGCTATTTCAAACGACTCAGATGTGATATGCTGTTAAAGAGTTACAAAATGATTTTCTCCATTAAAAAAAGTGTCTTTATCATTTATAGTGCTGTTACAGTAACACTCAAAAGATTTCCAATACATTACGGTCAATGGCAATTTTAGGGGCATTCATCCATTTCAAGCACAATACCGTCCTACCACATAAGTTAGGTAATGGTCCGACCACGGTCACGTGCCTCCCTCAAGAACTACGCCAAAAGTCGCCAAGCTTGGCGACTTTTGGTGTACGTGTGTGCGTATTTAACTCTCAAATCTCAAAAACTATTATGAAATTTCATATATAAGATTGTTGTAACATCTAGTTGTGCATATCGATTTTTGGTTCCAATGTACTGGAGAGTTTATTTACAGGACCACCGAAAAGAATTTCATTACTTTAATGTGTATGGACATATTCAATATAATACAACTGTAGACAGTCATTGTTTGTCCATGCCCAAACTCGCCGTCTGTCGTCGACCTTGGCGAGTTTTGCCGAAATATCGCCAAATTTGGCGATAGTCGGTCATTTGGTCCATGCCCAAAGTATCGCCATTTGTCATCGTTCTTGGCGAGTTTTGGCAAAATGTCGCCAAATTTGGCGATAATATGCCATTGTTTGGTCCATGCTTAAAATCTCGCCATGTGCCGTCGACTGGACGAGTTTCGCTGAAATATCGCCAAATTTGGCGCCAAAAATTATTTCGTATTTGTATAACTCTTAAAACTTTAACCCGTAGAATTTTGAACTTTTGTATTTAGAACTATTGTAATATCTAACTGTTTTCAATATCTTTTTTGACAGCAATCGACTGGGAATTTATTTACAGGGTGAGCCAAATGACTTTATAGTCGCCTTTATAATCCCCTTTCCATTGCCTTTATAATCCCCTTTCCTTTATACATTGAGGTGTATGGATGCATTCAATTCATTGAAAGTCTGTGGTCAATGACTACTTTGGCTATGCCCAAAATCTCGCAAACTATCTCAAGCTTGTCGGCTTTTGGTGAAATATTGCCAAATAAAATGTCAGAAGGAAATCTTTCAAACCTAACTCAGCTTGGCGATATCGAAATATTTGGCTAGAAATCGCTAAACCTTACTATTACTGATATTTTATCTCTTTCAAACAAATAAGTTTATAGGAAGGGCGTCGAAAATAACTTTGATTTAATAGACGTGCAAGGAAGTCATGTGTTGTACACATCAGATTTTTTTAAAATACATTTATTCAAAATCATATGAAAAATATGAAAGTACAAAATATACAATAATAACGATAATAATATGCAAAAGTAGTATACAAAATTAAACTGAAAATAATGAATAATAATAATAGGACGCTACTGATAATATGATATCGTAAAGTACTAATATACAAAGTTAAACTGATTCAAGATCCGATTCAGTATCGTACTCTTCAAACAATTCCCAAAATTCCTTCGTCGTCATCGGCTCATCATGATATACGTACTGGGTTAGGATCCCTTAGAAAGACCTCCACCGGGGCACCCTACCCTTCGGCCTAGGGCCCATGTGTAGCTATTTGGCCCTAATCCCACAACAACAGCAACATGATACACGTTTTCAATCTCTGTATCGCTGCTTTCTTGATGGTATGGAAATCAACCTTAAACGACGTCATTGTGTTATGGAATGAGGGAAGGGAACAATTGTCTTTTAAAAGGTTATTTTTGACTTCTGATTTAAAAAAAAAAGAAATTAAAAATTAAGGATCCTCGTATAAGTCAACCCCTCCCCCAGTTTAAAGACTTTTTTTGTCCAAAATTTCTCGACTTATACGCGGGTAAATACGGTATTTTTTAAATGTATGAATATTTTTTAAATATCAAATAAACACACAAAATCACTCTGAAGAAGTATTTTCTTCATTTCTTAAATATATTACAACTTATAAAATTTAAATGAATATCATTAGCACACTTCTTGAATTTGGAAGCAAAAATATAATGTCAGTAAAATGAAAGACGGACATTACATTGAAACATAAATGAACGAGTACCCTGCACTAATATCATTTCTGACATATTTCATATGTTACACAGAATATTCTGTTAGTACATTGGCAAACTATAAGACAAAGGCAGAGCACATCAAAATGGATTAGGAATTGCATTACAGTGTGTTGTCAAAAACATTGTTCCTATACACTATAATCGATTTAAATGAAGTTGTTGAAATTCTTTAAGTAGAAAAGTCCATTAAATTTCATAACAATATTGAGTATTATCCAGACAAAACATAATTTTCTTGGTTAATGGTCGATAAACTTTCTAATTAAAATTTATTTTTAATCTTGCATATGTGTTGTTGCAAAATTTTCGGGGTGTTCTGCTCTTCAGGGTTTAAATTTCAGCTAAAATTCGTGTTCTACGGGTCGAATTACTCAAATTTGCAATTTGTTGCATGTAAATTGTTTAACTTGAACACTTAATAGGAAGTTTGGGCTTCCCAGTTGTTTAGCAGGTTGTTCCCAGGGTTTGGCGGTTTCTCAGCATCGCTTTATTTGACTTCAGTTTTAAAACTTACTTTTGGTGCCAAATTTGATATTTCGCTAGAAAGTTTCTAAATTTGCCAACATTTGGCGTGATTTTATTAATGAGGCCTGTAATGTTGCGTTCTTGCATAGAAATTACGCAATTAAGGTTCGCGATTAAGGGGGAGGGGGTTATTCTAAAAGTAGAATCTCCAGGAATTTGATAGAAAGTTCTGAAATAATATATAAGATGGGCAGATCACGCGCAAGCAGTACAGTTTAGATTTATTGCTTCTAGAGCAAGGTGCATTGATATCTGTGTGTAAGCGACGATTTCTTCCTTGTTTTAAGAAGTCTATTTCTGAAAGCTGTTCGTGAATTCTTCATTCCGATATGCTAAGAAGCAGTTTCACTGAATTTTAGACTGAAGAGTTTAACAGAGTTTTAGATTGTGGAAAGGTTTGATTGCATGCGAATTGCAGCATCTGTTGAAGCTTCTGTGACCAACTGATTATTAAAAATTGAGATATTGCTTGCTAATTTCAATAAATGTGTATTGGAGACTATTCGTCGAAATTCTAGAACCAATAAAATTTGCGTTTAGCCCTAAAAACTGGACTACTAGAACTTCCTGTATAAACTGGACTTTAAAGCTGCGAATCCGAGAAATAAGCAGTTTTTGCAGCAGAATTTTATAAATAGCAGCATATCTCGACAGAATTCATTAATCATTTTATTCATTCCAATACTTTCAGAAAAAACTCATGAGGCACACCATAATTTTGATAAAATTGAAGTTTTTTTACATTATGCAACATTAAAACTTTGCATGCAAAAGATATCTCTGATAAAAGTTAATTCAAAGTTTGTGTAAAAAAATGTACAATTCCATATGTTTCTTTGATATTGCCAAATCCTTCATTTTGAGAAAGCCAATAAATCAGCTTCATTTGTGGTTATTGTTACTTTTCACTTCCGCAGAGAAATTTCTCAGCGCGAATTTCTCTTTTCCATCAAAATAACTGAAGTGAAAATCTGCCAGGAAACGTTATTGGATTTCATTCTTATTCATCCATCTTTTGGAATTCTTTCTGCATATGTAAATAGATTTTCTTTAACAACTAATCATAAACTGTGTAAGTCGTGTAATTTCAATTTGGCGCTTATAAATCATGTTGATGCATCCTGTGTCAAAGAGATTTTTATACACATTGTAGCAGGTGTTAGTTTTATAACATTGGTTGAATTGTTTGCATATCACTTTCATGCCCTGAATAAGTTTTTAAAGAATATTTTGGTGTAGAATACACGATCATGAAAAGGTAATCAATTTGTAATATGATAAAGCCTTTACATCGCAATGTTACAGATTTGTTGCATGCATAGTTAATCCTTTAAAACTTCTATACATTATATTTGAATTTGATCCCAAAAAAATCAGTTTATTAGATAGGTTTTCATATTTTTGGCTTTTTTAACCCTTTGAGGCGAAACCTTTCCCCAATGCTGAAAAAAGGGTAGCCGTTGCCATCGCTCGACTTAACAACCAGCAAGATGGCGGAATATCGATACGTTCATCGCGTGCCACAGATCTAGAGACCCTTTTTTGACGACAGCTGGCTGTGCCGCACAGCTGAAATTTAGCATAATAATGCGTATTATTGAAATAATTCAAACCTTGTAAAATCCTCTCTTGTAAGTACCTCTCATTTGTGTTATTTTACATGAGATATTTCATGTCTTAAGCATAAGTTTTCTGTACAGTGTACTTTGAATTGCGTATTATTTTATCCGATAATACATGAATCACTCAAAAACCGATCGTACCAAAACCTGTTTTACACATCACCGATGACTAATTTAGCATTTTAATTTTATGTTTTTAAGAGAAATCACACTATGGGAAACGATTATCTATTACACGTATGCTTGATAAACAAAGGCACCAAACCACGCGTTTCTGTTTAACAAACATCTGGAGCCTTAGTCCAGCTGGAATCTTAAAAGGGAATGATAAGCTGTTAAACTTTTGTTTCGATCGCCAACAGCTCCAAAAATTACGGTATTGTTTGACGAGTTACTTTATTTTAAATTTATAAGTAAAATGAATTTGTTTCAATCGAGTTTTATTGAACGTTTGTCACTTAATAACAAATCATCATAATCACCAATGCATAATGTACGAAAATGTCTGTATTATGATGAATAAAGAACTTACTAATTTTAATTTAGCTTATTTGAGTGTCATGAAAGGCACATCGAGTGGCTGCAGCCGAAGTATAGTCACATATATGGGAATTTTTTATGAATTCGCGCTGCCATTTGCTGCCAGACTGTAAAGAATTTTTTTTTTTTTTACAAAGAAAAGTTATTTGATTTTTCTTTTTATCACGGTCTTAATCAGTTTCCAGTAGTGAAACAATAAATAATAAAACGTACTTTGTAATAAGAAATTTTTTAAAGAAATAAATGGATAAAGCACTGAGATATATAGATTTGTAGAACATAAAACACGTTTTGCAGAATTACTGTCCCCAAACTAAAATTTCTTCCCTGACATACTTTAAGATTGTGCAATAAAGTTTAAATTATATTATGAAAAGGATTTTTTAAAGATTTTAAGAAAAATACAAAATTTTTGATAAATAAATATAGCTGTCCAGACATTTATGTCATGTAGTTTACCATGCATTGATTTCAACGTTTTAAACAACAAAATTGAAATTTGAGATTAGCAAGCCCTGTTTACCATTATAGCATGGTTGAAAGAGAAATAGAAACAGACATTTGAGTTTTTGGAAGTTAACTGAAAAAGCAAAAGCTTGTTTGTGATAGGTATTTTTGTTGCATGTCATTTCCGTAACCTTAATTAGTTGCACACAATATATTTATTTATTTTTATTTCAATTGATTAATTTAGATCATTAGATTTTTAGTCTAAATTGATGCCTCTTTTCATGTTCTTGTGAAATTATTTAGAACGATGAATTTTTGTTCTATGAAATGTAATAATGTCTGTCACTAAAATTCGTAACAGACATGGCAAGCAAAAATTTAACAAAAAACTAAAAATTATTTTTAAGGCAAAAGACTACATTATATACAATAATACAAAAGGACTCTACACTTACGTAATACATCACTCTGCATTATTTTGTGCTGAAATTAAAGGTACAAATTTTTAAAAAAGTGCCCGGTAACAGACATGACAGTTTTCATCAAGTCTGATAGTTAAAAAGTCTATAAAAAATGAATAAAAGAAAAAATGTATAAATAATACTCAAAATATGCAAAAACGAGATATGTTTTATATTATGGAAAAAACGAGGGTAATGGCACCAGTTATGGACACTTTAAGGAAATTTTCGAATTATTTTCTCTTAATAAATTTCTCATTTATAAAGCAATATTTATAGTTCAAAGTTTTTCTTTATGCCCAACGTCTGCACTACCTATTCGATTCATTACTTTAGTGAAAAACGTAATAATATCCTTTTCATGAGCGGAAATTAAACAGCAATTTTCCCCCATATTATTGACATGCATATTCACTT
Source organism: Cheiracanthium punctorium (assembly GCA_038373885.1). Taxonomy (NCBI): domain Eukaryota; kingdom Metazoa; phylum Arthropoda; class Arachnida; order Araneae; family Cheiracanthiidae; genus Cheiracanthium; species Cheiracanthium punctorium. Next base: position 422,648 of record JAWZYV010007652.1, read on the forward strand.
TTTGGTAGTTAAAAAACCAAATAAGAACACTAGTAAAATATTGAACAATATTATTTTGAATAAACTAAGGTAACATTACAAAAAATAAATAAACAAAATAAAAATTTTAAGACAGTTTGATATATTTTAAACTAGAATTTCACTGTTTTCATCTTACTAATCTTGTGTTTCCCACTCTTCTTGCTTTTCATAATCATCGCTTGAGATTTCATGTGCTTTCCTTGGATTCATGGCTCTCATTACTTCTACTTTTACTGTACCATTGCTTTTTTTCTCTTTCTACTATTTTCTGGAATCTAATCTCCTGTAATATGTAAAACAATGTAAAATTTTTTGAAAAAAATATAAGTTGCTGCTCTGTTCGCCGGAGCCATGATCTGGTGTTTCGTTAGATAGAAGACTACCCAAAGCAAAAAATGCTTAAAGCCAAAAAAGTGAACAGCTCTCGGAGGTTTGTTTTGTTATGCTGGTGATTATTTGAACGAATTGACTGTTTCTTCACCAATGAACCTTTATTTCGAATTAGCTTCTAATATTTTGACGAAGTATTCGTACAAGATTGAACCAGTCATCCTCTCATTTTCGGATTTTCCTATCCAACCATCAGGAACGCTTTTGGGTGATATCAGGCACTGTTTCCTGCTTGATTATAACCATTGGTCCGGCTGAATCATAGCAAGCATTAGCTGAAATAAGTACAGTAAACCACTATTTTTCTCATTATTTGCAGTGAAGTACATTCTTTGTATCCTTTTAAGCCTATAACTTTTTGCATTCAGAATTTAGGGAAAATGCTGTTTTGTCACCACTAAACACTCTTCTTGGCTCGCCCAATGCTTCTAAAAGGAATTTTCAGGTGTTGTTCTTCCTTTCACTGGAATACTACTGAGATAGGCTTGCGACTGATCGGGGACCTACCGTTTCCTATGTAAATTAAATTAGGTTCATAAAAGGTTTAATTCTATTTTGGTTTTACAAGATGTGACAAGGTATCCAGTCAATAGAGAAAAGGATGGTAAAGTTATTTTCAGTTGCAATAAATTAGCATTGATATTAGGTTTCCAAAGAAGTTTATCAAACATGCAATTGTTCAGAAGGCCCGATTCTTCCAAAATATCATCCAAAGGAGATTTTTATTTAGTTCGAAGAGAATATATTTTTGAATTATAATGTTGTTTCCAAAACTAATTGAATACATACACTGTTTAATCTAACGTAATAACAATGCTCGTTTCTCATTTTTCTTCTACGATACCAAGTACCTCATTTTAAAGAAGCTAGTGATTCTATTTTATATGTGAATAACATTTCCGTCTCGACATAAAACTTCCTTGGTAAGTTATTTGATTTTTAGAAAAAATAAAAAATGGGTAAAGAAGTAGGAAAAAATGCTGTTTGATTCCTTTCTTTTTCATTCGTTTTTCTGATGGATTTTCTTTTAAAAAAACTAATCATACGAAGAAGTAATCTAAAGTGCAATTTTTAATTCAAAGAAATATCCAACCGCATTCACACTACGTTCAATGCTTTTTCTGATGAAGTAAGACTTCTAAGAATTCATAGACGAGCTTTTATTGCAAGCGATAATTCTTGAAGTAAGTGGTTTTAGTTTAACTTATTTTAAGTTATATCTGAAATGCATTATCATGGATTAAAGTATGACAGTTAAATAGATGAGAACTCAGTTACCGTATGCATCCATATCCTATCTAAAATACGTTTTTACTCATAGTTTTAAATTTTAATGGAATTTATTTACCTCGGTTGATAGAAACATTATAGAATGGTAAAATAAATGTACTCTATCTTCTTATTTCGTTCTTGTATGTTTGGACGAGCACAGCAATATGTAATTAACATTTTCAACCTGCATTTCTTTCAAAACACAAAACCATTTGTCGTGAAGCATTGAGTGTCTATTGTCAAACCTGCAAAAAATAAATAAAAATTGCTGATAACTTATACCTGAGACTGCTTGCATATTAACGAGGATACTTTCACATCAGTTTATCTCTCAAGTTTCCGTTCTACGTTCAGTCCTCAAAAAATCCAATTGTTTTAAACGTTAGACCCGACATATCCGCATAAATCTAATATACATTATGCAAGATGTCCCAAAAATATGGTGACACCCTTTTAATTCTGTAACTATTAGAGATAAATGGACAATATATAGTTTACTCGCGATTTAGTGACCTTTGATTTAGCGACCCTTTCCGATTTAACAACTTTCTCATGAAGACCTGCAGGTCCCGTGCAGATCGTTAAATCGCAAGTCAACTTTACATTGAAAATATATTCAAAATAATGTAAGAAAAACATTCATGTTAAGAAAAAATTCCTTTCGTATTTTTTTTTAAAGTTACGCTTTTAAATATGTATACGCCCCCGTACAAAAACGAAAATCCCAATAAGAAAAATGTGCCCCATGCATTAATGAGGTACAAATTTTGAGAATTATATCTTAGAATGTATCAGAGATATGAAGATAAATATCTGCTGATTAAAACCACTTTTCAACATTTGTCGGAGGGGAAAAATCATCTGCGTTTCAGTCATTCTGCAGAAATTACGAAAGAAAATGTTCTGCTCTCTAGCATTGAACGTTCACATTCAAATTCATGTATAGCCCCGATCATCTTTGTTCAAATATATCTCTTGAGACTTTTTGTGATGAAAAGTTGAAGTTTTGTTTATCACCATGTTAGTGCACGGGGCTCATTTTACCGAGTTTGACGTAAGTTAATAAAGTTAAGCAAAGTTAATAAAATTTTGATAAAAATTTACATGCACTAGTAGATTTCAGTCTAAGGGGAAAATATACTAACTTACTTTTTTTTTTTTTACTTTATTGAATACAAGTTTAAAATCCAGTTATTTTATAGCATTTGTAATATTTGTAAATAGGTGTTCTTTTAGTGATAAATCAAATTTTGTATGTGCTCTAGTCCTACATCGAAGAAAATCATATTGTGAACACCATTGGACATCTCCGTTTTCACTCATTGTTAGCTTAAAATGCTTTGAAATCTGATGTATGGGTGAAATTATGCATGGTTCATTTCTACAGCATTGTCAGCCTTATAAAACCCTCTCAAAACTCAGCTCAGCAAACTTTTTTGAGGGTTCTCTCACGAATTATGCGTATCTTTCAACAATGTGTATTGGAACTTAGACCGTCTTGAATGTTATATCCCACATAGTTTGAGTCACTTTGGATTTCTAAACATCAAAATTGAAAATCTCTATTGGGAACGCATATAAATAAAAAATTGGAAAGACGTAGGTTTAGGATTGTAAAACAAGTACACCCATCATCAACTGCAAGAATGCCAACCTATATACAGGCAGGAAAATGGGAGAAGAAAACAGAAGATAGGTACGAAGCACACGAAACAGAATGCACAGAATTTACATTTGAAAGTGAGCGCTGTGATTCGGATTTTATAAATTTATCAGCGAAAGTTAAATGCCTTTCATGTGATCTCCTGTAACAAGTAAACAAACCTCATCTGAATAGCAGGTATTTAATTTGATTTTGCACAATCACAGCTGGCAGTTACATCGCAGTTACATAAATCAGGAATTTTGTTACAAAAACTGCTAACAACAATTAAGCAATTGCGTGAAAAAGGAATACACATTTATGTTTAAATGCGTCAATTTCCTACTTAAACGATTCTTTGTTACTTTATTAACTACTATATTGGCTATTTGAGGAAAACTGATGCTTTTATTATTAACTTTGAGCGACTAGTCGTATGTTTTCTGTGAACCACACTGAATCACGTTTTTACCAGTAGAAGCTTGTTTGATAAAGAAATTTGATAAAAAAATGGAAAACTCCTTAAAATCAGATAATGGGGTGATTTACGCGGTTTTAAATTTGTAAGTATTCCTTCTGTCTCTCTCTATTTTCTATTTATTTAAAATTTTCAAAATTTTTTTAAAACGGTGTGGTTTTGAATTAAACATGAACCATGAAACAATCGAATCCATTAGTTTAATGCTTTATTTGCAAACGTTCCATTGAATGTCGGTTCTTTTCTAAAATTTCATTACCGCAAAATCTAGTTAAATCAGTTGCTAAATTCTAATTTAAATTCTACACTGCAATGCATCTAACATTTTCTGCTAAAGAAAATTGTATTCAAAATTATTAACAGTTTAATTGAACCTTTTACACAGTTTAGTTGCATCGTACATGTTTTCGTACTTATATTTTTATGTCCATGGCTTGATGAAAGTTCTTAAATAAATTTATTTTCTGAATTTTGCTTTCACCTCCGCACACAAATCACCCAATAAACTATATTTTATTCGTTTAAATAAATAAGTGAAAATGTGAAAGGAAATGTTATTGCTTTTCATTCTCGATCATTCACTGATCGAATTTCTTTCCGCATATGAAAATGGGTTTTCCAAAATATCTCTGTAGTGTGAAGTCGTAGAAAATGGATTTTATGCTCAGAATTTACATAAAACTTCAGCAGAACCGTTTACCAAGGAAATTTCAATCATTTTAAAGAATAATTATCTCTTGCGCTTTTTAAAGTAATTCTTTTTACAGAGTATTTTAGCATATTAAACGTGTCACTGCAACAATCATCAAATGTGAAATTTCTGTGCTACGCGTGGGTGTGTTTGAAATGTATTTAGAAAAGAAAAAATAAAACAGATTCTACTGTGAATTATGAATACCCAGGCAACACACACTGGTTTTCTACACGTGATCAGATGTCTTACAAGGAACAAAAAGCGCTATGCTTCAAAATAGGTGCTTTCGAGTATTCAAATACACGTTCTATACCCGTTTTCAGTAGCATTCGCTACAATTCGTTTTTTATACATATATACGACTATCCGACGTGCAGGAAACGTTCATCGCGGTTAGTCATACACTACGAATTTGAAGGCGTAGAATGCAGTACGATATGCGATATTTACCAGAGAAAAAAAAAAAAAAAAAAAAAAAAAAAAACAGATCGTTACACGGCCAGCTCTTTTTTCGCTTAAAAGCTAATGAGAATTGCCAAATTGACCGAAATTTTGAACACAGATTGGAAGATAAACTGCTTCTAATTCTGGAGGAGTTTTCACCGCTGCATTGTTTAATGGCGAGGGAGAATAGGCTAAATATGTGTTCGACTGTTGATTGATCTTCCCAACAACTAAATAAATATTTCATTCAAATTTATTCAGGGAAACCCATTGTATTGCAGCTTTGAAACTATCAGATATTCCGGACGGAAAATATTCGTAGTTTTTTTCCAGAATGTGCAGAAGATCAACAGTAAAGAGATATTTCTCGAACATGATCCTCTCTCCAGCCTATAAACCAGTGATGTAGCGGCGCGGTTGGAACACGAAGAGTAAGGAGTGCCAGCTATTAATTTACTAAAATTTGTAACCATAAAAAAGGGAGATGTTGCCAAAATAGCGTACATGCAGGGGCTCACTTATTTGTACGCCACGCCACTGCTATAGACAATCCAACTAGAGTACATACAGACTCACTGATATAACGAGAACAATCCCCACGAAAGGAACAGTGGTATTTTATAAGTCTGACCGGTCATTTCACTTTGAGACTGACTAGATGCGAAACAGTCGTTTCTTTTATTCAATTTATTTATCTAAATTGAAGTTTGAGGATTTGCATTCTTCTGAAGGTGTGTGTGTGTGTGGAGGGGGGGGGGGTCTAGAAAGAAAATCCCCACCCTAACCACAAAAAGGAAGGAGTAGGAAATGTTATTATTTTTAAGGGTAGAGGTTGCATATGGCGCTCCACGGGCACAAAATACTGTAAATGGCAAGTATTAAAAGCATAAATTTAAAAATAATATTCGCGAACACATGCTATTTGCCAGATTCACACCATTAAGTTTAGAAACTCCACTTCTGGATTGACATCAATTTTTTTTCCTTTGCCCTAGTATATCTCCAACATCCCCTGCTAACCCTAAGAAACTACCGACACCGGGCCATTGCTTTGCCAAAACTTCTTTCCTCTTGACTGCGCCAACTTAGTGTGCCGGCGCAGGACCGACACTGCCGCAATGTCACTACCATGCCACTTCCGGTACTCAGAGAGCACAGACACTTTCGACCCAGTACGTACCCAATACGGCTGTATTTGCTGGGTATTGCTGCTCGGTGGACTGTTCCAAATCCTGTAATAAGGATAGTTTCCGTAGGGATGCGAGCGGTGCTGTTTCATAAAAAACGTCGCATTTCTTTGATTTTCATATCATTTTCAGATTCAATTTCCATGAAGAGGCAGCGAAGAGGGAGACCACAGTCTATTTTGTGAAAAACAGAAATATTTTCAGCTTGAATATAAGGAGTCACTGGGATGTATAAAATGTGTGTTAGAGCGGAGCCATCGGGATTCTACCGGGCCTGCTTGTGCACTCCGAAAGAGGCCGACGGAGGTTTCTACATTGATTAGATTCGGCCATTAGATGACGTATCTAAGTGTTGGAACCAATAAGGGAGCATACATAGGCCTCTTTGGATGACTCATCGGATTGCGCAAGCAGGCCCGGTAGAATCCCAATGGCTCCGGTTAGAGATACCAATTTATGAGCATGTTGCATATCAGGGGCTTTAAACAGGATTTTACTGAGCAGTGTAAATCGAAATTACGAATTCTATTGTTGGAGGAGAGCCTGTATTTTAACTCCTCTTTTACAGTTTTAGGTTTGATTCTTAGATGCGTGCCTTCTGAGGCAGTAACGAAGCTACATGCTTCTGTGGCGCCATGAACAAAAGCATATTCAATTGGATGATGAGGGTACATGACATTAAAAAAGATATTTTTATGTCCTCAAACAAGCTTTGGGCCACCTCCATGACGGGAACTAATATTCCATATGAAAAAAGAGAAAGAAACACCTGACCAACCACTCAGAAAACCTTGCTAGCGTGTGACTCCCCTACAAAATACATAAAACGTGCTGTATAGTGCAGCACAGTTCATAAAAAATAGAAACAGAAAAAGATATCGTTCTGGCCCACAAGGAAAACATTAACAAGAAAATGATACTATCACTAGAAAAAATACAAAAATATAAAAGCCTGACACTAAAACTGGTAACAGAGTAGGTCGGGCATTCCCGACCACGTGGCTGAAGGGAAAAGATAACGAGAGCATGAGAATCGCGAGCAGATTCAAAACAAGGCGACGAGAGGTGGTGAACAGAAAACTAATTAAACGACAGCCAACCTCCGTTAATGGCTAATTTGTTACAGCCACATATGTAAATAAATATATAAGTACTTGGTAAAATCTCTTCTTATATACAAATTAATGACTTGCATTATAGAAATTTATACAAAATAAATACGTAAGATCAGTTTAGTCAATTTTTATCAACGTATTTTTAAGGTAAGTAAATAAATTGTGCGTGAAATAAGGAATGAAACTTTTCTAGACAGAAGAAGATCCAAGAAAATATACAAGAAAATATATTTGAAAACTAAAAGAGAAAATTTTACATGCACGTGACTACATTTTTTATCGGGTGTACTTTCTTTCAATTATTTGAGATATTCCTTAAATTTATAAAATTTCCCCCAATACTTATTTCAGAATTCAGACGATGATACAATTTATTCATTGCTTCGTGAAAAAAACAGTGGACCGTCTATCAGTTTTTGTAATTATTTCATACCATACTACATTGACCATCTCCAGAATGTGTAGGATAATTTAACCTCGGTTTTCTCTAACAGACTATAATCATTTATTTCCATAAACAATCACGCATAGGTTTTTTTTATTGTTCTTGTATTTTATACTCAGTTTTTAATCTGGTTTCTCAAGAAATAATGCTTAAAACACAGAATTTTAAACAACGAAATCTACTTATAATTTTATTGCTGTAAACGTCCTTAAGCAAACACATTGAATATTGAGACCTTCAGGTGCGAAAGTTTGAGCAACTTTTTCTGCTACCCACCTACGAGCGGTGATTGGTCTGGTTCGTATGTCGTTAGCCCATGTTTGTCACTTTTCTCTTCTCCTACGTGTTTGTACTTCTGCTGTGTTATTTTGAAATTGTTTATAAATTATCTTTGGAATATAAATGCACCTATAGGCAAGGAACAACAGAGATAAAAGGCTGCACGGCAGCCATGCATCTGGATGAAACTCTCACAAAAAACTCATTGAACATATGTCAGTATATAATACGAATATACAGTAACATATTTTCCTTCAAAAATAAGTTTCATACATATGCTTTGTCGAAAAATAAGAACTGCACAAATTTTGCTTGAAAGTATATGATGGAGTGTATTTTATTTAATGATAGATCATTCCAACAATTCAACTTTTTAAGCATCCATCAAGCTTCATAAATATTTGATAACACACACATTTCTTAGAAAACGTTGCATGAAGAAACCCATGAGTCATAATCAATCATGGCCCGTTCCATTCAGGAGAAGAAAAAGCAACCTTACTCAGCTTTTTTCGTAAGCAAAAGTTTTGTAAAACGTATCGATATTTAACCATTCATTTTCAAATGTATTTCTTTCACACAGCCATTTATAATTGAATGAATTTATTTATACACTGCTCGCAGAAAAAAATCAAGGGAGTAAGCAAAAAAATGAAGAAAACCAATGCGTGATAGGCGTGCCAGGGCATAAAGCAGCGAATATACTTGTGTAACAAAATGCAGTACAGACAAAAAAAGAATTTACATGAACTGCAATTCTTCGAAATGGTAGAAAGAGCATGAAATGAGGGCTGAAGGAAACAGTTCGATTATACGTAAATGACAGAAACATATTGTTTAGAAATTATACAAGATGCTGAGAATTGCATCCTGTATCATTTTTAATCATCCTGTATTTTGAAAATTGGGCGTGACTCCCCCGAACTGCTAAGACTGCCACTCATGTTTTGCATGGATGCTATATTATTATCGATAAGACTTTGGGGAATATGTTTCCACTCTTGAAGAAATGCGATCTGCAAGTCTTGGATAGTAAAAAAAGGTTTTGGTCTTGAAGCAAAGCGCCGTCCGAGTGTGTCCCAAAAATGCTCGATCAGATTTAAGTCATCAGAGCATGCTGGCCACTCCATGCGCTGTATTGATTCAACTTCAAGAAATTTCTATGCAAGGCAAGCTATATAATCTGGTCTGGCAATATGCATTAATAGAAAGGAATCACCAGTGGCAGCGGCGTAAGTTATGATATGAGGTCTCCAAATCCAGTCTGCATACCTATGGGCCATAAAATTGCCATTTCGAATGATATGAATATCGGTACATCATCCTGAATTTATTCCAGGCCATACCATGAAACCATTTCGTCTCTATTATGATCTTTCTCGAACGAATATAGGGTTAAAATAATTAAAAAACTTGTACAAAGCACACATATGTGTGTTTTTTACAAAGTTTTTTAATTACTTTATCGTTTAACACCAGTATTTTGAGTGTTTTTTCAGAATATAGGGCTATTTCGAGTGCCCCTTTTTCGCCATACCAAAACATGTCTGGTTTCACAGGCTAAACAGAATTGGGAATAGTCAGTAAAAAGCACTTGACTCCATTCATTTTGCATCCAATCTCGTTGTTCAGCAGCCTACCTTCTTTTGTCTGCACGGTGTCTTACTGTCATTGGAATACACGCCTTTGACTTGCGTGCGCAGAGATTACCTCTATAAAACCGATGTTAGGCTTGAGATCCTTCGTCTTGTAAGAAAGAGGCTCTCTTTTTTTAGATTGGTCGCGGATAAATCTTAAAAGTTTTTTTTTCTTTTGTAAATTATATGATAATGAACATTAGGGTGGTCACAAGAAATCAACTTTCGAATTTTTGGGGAGGCACCCCCCAAAAAGTTGCCAATAGGCTCAAAAATGAGATTGGTAAAGTTTCAGCTCATTTGCATAATATTAACCCTTGCCGCATCGAGGTTAAAGTTTAGAAAATCGCGGATTTTTACAAAAAAGCAGTCTTTCCATCATAAAATGGATAAAATTGAGTCTAGAAACATGATGTTGTTGTTGTTTCAGAAGAAAACTTCTCGCCTTGATGAGTCACGCATCACTTTAATGTAAAAACTTACAGATTTAACACTCCAAGCGGTTGTGATGTCAAATCCCGTCCACTTTATTCCAATTTTCACTGTAATACATCTATAATAATAATCATTTGTAACAATGAGATATCGTAAAATATGTTTGTTATTAAAGCTTGTATGCAATTTAGAAGCCTTTTATTTAAATAATTGCAAATCTTCCTGTCAAAACTTTTACTTTTTTTATAATTTAAAAATTGCATGAAAATTTTACAGTGAAAACAAGCTTAGATTATTTGCCCATTTCCAAAACGCTCAGAGGGTAACATTCGGATCATATCTAGTCCTAAAAAAGCATATACCGTATTTACCCGCGTATACGTCGATCCCGCGTATAAGTCGACCCCCAATTTCCCTCTTAAGAAATTTCATTTTTTTCAAAAAGGCATTTATTCAAAATCATCTTTAAAAAAGAGAAAGTACTAAATATCCAATAATAAAGATAATAATATACAAAAGTAGTATACAAAATTAAACTAATAATTAATGATAATAATATGACACAACTGAGAGACAGAGTAAAGTAGTATACTATCGCTACATTTTTTTCTAATATAGAAATCGACGTCATTGTTTTATGGAATGCGGGAGCAGAACAATTGTCTTTCTAAGGGGCATTTTTGACTTCTGATTAAAAAAAATAAAATTAAGGACCCCCGTATAAGTCGACCCCCCACTTTAAAGCCTTTTTTGATCCAAAATTTCTCGACTTATACGCGGGTAAATATGGCATCTATGCTTTTTTCAGGACTAGATACAATCCGAATCCCAAAAGTTGGCTTTTTTATGAAAGTTCAAAAAATTATATTTCGTCTTTCCTCCTTTTGATTTTCTTTCTTTTTTGTGTATAAAATAAAGGTTGTAATTTTAAAAAAGCTGAATTTAAAAAAAAATAAAATTTAAGTAAAAGAATAAGGTCAAAGAAGGCATAAAATTGAGAACGACTAACGTTTAGATATATTTGATTATTAAAGTTATGTATCTAAGAGGAAGCGCATTATAAAGAAAATAAATTATTATTGTTTACAATTTTTTGTTAAAGTGGCAAGGCTTAGATAATGTTTCTTTAGAAGAGTCTGGAAAAGTTTTTCTACATCTTCAGTTAAACAGGAATTGAATCCTGGGATTAATTTTACTCCACTTTCATCTTAGTCATTAGAAACCTTAAAAGCTTTCAGGGTTTTTTTTCTTTCAAATAATACTGATTTTCACACCATACATCGGGTTCAGTATTCAAAAATTGTATATTAAAATTAAATCTCTAAAAAAATTACTGTTCGAATTGAAATAAGAAAATTAACTTCTTTGTTCAATAAATGATCCACTTCGTTGAAACATTGTTGCTCTTGCATCTTCATCATCATCATTTTTTTTTTCAAATGCATTTAATTTTATAGCCATGCTTATTTTGACTTTTTTTGCCCAAGTGTCATCAAAAAGTGAAATGCAACTTCCTCCAAGTTAAGTTACTAAAGATGACTTATCATATTATATATCTTTGTTTGCAGCCTCTTAAACAAATTTTCAGTATTGTACTCTCTTAAAAATTTAGAGTGACATTGTCACTCTTACAAAAAGTCACCGGCAAATGATCCCAGATAGAGTGAGATAAGAGTGAGAAAACTGCATTATGACTCTTCATCGATAGGATTCTGTCACCCTAACTGCAAGAGTGAGAGAATGTCACTCTTAGAGTAAGGGTGAAGGCGCTATCTGCTCACTCTAGCGAGAGAGTCACCACTTTTCCCATGATGCTCTCACTTCAGCAGGAGTGAGTGCGTTGCTTCCATACCCAAACGACGCCATATTGGAATTGGACTGCAGTTGCGAAGTACCAACTGCATACAAGTAATGGAATACTTTTAGCTAACACAAGTAAGTAAAACCTTATAACTTTTCAGTTATTGTAAATGTTATTTAAAATTTGATAATTCACAACATATAAGATACATTGATTCAGTGTCGGATCCATTAGGACTCCAGCTCTTCCGACAGACATTGCTTTGGTTAGGGTTAACATTTTGCTTTACTATACATTTTGTTTTTAAGACTTAAACAAGCCTGCTTCTTTTAATTTTATACCCTTCCGAGAAATTGATCTTTAAATCCGTCTCTATACTTGATCGTAGTATGTTATTTATGCTTATATAGCTGAAATCTTGCATTCGTTTTTTGTTTCTGTATATAATATTTGAGCATGTTTTGATGCGTGTTTGTAAATCGGTGGTGCAGTCAGGATTTTATTTCGGGGGTGGAGAGGGCTCTAACCTGTGTATCAAATTGTAAGCAAGCTGTTTCAACTGTAGCCTCAGTATCAAATTTTAAACTAAGTAAAGGGTCAGATTTTTAGGAAGGATACGCGCCTGTTGCAAATAGTATAAACAAAATTTTAAATCAAAAGCAGAAAATAATGATCAATTATATATTGTATGCAATTTATATTGAAATAAATTATAAACGTGGGAAAAAAATATTTTGTGATTAAATTTCAATATGTCTATGTGCATCATTTTATCTTATTGCACATTCTAGCACAGATTCACGCTTAGAATATACATATATACGTTGTTAGATCAAAATAACCGCTCTGTTGTTGTGGTGTAATATTTCCCTCTCCACTTTTTACACATACACAAACCTCTCTCTCATATGGTAAAGTGGATAATTTACGATCGAACACCCCAGATGGCCTCAGGAAAGTCCACTTTTAAATCAGGGAAACCAGCTGAAAGTAGCAGGTGATTCAGAATGTGTGAGCTTTCATTAGTAGCACGAAAAACACAAGGGATACTTGTAAACTGATTCAACGCGGAAAAAAAGTTATTGTTTTTGGTGTTAAATGCGAGATTTTTGGAATTGAAAAGTTTGTATACTGTTTAAGGATAATTCAATAGTATAGTAACGGATAAGTTTAATATTACTGGTAATAAAGGTAAGTGTTACAATATTAAATTTAGTAATACAGTATTAATTTTAGAGCCTTGCAGATTTTGGTATGGTAGATTTTATGTCTTCTGTTGTGTATCAATATTGGTAAATAAAATTCTCAAATTGGTAAAACTTACCTTTTAGCCTAGATACCAATTCAAAATAATGCTAATTTTTTTCTATTGAATTTAATTAACATATGAAATATATCCACAATATTGGCTATATACTGGAAATGTTTCTGAAGTAATTCCATTACTGATAAAGTTTTTAATAGTAGCAAGTTAGTAGTTAGCCCAAATATCTTTACAATGTGTTCACAATATTAAGTAAAAATTCGAAATATTTATAATGTATTCTTAATATTGACAAGTAATTTTTAAAAATATTTTTATACCATTTTATTATTTTTCTAATGCTAATATACTCAATCCTTCACATTGTTATTATATTGGAAATAAAAACTAATATTGGTAAAAATTAGCAACATTTATCCATTATATTGTCCATGTTAATGAATTAAATTAAATATATTTAAAATGTATCCACACAGTATTGTGTGTATATTATAAATTTCCCTCATATTGTACTAACAAATATTTTTAATGTGTCAGCATCTTAATATCACAGTAATGGTGAATTAAGACTGTTTATCTACTGTACATTATTTCAAAATTTAAAATCTGATAAATAATTTTAGGTGCATTTATGTACAAATTGCTGAAAAATATATTTTAATAATTAAGTCAAATACTACTGAAAATCCTGTGATGATAAGACCATGATTATCACAGGAGCAAGGAGGGCACATGCCCCAGACACCCCATTTTAAGGGGTCCTTAAATTTTTTCAGAATATGAATTTAGTTTATTAAATTTTCATTCTAAGATACTAAATGCCTGGTTTTTTTTTCTAAAAGTTGGATGTGTGTGTGGCAAAATAGATCCCAAATGGATGAGCCGATTTTAATGTAGTTTGTTTTATTTTAAAGATGGTATAATCAGAACGGTTCTTCATTGTATTTGATAATATTCACTTCATCTATTCCCCTTAAATAAAGCTTACTTTACACTTGTTCAGTCTAAGACAATTCAAATAATATTGTTGACATTCAATTAATTTTGATTGCTGAATTATTTCTGTAATGTTATGGAAAAAGCCATGCTTTGAGTTGCATTTTTTTAAGACTTCATTTTTAATAAAGGTTATTTCACATATTGCATAGGAAATGTTCATAAACTTAAAATTTATCTAGCATATTTCATTTTAAATTCATTTAATCAGAACATATCTTTGCAGATTGAAAAAACATACTTAAGTGGGGGGGGGGGGAGTGAGTTTGGCTTAGGGACGTATCTAAACCTTAAAAATTTCAAGCTGAACTTTCAAAATTACCCACGAATATGTAATTTTCTCCATTTCTTATGTTTACTTATTTCGAGGGTGGCTGAAGCCCCACCAGTCACCCTCTGGCCAAGGACGTACCCAGGAAGGGGGGTGGGGGTCTGTAACACCTTCGAAATTTCAGTTTTTATTAACAAAGCAATAATGGTGAAGTCTTTTTGTGAAAATTTCTGCCTTTTTCATCGTTTGGACCCCCTCCGAAATTTTTGGACCCTCCCAGAATTTTTTTTGGGGTATGTCCCTGCCCCTGCTCTCCTCTCCTAGGGGGGGAGCAAGTTCCCTACCTTGAGCCCCCCCTTATGGGTGCCCATATCATTAATGTTATATTTTTCAAGTATTTAATATTATTCTGTGGTTTTCTGAACTTGCAGGTAGCAGAACAGATTTCATTATTTATTGACATTGTTGAGAAAGCAGACAGCATGGATTTCAGAGTTTGGGTCTTCTACTGGGTATCATTAAGGGTAAATAAATTTATGATATTGGTAAAATTTACTTAAAAATTCAAAATAATTTTAATCCTTTTTCTACTGAATTTAAATGAAATGTATCTGCAATATTGCCTATATTTTGGAAGTAGTTCTGAAGTAGTTCCATTACCAATAAACTTTCAAATAGCACCTCACTGGATTGTAAAACATTGAAAACCCAAACCAGTATTTTTACATAGCAGCAAGTTAATATTTAGCCCAAATGTATTTAAAATGTATCCACAATATTAGGTAAACATTGGTAATATTTCTAATGTATTCCTAATATTGACAAGTAATTAATTTTATAGTATTTTTATTTTTTCATGTTCATATACTTAATTATTCAATATTATCATTAAATTGGAAATAAATACTAATGTAAATTGTAGCAAATTAATATTTACCCATTATATTGTCAATCTTAATGAATTTAAATTAAATTTATTTAAAATGTATCCACAATATTGGGTGTATATTTCAAATATTCCTCATATATATTGCACAAGTATATATTTTTGATATGTTAGCATCTTAATATATTATTACTTGCGAATTATCACTGTTTATCTGTTACACATTATTTTTGCATTTAAAATCTGAAATAATTTTAAATGCATTCATATACAAATTTCTGAAAAATATATCTTAATAAATAAGTCAAATATTACTGAAAAATATATCTTAATAAATAAGTCAAATATTACTGAAAAATTTAATGTAATATGATTGTTCCCTGATTATCATGGGCAAGCGGGTAAATACTGTGGAAAATACAGAAAGACAATTGTCAGAGTCGGTGAAGAAACAAACTGTAAGGGGGCCCCCATTTAGACCCATACTTCTGACTCAAGCGACTTTATGTCGTAATTGCTGCCTGGATTTGAGATTGGGGGGGGGGGGACTGAAGCCCTATAGCCACTCATCCCATTACCCCTCGATCTACCACCGAATCATTTGTTCTTGTGATAATGTTTAAATGTAAATTTTAACTGAAGACTCCTACCTTGGGTGGTCATTAGTTAAATATATATAAATTGATAATAAATGAATATTCATATAAATTGGTTGCTTTAGAAAACGAAACTTTTAGAATGTTTTTTATGTACTGAATACTCATTTTCTTGAAATATAGGAGAGTTAATAACAGCGATGACTGGGTGATTTTTCAAGAACCTTTGATAAGGGTGAATACTACTTTGGATGTCTTTAGATATAAGTATGTATTTATTTTTAATTATTTACTGTTTCAGTGTATTTTTAAATTTGGGAGTTAATTTTATATTCATATCATATGTTATAAATGTTCCTTATACACATGTCTGTGTGAATTTTATATTATTATTATTATTTGCATTGCAAAGCATCCCATTTTAGAAGAATGTATATCTTAAGCACTGAATCAGATGGGTAGTAGATTTCTCACAAAAATTGTGTTTCATTAAGTGTCTCACTGAGTAGAAACAAAATGTTTCAATCAAGTTATTATATTTTTTTTTACAAGAAATAATGCAATTTCTGAACAGGTTTTAAAAGAATTCAACTATGTCAGAAATTTGAAAATTCAGAATTTCTCTTCACAAGCTCTATTTATGGCAATACAAATGGTTAATTTATAGAAGTGAAATACTCAGAGAAAAATTTATAACATATTGTATTGTCCAAAATAGAGGGAGAATTAGCCATCAGATACAGTTTCCACTTTCGTGAATTTCTCCCTAAAAATGGGATAAGACCTGCAGTTTTGTTGTTCTATAAAAGTTCATCATGTTGTCTATGAAGAAGCATTCTGAATTATACCGAGTTTTTGAGAAGCCTGTCTTTAAAGCTTGCAGAGCCAAGTGATGAATAAAATATGTTACAAGAAAAACTGATTGATTTTGGCTGTTTATCACTTTATTATCTTTTTATTTTCTAGTACTCTGAACTGGTCCTGTGGAAAACCATTGAATTTTTGTCAGTGGCATGCTGTAAAAGAGAAGAAACTATTGGCATTATAAGTGGTATTCATATTTTTGTTTTATTTGTTTATTTATTCTTTAAATGTTCTTAATTACTAGTTCAAAGTCTGCATACTTTTGATCTCTGCGGTCTAATTTTTTCAAAGCTTGTATCGCATAATTTCATAATTGTCAATAACTTTTTTTTTTTTTTTTTTTTTGAGATGTTTACTTTTTTGTTTAGTTTATTTTTTTCTTATTTTCCAAATTGATTTATATGTTTTTTTTTTTTAGTTTTTTTTCCCTAAAGTGATGTTACTTTGGGGCAGTTAGTGACTATGTATTAAATTTTATAAATTTCATGTAAATTGAGAAAGTTATTAGGGCTGTTCTTAAAAGAAAAAAAGTATAACTTTTGGTAAAGTTACATCAATGAGTAAAACAATAAATATTTATACAGTAAAATTCAATGTGGTATTCTTTATTAAAGCATTTGACCCAGGCAACTATTTAGTATATCATTTTATGTTATGCTATATTCTGTCATTTATTTAATCTCTATTATATGTAAATTTTTTATGTCAAGTTGCATATTTGACACCAAGTTAATAAATTGCTTGCAAAATCAAGTCTTATTTGCAACATTTTATGAAGTAACAATGAAATAAAGTATAAAAATCAATTTTTAGTCCCTTCAGATTAATTTTTTTACTCTGCACCCTCACTACGTCTTAAAAATATGTTGTAAGTAAAACCTTGAAACTCCTGTAACTTTTATTATTATTATTATTATTATTATTATTATTATTAATGTTGTCACTGCTGTTGTTGTTTAAAATGTAAACTGTAAAATGCTACTTTCAGAGATGAGATTTAAGAATTTAGTTTAATATTCAGACCTTTTTCAATGTTTATAAAGAATTCAGTTTTTTCATTTTTTTCAAAAATTTTCTGATTTTTCAGTAAGGCAAAATTGTATATAAGTAAGATAGATTTAGTATCAATAAAAATTAAAATATTTATTGCTCTTGAAATTCATAAGTATAATTGCTCAAAAGTTGTTTGGACATTCTTTCAGACTTTTTTTCCTTTTTTGTTAATCTCATATCTGTACTTTGGTACAAACCAAATCGAAAACTAGCCTACCAGTTTTGACACCATATTACATGTACCACCATTAGTGGTAAAAACAGATGAAATATATTATTTTTTAATTTTACTAATACAATATGTAAATGTAAACTTTACTTCCTTAGTAAATTCAGATTTTTTAAGCCTGCAGTATTAACAAAGTGCAATAACCTTGTCAGTGTTCACATGTTGTCATATGTATATTTGAATATTACTCAAAAATATCTTTAGTCTAGTTTTTAACTGACTTCAAGAAGATCTAGGTTATTAATTGGGGTCAGTACTCAGAGGTGTAGCAAGAATTTTCAGTGCCCGAGAACAAATTTGCATCACTTCCTGTTTACCAAAATGCGCTGGAAAAAGTTTTATATACAAACTAGCTGACCCGGCAAACGTTGTTTTGCCATATAAATTATTCCTAGGATTATTTTAGTAGAAAGAAATGACTAACTTATTGTAAGTTTGTGAGGATGTGGTATATGAATGGAAGAGGCATGGAGCGCTGTGAAATAATATAAAAATAACACAATACCAAACATATATTTTTAATTCATTGTAATTTATTCTTTAAATTTATATATATCGCTAATTAGAATAATTTTACTAAAAAATAATATCAATCCCTTAACGCAATAGAGTATACAATATTTTTTGTTATCCCATCTTTAGATAACACAAACAAACTGGATGCCCACTGTATGGTTTGCCCACTCGAGAGCATGCCACGTATAACTGTCCGTGTGAAAAACATGGCGTGCTCAAATCTAATCCACAAACAGGCATAGTTTGGCCTTGAGACTTATTGATAGTCATTCCATAAAAAATTTTGCCCCCCCCCAAAAAAAAAGGATGAAAATCTGAAACACTTTCAGATTTTAAATACGCACTATAGTGCTATATATTAAAATCGTATCATAATTTATGCGTCTTCCCTACTTTTCGTCCTTATTCCATTAAGTTGGAAAGTGTTATCATTATTCATGACTGTGCTGTATTTTTCTTCCTTATTTTATAAAACCCATCTTTGGAATCGAAATCTATCTTAAAATCTCCTACTAAAACTATTTTACAATCTTCGCCATGTATATCACAACTATACTTCACCGTTTTATATATTGTTTCCTACTTTAACGCCTCGACTCTCACCAAGGAGGTGATGATTAAACATATGCAGTTACCATGACGATTTTTTGCATTTATGTAGAAATCGTAATTTAGAATTAAAATGGCGATTTTGAACAACATGTAAGTACAGCATGCCGTTACATTTTTATTTATTTTGGATTACCAATTAATGTAGTTTTAATAATTAACTGTCTTCAAATTCCTTAACTGGGGCGTTTATCGCTAGTTTGTTTACTTTAGTTATCACCTAGTTCTTTTGGGTGCGTTCAAACGGTACTTACGTATTATCCCGGAGGTCACTTCCGCCAAACTACTTTTTCGTAGATTTTAAATACGTTGCCAATCGTATTCCAAACCATCAACAATTTCATGTGCCCGGCATTTATCTTGGTGAAAAATTGCTTGTCTTGGCAGACCGCCGGGATAATACGTAAGTACCGTTGAAACTTGTGCATAACTCCCAGAGACCCATGACTGCAAAGCTCGCCAAAGTACGGGATTTTTTAGATTGGCGAGAGTGTGGGCGTTAAAATAGGAATCAACTCTTTCTTGTACCTAAAGCACATCTTTGGAATCGAAATCTATCTTAAAATCGCCTACTGAAACTGTTTTACAATCTTCGCCAGGCATATTCTTCCTGTAGGCATATTCCAACTATACCGCAAAGACATTTTAAATGCTGTTTGGAATGGGCATCCTAATCCACGAGTGTACCGTGTTTTCCTTTCCTGTTCCACAGAGCACTTCTTCGGAATAGAAATCTATATTAAAATCGCCTAATAAAACTCTTTTACAATATACGCCAGGCGTTTTCTAACTATACGCGAAATATATTTATAATAAATTGTCGCGTTTTGGCACCACATTTAGCGATCCATTATCAAAAATTGCAAACCTTGTGCGACTTTCAACATTTTATTAACTTCCCCTCCCCCTCTCCACATTATCTGGCAAACACATTTGAAAAGTGATTCGACACGCTAATGTCTACACAGAAATCCTGATTGAAATGAATAGCACTCGGGGGCTAAACATTTTGGGGTGGACCGCCCTTATGACTTAGGGGTATGAGACATAGTTAAAAACCTATTCTATGACCTAACGAATATACATAGAAAATTTCATTAAAATGGGTCGAGTGGTTTCGGAGGAGTTAGGTGACTAACACTGGGACAGGAGAATTTTATATATTAGATTGGTGCCTTTTGGATCCTATGCCCTGGGACAAATGTCCCCCTTTAGCTACACTTCTGAGCATTGAATCCTTGTAATTTACCAGACTGGATATGAAAAGTATTTTCAAACTTCCGTTTAATTATTTATTTCTTTTGTTTATCTTCCACATATAGATGTGATCTTTGCTAAGAATGTTGTTATTTGATGATATTTTACTTGCTGTGCATGAAAAGTTTTTATTGCAAAGTTATCACTTTATTTTTTACTCAATTTTTGATGTACCTAAAATATATTACAAGTCCTGAATATTTTCTATTTTTTAATTGATTGTAATAATTTGCAAATTTAACTCACCGATAGTAAGTAATGTGTTTAATATTTATTTTGTCACTATTAGTTTGATGTTTGTTATTACGCACAGGTTACTGTGATTCAGGGATAATTTTATTCCAAATTGCTTTGATATGGGATTTTCGCTTCAATACTGTCCCCAATTATTCTTTTTTGTGTTACCTCAGAGGATTTACCTCACAAAATAAAATTTTGTGAAGTAAATCCTACAATGTGTTCCTTACTTTTAATAAAGTATTTTGTGCTCTCAATCACTTTGCATATCAGTATATTCTAATATTAATAGAACATAGAGAACAGATTATTTTATAAAACAGTACAAGCATTTCTTATCTGTAAAATTAAGTTTTTTTTCTTTTATTTTTTGCAGGTAAAAAAATAGATTTTTTTTTTTTTTTTTGAGCTGCTATATTTAGGTTTTATTGCAGTTTTTTTCCATTTGCTTTTATGTTCAGTGGCAAAATTAAAATGTAAAAGGCAGCTTAAATTCTACATCTTTATTTTATTCATTTATTCATAATTTGTACAATTTTAACAGTAGGAACCCTGTTTCCCTTCCCTCTCTTACTCAGAAGGTTACAGTATATGTAAATGTTACTTGAAAGTATTTATTATTACCATACATAAATATGGTAATATGAAAAATGGTAATAAGAAAGTATTTATTATTACCATTTTTCGGTATGCTTTTGTGCTGTTCCAAAATTGTATTTAACCTGCTCCTAAAGGTGTTCCAAAATGTATGTAGATTTGCAGACTTTTTATTATAAAGTTATCCTCCGATTTTAGTGAAACTATAAACAAAATGTTTTCTGAATCAAATGAAAAGATCTGCTGACTTATTCCTCTGTAAATTCATCACCTAGTTGAAAGTGTTAAGCTGTGCTTTAGTTGGAGATTTAAATTTGACACTAATCCATGTACACACAAAACTAATTTTAACTAATTTTATTTTGTATGTATTTAACATAGATCTAGTTTATGCTCTAGTATATTCTAGCTGCCAACTCTTTCTGATTTTGAGCCTTTCTTCAGTCTTATTCAAATTATGGGGAGGGGGGAGGGTACCCTTTTTTTATTAGGATAGAATAGCAGTTATGTTTTAACTTTTAATTCTGTAATTACTTGTTGAAGTCATAATTTTTATCTTCCAGATGCTGTTAGAAGAATCCCTGAATGTGAAATAGTATTGAAGTACTCATATTGAATCCAGTGATTGTATTTTATATAAATGTAACAATGTAATACAATTAAACCAAATTTGTAATAATTTGTTGTGTGTTCACTGCCATTGCTTTTATAATTCATTCAAACCTGCATGAGTCTCAATAAGAGATATCTTCCACTTTTTTTCAATTCGTAGGCTATTTTTTACTTCTGCAGTTCTGTAATAGTTTAAATTTTTTTTTTAAATTTAGAACGCATCGTAAACTAAAATTTGCTAGGCTGAAGACTACTCTGGACTTGGAAGTTCCATTACTCATGTTTTTATTAAGACTTTGCTTATATATTTTTATTAACTGTTTTTTCTTTCTTTTTTTTTTTTGGCCCTCGTATTAATTGAACTTTGTTCTAACATACTAATGAGTTTTTCTGGCTTTACTTTCATTTATTGTTCTAAATCTGTTTTCAATAGTATAATAATTCTTGCATAAAATCTATATTAAAAGAATTTTTTTTTCAATTTGAAGTTTTTAAAAGATTAAGTAATTTGTAGCTATTTTGCTGTAAAAGTGAAATTGAAATAAATAAAATCACACTTAAAAATAAATAAAGAAAGGAATGTGTATATATATTAAAAAATTAAGAAATGGCTTTTATTTTGAAGTATGTATAAATTATGTTCAGAAGAGGAATTTGGTTTTTTAAGAGGTGAAAAAAAAAAATCTTTTTCTTTGAATCACCACCCTCCCCCCTCACCCAGACATTATCTATGGAGGTTAATATGGTTCACCCTCATGCTCTAAACTTCAATTATTTCTTTGCGTTATGGCAAGTCTACAAGAGGGGTGTCTTCTTGGGGGGGCTGACTTGGGTGGTGAACTTTTTAAGGATTCTAACCTGTATTCTTGCTCATGCCTCTAAACCTTAAATAATGGTTTTTGGACAAGACAAAAATGTTGGGTGTATTCAACAAAATGGGCATTGTTGGGGAATTATGAAATAATTGGTTTTGATTTATATTATTTATGTATTGGCCTGCACAAAAATATTTCTTTACCCCTTTTCACAAAAAAAGAAATCAATCAATATAAAGTAGTTTCCATTTTAGAAATATTTTATTCCTTTTTCTGGGGGGAGGGGAAAGAATAGAAAAATAGGTATTCTCTTAAATTTCCAAACATGATATGTACATTAACAGAGATTATCAGCAGATATATTTATATTTTTGATTTACCCAACAATTAGTTTATTTATTTATTTATTTATTTTTTTTTTGGTTTTCAATTAAAGGATAGCTATTGCTCTTTTAACTTATTTTCGTGTTTCATAATTCTTGTATTTGTTCGTATAAATGACTGAAATTTAATTTCAAATAATTTCTTTTCGATAACAATTCAATCCTGTTCATTTCTTATTTATTTAAAATTTAAAAAAAAGACTTGTTAATTGTAATAAAGTTGAAAAGAAAGTTTGAATAAATTATGCTTAAAATAAAACCTATTTAAAAATCAAAATTATTAGTATTCTTTTGATTTTATATAAATATCTTATCATGAACTATTTTTATTGTTTTGTTAATACTGTTGTAAGTGAAAGTTGTTCTGAAATGTACCATAGGTAAAAAATAAGCTTTCAGGGATTTTTTATTTCAGCAGGAGAAAAGGTAACATTGAACATATCAAATATTTCTGCACACTGTTGAGTAATGTGGATGTCCGAAACTCTTATTTCTATTCTTGTTTGATCACAGATTACCTCAAATGAAGTTATAGTACTGCAGACAAAGAAAATTCTTATAAATCTCCTGCTGATGGATTTTACATAGCTCAATGGCTATACAGATCACCTCCAAGCATTTTGAAACTTTCACTTCTATTCCTGTTACGTTTTGACTAACCAAACAAAACATAAACTGTTAACGAATTCTGTAACTAAATAGATCTAGAGGTTATGGAGGTTTGTTTTAGTAACCATGTGGAACTCTTGGGGGTACCTTTTAGTGATGCCATCATCTGATTATTAAAATGAAACTCTGTACTCCTTCTTAATCTGTTTAATTTCAGAATAGGCTGTTATTTTAAATACTGTATGTTTTGTGTCAACAGTCCACATTTCACTCACTGGAATGAAAGCAAGAATCTAAAAATGCATGGGGTCAGATATTACTTGTACCATTGAGCTACGTAAAATTTATTTTCCAGCTGTTATGGATCATTCTGAACATGACAATAATCCAAGATAGCCCAGAAATAGATATCTAAGAAGTTCTGGATATGAAATAAGTATCAATTTCTGATCTTTGGATATTTTGAATATGAAATAGATAGCCATTTTTGGGATATTCTGGATCTTTAAGATCTTCTGGAAGTTTAATTATTATAACTATGCTACATATATACAGATACCTGTATATTATAGATGTTATTTACTCATTAGAGAGATCACACCTCAAATTTCTAATAGAGAAATCTATTTTATGTTGGACTTCTAATAGATATACCCAATATCCAGCTATGATGTATTAAAGATTGCCTATGGACAAACTTGGGGGGGGGGGAGGTAAATGCGGCAAAAATATTTACTTGTACGATATGAAGAATATTTTCAAGGCGCTCGATATTGCAGATACATTTTAAATATATTTAATTTAAATTCAATAGCAGCAAAGTTTTATAATTTTTACAATATAAAGGTTAAATATCAACTTTCTACTTTTTACCAATACTAGCTTTATTCCCAGTGTAATATTGAGTAAATATTAACCAAAAAAATTAAAAATGGTATAAAGTTATGTTAAAGTAATTACTTATCCATATTGAATATATTTCCAATGTATATCAAATACTATAAATGCATTTTAAATATATCTGAGGCAAATATTAACTTTGCTACTTTGTACGAAGTTACATTTGATACATTTGACGAAGTTACAGTTGATCTTTGTTTTCAATTTTTTTTAACAATATTGAGTTAACATTAAAAAATTTATCAATTGAGGACTACTTCAAAAATATTTCCAATACAACCCTATATTAAGAATATATTTTTTTGTATGTTAAATTCAGTGGAAAAGGTATATTAGTATAGTCATACTGAAAGTATAATGTTATTTTGAGAATTTATCAGACCTAAATGCTAATTTTTACCAATATTGGAATTTTATTTACCAATATTGGAAACTGTTTATTCTCAATGTGTTCACTTACTACTTTGTAATATTATTGGTTTTTGATATCAATGTTTTCACAATATTGAGTTAATATTTAAAAGTTCATTGGTAGTGAGACTGCTTCAGAAATATTCTCAATATATAATTAATATATCAATACACACTTCATATGTTAATTAAAATTTTACAAATAATAATAACATTTTGAGCATATATCAGGGCTAAACTCTAGTTTTTACCAATACTGGAAGTGGTCTTTACTCTCAAAGTATTCACATATATGTAAATTTTAATAATTAAAAGTAATTAGTACTTAATAATATTGGAAATATTTCTAATATACACTCAATATTATTGATAAATTTCAAATACTTTAAGATTCAATAGTATTAAAATTTGACTTCAAATGGGCAAAATATTAAATTTATAATATTGGATTTTATTTTCAATGAATTCACAAGATTGGATAAATATTGATGCTATATAGAAAATATCTTTTAATGTTTGCCAAATATTTAAAAAATAATAATAATCAATGCTGTTACCAGATACATTCATATATATATATATATATATATATATATATAAGGAATTATTTTAATTTTCCCAAAATAGTGATAGCCAGAAGCAAGGCATATGCAAGGAATAAATCCAGGGCCGTACCCAGACAAAAATTTCAGGCAGGGTCCAAACCGTGGAAAAGGCAGAATTTTTCACAAAAAGACGTCATTATTATTATTTTATTAACAAAAATCAATTTTTTTGGGAGGGGGGAGGGTCCGGACCCCTGGATGCGGTCTCGAATAATCACCCTATAAAAAGTGGCGGTCACTCTTAAAAAGGGTCATAGCTCACTCTTGATCAGAGCGCTCCACTCTTTAAGGGATGGCGTGCTGTCACCCTTTCCTTAGAGTGAGGCACTCTTTCCCGGAGTGGGTTTTTGAATTCTCACTCCTAGTCCAGAGTCAGAAATGTCACTCTTCAGAATAGTGATTTCTCACTCTATGGAGGTTGGCTGATTTTTGTCACGAAGGTAGGGTGATATATCACTCCTCAGCACTGGTTTTTCACTCTTGATTATTAAGAGAGTAATAATTGTAAGTCTTGATTGGGGCTAAAGTCTGAGTGGGAGTGTTCAACCATGCCTTTACATAAATATTTATTATAAATAAACAAATGTCTGTAATACCTCCTTTTTCTAAATCTTTTAATGAGACCTGATGTCTGAAAAGAAGTATTTTGAGACAATAAATTGCCTTAGACATCCACCTGGCATAATGAACAGTACCAGGTAATCTGAAAGAAATGTCTATTTGGGGAAAGTCTCCCCCCCCTATAAATTAAACAATGTTGGGTTAATTATTTATAGTTATCCCTGAGCTGTTGATTTCTTAAATGTTCTGCAAGAAATTTTGACATTTCTTGAAAATTTTGCGTTCTTTATGTAATATTTCATCTTCAATAGCAGTTTTGTACTTTGTTTTGTCCAACACTTAGACCACCCAATCTGAAATTTTTAAGAAATATCTGGATGAAGAGCAGTAGCTTCGCCCACTTTGCAATCAAAACAGATTTTAGGATTATTTCTAAAATATGATGGCGACAAGGTAAATATAGAAGATTTCGATCCAGTAATTGCTGCAGCAAAACATGCACGTTCCACTAAAAGGCAACAAGTGGTATCAAAACACATTGCCTGAATTTTACCAATTGCCTCCCATTCTTCAACTGCTGTAAATACAGCAGTTGAAAAAAGCTTTTGCCTAAGAGTTATTCTCATATTATTTTCAAGTTAAGGAACTGATATTAACTGTTCTTCATCGCCACAGCTAATTAAAATCGCTATTCTCTCTACAATTTCTTTATTCAAAATATGAGGAAGCATTTTTCCATCTCAGTGAACAACGTCACCCTCTAAATAAGGATTTTAAAATCTGCTTTTGATGAGATCAATTCTTTGTTGTCGAAATTCTTGTCTTCGGAGTCTTACTGCACGCAAGGGTCCTGCACTGGAAAGATATTATGTGTTAGTGTTGAACCACATTTACGTTTTACCAGTATGTAAATCATAACGATGATATGGGTGTTAGGGGAGGCATAGCCCTTCCTTGCCCATACGTATGGGCACCCATGAGCATTCTAAAAGTAAATAATAACAGACAACAAAAATAGCATTGTAATAAAGAAAATTTAATAGGTTTGTCTTAGATGTGCTTCAACTGAAATACAAAATAAGATCTTTCTTCTGAAGCACAGAAATGCATATCAAATAAATAAAAATATTTCACGAATTATAGTTTAAGTTATGAAAATTCTTGATTTATTTTTGTTTTTTGATGCAAACAATAAAGACTGTCCAAAGTACTTTAAATTCTTAATTTGTCTTTTTTTTCACTAATTTTACAAAAATGCAGATTTTGATGGTACGATTCACAAACTGACCTAAAAAACACTGCTTGTCATTAAATATTGGTTTTGTCGAAAGTAAAAGTTCAAAGCAACAACAATTTTTTTTATGAAATAAAACAAGAACCAGGTCTGTAGAGCAAATAGTTTATACTAAATGAAGGAAAAACTAGATATTTTTGGCAAAAATCGTATTTTTTCAAGAATTCAACCTCGATGCGGCACGGGTTAATATTATGCAATTGAGCTAAAACTTTGAAAATCTCATTTTCTAGTCAATGGGCAACTTTTAGGGGGGTGCCCCAAAAAACAACATTAAAAGAATTTCCCCCATATAACTTGGGACCACCCTAATGAAGATGCTATGGAATTGTAAGATGTAAGTTTGAAATCGCAGATATATTTAACACTTACGTTTTATGAAACACACAATCGCCGAATTTCCACGTACAAGATATTTTTCTAAACTGAAAAATCATACTGACCGTAATAATCGTTAATGTTATATTTGTGCAGACTGTTGGCTTTAAAGGTTTAGGGAGTATCGTGATCGGAAAAATGCAAAATAAAATGTTCGTCATAATCTCCACTAGATTTGGCCATTATGATAAATGAGTGCATATTTATTGAATATTGAACAAACCCTTTTTTTAAATATTTCATATTTGGTACAACCAAAATCGGATCAAAGTCCAAATATTTAGCATACGTTATTCATTCAGTTTGTGTAACTGCTAAGCTTGTATTGTGGCGTAGATACAATCATATTCTCATTCTGTTATTTACTCTAATAAGGGGACCCCCACAGAAGTAGCCGAACCCACTAATGTTTGTTTAGTTTAACAAATGATCACTGTTAGTGGAATTTCTAGGAGGCCTTTTATAGCAGTCACTGAACTCACTAATGTTATTTTTTAACTTAGCAAACGACGACTCGAACTTAATTTTCGATCCGGACAGGTTATCAGGTTATCATGGATAAAATAAAAAAAATGTTTTTACTCAGAATTTTGATTTAAAGTAAGAGTGCTATTGCTATTCTTTTATTTCCTTTTATTTTGTTCATCGTTCTCTACAATTGTTAAATTTTTATGTTCCTTTTTGTTACACTGTTATTTCTGCTCCCTTGTGGTGAAGCACACTGACAAATTTGAATGGACTGATTTCCAATTAAGTCATATGAAACACTTATTATATAAAATAACAGATTGATATGATATATATTTTAAATATAGCATTTACTGACATTATTAGGGATCATGCACAATAGCCGGTGACTATGCACAGTCTGCTATTTATTACATTCACTGTACCAAGCATAAGAACAGAAATATATTTTCTGAATAAGCCCAAAAGTATATGTTGCAATAAGTTAGAAAAAACTGCCAAATTCACACGGAAATTTCAGACACAAGATGGTGAAGCATGCTTACTAAACAATAATTATGTGTTGCCAATTATAAATGCTTTTATGCTTTTCAAAAATCGACTTTACTAACATTTCTAAGAATATTGATTAATTAGAGGCACCTGTTTTAATAAAAGAAATATAAATGTACTCAGTTTTAAAAATTCTCCTAAGTATCTGTCTGGATTTGAGCATTTTAAGAAGAGAAACGACGTGATGACGCAGAAATAAAAGAATGCCTGATACACCTCTTTAAAAATCAAATAGTAAGCAAATTTTCTTTTATGAAAAAACCGAAAATTGGTATTTTTTTTCATCTGTATTTTTATATGAATCCCAGTGGTGTAGTGGTTAGCGCACCGCACTGCCGTTCCATAGGTCAGGGGTTCGAATAACGAGCTGGGTATGGTCGACTCAGCCTTTCATCTCTTGAATGGGTCGATAAAATGAGGATCAAGCTTACTTGGGGTGAAACACTGGCAGCTTCGTGTCAGGCTGACTACTTGGTCGAGGCATATGCATCCGCACCCCAGAGCCAATAGGCGCGGTTGGGCAGCGCAGGCCCTGGCCCCTCAGAGGGGCTGTTGCGCCAATGTTTGACTTTTTGTATTATTATATTGATAATTTTTTCCATCATATTTTACTTTAAAACAGAATTTTTATCTCTCATTATTTCTAAGAATATCTTTAAATACATCAACTATAGTCCCGTAATCGAATTTTATTTACCATTAATAGCTTTGATTATGAGGAGTTAATTATAGGCTGCTAATTTAAATATGATTGCTTTAAGTAATAAAGTACTGTTTAAATTTCAAGACATAGCTTAGATTTTTTATAAAATATGACAATTCGTGGAACGCTGCACATTTGGCCTATCACATCCTATAAAAAGCGTATTAACATTTTTATTAAATCATAATATGAAGCAGCTTATTTTTCCGGAATCTATATAAAAAAATATGCAATCTCTGATTAAAACTGAATCGATAAATATAAGAGCCATTTTATTCTTGATCTTTATAAGAAGAAGAATATATATATATATGTACTTGGAAAAACCCTAAAATCAATATGTTTTTATCATGTGTATGGAACCAGCCATGATGGATTGAGTGTATTCAATGTCCTTTTATTCCCCACCCCATCTTTTTAGGAGTGGGAAAGTTGTTGAGATAGGAACGCCCCTATCGTCCATTTAGGAGGGGGACATAAGAATTCGGGGAGTACTTTTGTGACTGTATGTGCAGAATTCATGGGCTCTCAGATTGCGTTGTGTGTTTCTTATATTTGAACTAAAAACTGCTGAACTAGAAATAAAGGCATTTCCGTTGTTTTGTGTTTAATGGGCGTATCAGGGGAAAAGCCAAAAATCACATAAAACATTTTTTTAAAAATCCTGTTAAACAATGATATATGCTCCTTTTAAACTCAATTTGATGTTTTTGCTTTGCGGTGGCATATGCTGTAACTGTAATTGGGGGATTTTTATTGACTCGACTGTAGTTTATAAACTCTTTATAAGTTTATTTTGATTTTCAAGTTTTAGATTTATATACCTTCAGAAAAGCTTTTGCACTTTCCAATTCTTTCCAAATATGTTGAAAAATGCTTATAATTTCGTCTGTCTTTCCGTGCTCTAAACTGCAGCAAATATCTATTGAATGGGACGAAATATATGTATGTTGCTGCAAGGTACTACACTAGCAACCCTGTTTTAAAACGTACGTATAGCATTAACAGTTCTTGCACAGTAGAATTCAAAATATTTCTTATGCAGTACGCTGTACGGTTATTGTTTAGGTGTAATATAGAGATTTTAATGTATTTCAATCTAAACAAAATTAATGTTGTAGGTTTATAAAATAACGCTCTCCAGCGAAAGTAATATGCATTGAAGAGACAGAACATTATGACCACCTTCTCAATGTCAGAGTCTTAGAATGAAGACAGCGTTAACTTTCTGAAACTTCTTTAATGGAATGGCAACACACTCTTCACAGATTAATCGCTGCACCTCCGCAGGCGATCGGGATTTTGGCAGTAAACCACATCCTTCGATTGGACCCAAGTAAAAAAATATCAAGCAGATTTAGTGATGAATGGACGACACTGAGAGAATAATGTTAGGTAATTGGCACCTACCGTTAATGAATACAGCTATTGCTACACGTTAATGAATTAGCTGCACTCACAAAATCTCACCTGTTGGTGAGATTTTGTACTAACATAATAAAGTGTTAAAAAAAAATCCAGATATCAAGCATTTTTTTGCAGCAATAATATTTGTAATAATTACATTCGCTTGTTTTACGTACATTTAAAAAACACAGGTAGTCCTTTTTGGGATACAGTGTACAAAACCAGGGTCGGCTCGACACGGTAAGCGAGTTGAGCATCGCATCGGGGAGCCGTCTTTCAAGGGGCGCCATTTCGATGATTCGCACTAATCTAGAGCATAAAAAGGGTGACATTTTCACGTTTGCAGAGGCGCCACGCACCCCAGGGCCGCCCTTGTACAAAGCAATACAATACAAAATCGCTTCGCGGTTTCCAGAGTGCCTAAGAACCAAGAACATCATGAATTAACATCATGCAAAAGAACATGCAAAGAACATGCCAAGAACATCATGCAAAATTATTCCTATGTATAGTTACGGTTTATTTAAATTTTCTATAAATTAAAATTAACCGTTTTAATTTTCTATAAATTAAAATTAACTTTAACTTTAACTTGTCGATAATTTCCTTTGCCATTTCATTTCTATTTTAACTTCTATCTTTTGATATAAAAATAATTCCTTTTGGAGTTTTCCTTTAATAGAGCATTTCGACACGACGTTGCTCGAATGTCACGAACCAACTGCGTAGATTCTGTCATTCTATTTCTAGGTTTTAATAACTAAAAGAACTGTGTTAACCCGGCAGTGCTCTTGCAGCGTAATATATACCCGTTGCGCTTTTGTTTTCGATATGCCTTTGTGACTTTTTTTTAAATGAATGTAACCTTGTCTAGTGGACTATAAGGTCATACCTGTAAAGGGAAAAAATTGATTTGAAATTCTTCAAATAGGTTGCTGGATATCACCACGTCGCTTATGTCATACCCTGAGCGAGTACGTGTGCTATGAGCTACCTTCTGTTTTTAATGCACCTTCCTAACTTTTTATTGAAATGGATGAGGCGCGGTAAAGCTGACTTTAAGGTCATAACCTTCAGTGTCCTTTTGGACACTGGAATTGGACAGTGTCCTTTTTACAGCTCTAAAGATGGTTAAAAACGGTAATCAGCGGTGACCTGTGATTGCATGAACCTGTGACGAGAATGAGTTACCATAAAAGACAGTTGCACGATGAGCATCTGCGGAGGAGAATCTGTACTCCGAGCAATATATCAGTGTCATCAACAAACTTCTTACTACAGGCTCCATGCATTCCTTGATAACATTCAGATGCATTTTTGCCAAGGGCGAACTTTATTTTAATCTGCGACTGCTGATCACCGTTTATAACCATGTTTTGCAATCATATTCACCAAGCACTTTATACGCGAAGACATCGAAGCATGCGTGTTAGATTAATCGAAAAATTTCCATTTTTCATTTTACCTATGAATTTAACTCTGTGTTTCAATTTACCCGTCTATAGAGTGTTAGACCGTAAGAGTCATAACAACGACAACCTCTTTAATGGGATCGACTATATTGCCAATACAGTTAAACATGTAGTTGCTGTGAGTCGTTAAAATGAAAAGTCGCTTTGTACTCATGTGGACAAAACTCTCAAACCTTATTTGCGCAATCCCAATTATCAGGGACATTATGGACTATATCACTTGTGCGTTATTTAGAATCCTCGTCTATATATAATTGCTATTGCCATACGCTTAAATTATTTTCAAGAATATTCATTTTAGAAAGACTAAAGTATGTCTTTTTTCTGTAATCAAAAACATGAGGGTAATTTGCTTCAATTAGAGAAAAAAGTTTTAATTTTTCTCCATTTTCTCCAACAGAAAACCACACATAAGTGCTCTATTAGAGAAATGACAGTAATTTAGTTAAATCGAGACAAAATTTTAAATTTGATTACATAGCTGAGGTCAAGAAACAAAAACGCTCCATTAAATCTAATTTTTAAGATAGTTTCTTTTTATTTTTCATATTCTAAGAATTTTATGCCATATATAATACATTATCAAATGTAATTTTGCTAATTTAAACAAAATTTTCGCTTCTAACTCAGCGATAAAATCTTAACGTTGATTAGATTGGTGC
Source organism: Cheiracanthium punctorium (assembly GCA_038373885.1). Taxonomy (NCBI): domain Eukaryota; kingdom Metazoa; phylum Arthropoda; class Arachnida; order Araneae; family Cheiracanthiidae; genus Cheiracanthium; species Cheiracanthium punctorium. The sequence continues at coordinate 455,695 of JAWZYV010007652.1, forward strand.
ATTTCTGCTAAAGTTTGATCATAAATCATTTTTAAGTGCCTATTATAGTTAATGATTGTCATAAATATTTTCCCCACTTCAAACCTATAATTTTGAAGATTAGATGATTATTGCTCTTTTGTTTATTAAAAGATTTTATAACTGGCAGTTGTAGACAGTAGAACGGCGTTTTACTTAACTATTAAATGATGGCATAAGCTGCGAAATTGTATTAGCAAACAGTTTTTAAACTAACTATGTGGGCTCTTAAAAATACTTTTTTGGAATTTTTTATGAAAGCATTTTAATATAGAAGGAAAAGATAGTCTAATTATAAATACGCTGTACACACTTTTGTTTTTCATTTCTTTAGAATAGTTTCAAAAATATGAACTGATAGTGCATTTATGGGCAAACATATAAAACATCTTGCATTCATAGAGAAAAGTCGAGGATATCATAAATTTTTAAGATGAAATGCTGCTTTAAAAAACAATTTGGTATCTAAATATTAAATAAGAAATAGTCAATCACGGAAAGACAGAAATTTAATAAATAATAACCGCTTAAAGATCCAAAAAGCATCTTCTCAGTATAATGTAAAGGGGACTGAAAAGTAATGCCGTGCTTTCGTATGTCTATATTTTGCCTATCCGAAACTACTGAAATAAATAATAGTAAATTTGTCATGTATGTGAGGTTTGTAACGAAATTTCTAATAAGATTTTACTAAAATTCGTAACCTACAGAAGGCGATCAAAACTTTCTTTTCACATCTCTCTCTCTATCTCAAAGAAATAAAGTGATAAGCATGAAATTCTTCCTATTAAATGTAACACACACGATTACTTAAAATTCAAATTACGGACTTGTTTTTTCAATTATTTTGGGTTCATCTGATGTATACTCAATATACCAAAGTTGATGATAATCTTTTTGCCGCGTTGTAGATGTATACTGTTTACAGTGGAAGTTTAATTGTAACCACATTTTTGATAATGTATATTGAACAAAATGCTATCGTACAGTTATGGTCACTACAATTTATTGGTGCAAAATAAAATCGTGTTACATATATCGTATTTTCTAAATCAATAAGCTTACTTTTAAAAAAGGTCTTTATGTGAAAAGTAAACTTCTGATGCAGAAAAACAACAGCATCACAGCAGCATTTTTATCTGGGCTAAGCCGCCTCTAACACTGTGTGTGCATTACATCCCCCAATTCTAGGCATGGCTTTTTCTCAAGCAAAAGTTATCCTTTCAAAGATTTCCTAAGCCAAAGAGAAACAGTACACTTTTCTTTGGATTTTAGTCCTCTGGACCTTTAAAAGCTGGATATTGAAATCCATTCTACGTTGTACCTGATCCTACGCATTGTGATTGCACATTAAGCAATGACAAGGCATGTTCTAATTTTTATAAATATTTATTGCTGCATTTTTGATATAAAAGTTCACAAACATGATTAAAATGTAGTATTTTTTCCGCATGTGTAGGTGTGTGTGCGTGTTACTTCATAATACAACAAAGAGCATTTGAATATGAAACTAATATACTTGATAGAATTATTTTTAATGGTTAAAGTATATTTTTTCATTAATAATAAAATAATAGTTTTATTACTTCCCCATACATATTTAATAAATGTGCTGCTCAAAACATTATCGTATGAAGCAAAAATGTGAAGAAGTATGTGTGAGACAGCCGTACGTAGGAATCAAACAAAGAGTGCATGTGAATCAAAAGATAGTACAGAAAAAAGGACAATATATTGCTTGGAACTTTCATTCTTTGAAACGATGGAAGGAATATAAACATGTACTTCATACAATAATGTAGTTACATAAAAATAAAAAAAAGGATTGTTTTCAAATGTTGCAAGATGTTGCGTGTGATCCTCTCTAAGACTGCTGCACACCTATTTTCTATGACTGAGATGAGATTATCTATAAAACTTTAGAGAATACTTTTGCATCCCTCAAGAACTGTAATGTCCAAGTAAAGGGCGCTAAAAAAGAGGTCCAGCATCTCTAACGTCACGCAGCAGCTCTTCGTTCAGAGGGAGCGGCCCTGTTCGCCCGAAAAGGTTAAAGAGAGACATCCCCAATGAATGCAGCGTAAAGGACCAACAAAGTCTCAGTAACCCGTTTGCATACATTTGGTCCTTCAAATTTGCGTTCGATCTACGAAAGAGTTGTCACCTGTAAAGCTGCAATATATTCATAAAAGTGCAACATTTTGAAATCTGGAATGACTACTCGACTTTCTGAAGACTTGACGGTAATGAATAAGAATTATTTTATATATTCCTGTACAAGAACAATTAGTCCTACACCAGTCTATCCTGGCTGTGTGATGGTAACCTGACTGAGTCTTTATAAATTTTTATTTTTCAATTCGCTGAGCTGATATGCTAAAACGGTTTCAATTAAAATGCATTAATTTTGCTATTTAGTAAAACTTACTCGTGGGTTTTTTTCGCATTCAAATAGATTTATTAATGGTAGCAAATATTTTGAACGCAAAATTTCTGCCTTTCAAAAGCATGAATTTATTTTTCAAAAATATCTATCCGTTTCACTTTATTATTATTCAAAGTTTAAATAAAGGAAAACTATTTTTCTGTTTTTTGTTTGTTTGTTTGTTTCTTAGTCTAGCCTTTTGGTGTGCATCAAAAATCTTAAGTATCCTCCTTCCTCAAAAACTTTTTGTTTAAACAATAACAGTGCCAAAAGATTTTCCACCAAACTCAATTACCGGTACTCTGTTTGAATTCCAAATGCTCTTAAACCACACTTTCTTTCTCAATCACACATCTAAAGCTTTGCAAGTTGTGTTTTTTGCCCTGATTTCATCTCTAGCGCTATCAATACACCAAAACAAACGAATGTTCCGAATGAAAAATTTTCGAGTAAAATTTATTACCCCCTTTTTATGTGCAGTGAAACTCTTGACTATCTTCATGAATATTCTATTTGTTCATTTTCTATAGTGTTGAAAATTTGTTAAAATGCAGAGGCTGGATGCGATACTGAAAGTTTGTGGTTTGATTTAGCTAGTTTTATAGTGATACTAAAATAATTGATCAACTTATTAGCAAAATGACACTCACTCACAAAAAAAGCTTGGTGTATTTCATGAGATTTTCCTTATAAGATTATATTTTACTTTAATATCTCTGAATATTAACTGGTGGCCAAAAATATGCTATTTTCGGCCATTTTTTTCAAGTCCTACAAAGCGCTCTCATAAATAAAAAAATCTAATTTGACACCACATGACTTCCTGATACATCTGTTAAATTATGTTCATTTTTGATTCACTTCTTTCAGATTTTTATAAGTCAATATGTGCTTTTGTAAGTCAATATGTGCTGAAAATAAACGCACTTAATTCAGCTTATCAAAATGTACATACATCTGTATATATTTTTTTCAATGTTTTATATGAATTTTCTGAAAGAATAACTAATGAAGTATCCGCTTTATTTCTTTGCATCTGGTTATTCTCTGACTAAACTAAGAAAGGAACACAGCATGAAATGTTTATAACACGACAAAATAATAAGCTTGTTTCTTTGAGAACGTTTGTGTTACACAATGAGACTCTACAATGTCCCCCATTTTTTAATACTCTTTCTTAAAAACGCGTATTTTAGTATGTATTTATTATTTTTCTGCTTTTATACTTGGCTCCATTAAAATGTACAGATATGTCCCCGTAATATATTGTTACGATAATCAGAAAGTGGGTGTACAATTAAAATAGTCCAACAATCTCGAATAGCGAATGTAACACTTTGTTTGACAAATTGAAAAACTAATATCGCACTAAAAATTATAACACATCCAACTAAAAATCATCAACTATCACATCAATAACACTGTTATAACGGCAATGACAATGGTATAACTCTGCTGTCCATATCCACTGTTTGTTTCAACTAACTGACAGCGTGAGAGACTCTCCTACTATTTATAGATATTTACGCAGGTCATGACATCATAGTTCTCGAGTTTTATTGTAACTTCTTTCCTAATTAAGGTACAGCCTAAATTCTACTAATTTCAAGAGTTTTCTTTTGGTCGCCAAAGTCGCCTATGTCAGGGGATCACACACTCATTCCATTTGCAGGAATGCCTGTGCAACTCTTTATCCAGCAACACACATTAATGTGGGAAAACAATAGTACAACTTTTGGAACAATATTTACAAGCTTGCATGATGGATAGTATAGAATAAGAGGACTTGTATTTAAATACGGACGCAGCATTACGAACGTTGCTGTAATTTACAAATTAAGTAAACGTACTGAAATATTAACCGAATCATTTATCTGAAAAATGCTATTAATAATTAAATTTGTGAAGTACAATTTATAGTTGTATATTAAAGTTCATGGTTTGTTTTTAGAATATTAATTGATTTTTTAAAAAAATGTTATCATAAGTTTAGCTGACGCTTCAAAATAGAGTTAAATGATTAACAGAATTAATAGATGTTACAGGAAGACAAATTTTGGAACTCTGCACTACTATACAATGTCAGTCTTTCCAGCCCAAGGCACCTTCCCTCCCCCTAAGCAGATAGCCCGCGCGTAGCCTTGCCTTAACTCAATACAACTGCGATATCAGACTTTTATATTAACCTTTCTAAAAATTTGTGATTCGTGCAAAGGGATACTCTGTACTATATAATAACTGATCAAACTGATCATGTTCATAAGTTTTAAAACATATTTTGCAAGAGTTTTTTACTTCTGAAACGCGCATAGTTTATATCAAATATAGTTTAATATTACCTATTACTATGCCCCTGCTTCATTTTCCCATTCTTAGCAGCATTAAAAATATATATGATGTTTGGTAGTAATATTTTTTCTAAGCTTTTATCCATCAACTCTATCCAAAACAAAGTCCAATTTCTTAAAGCTCCCCATTAATGGAAAAAATTGATCTGTTAACTTCTTTGAGTACTTTCATTTAATCAAGATTAAGGACAACTTAGCGCTTTTCAATCTTCTTATCACAAATCTTAATTTAACTTTCGTGTCACATCTGTAACGAAGCAGGAATTTAGAAAATAATATAATAGGAATAAGAGAATATATGAAATGTTAACACTTGACAATTTTGTACAACTAAACAACATTAAAATTAAAAATTTCTGTATTTTTTTTTCGTGGAGTTACTTAATGTGACAACATATTTAACAAATACTTTTATTTCTTAAATGTATGTTGTTGTTTTTTTTTTGTTGTTTTTTTATTTAAACAGTAATTTTAGCATGTTCTAATACTAAATATACCAACTCAAAAGTTTAATATTAATTTTTTTAGGAGAAAGTTTATAGTTACGAATAACTACTTAATTGTGAATAAAATCCCCCAGTTTTTTTTTTTTTTTTTTTTTTTTTTTTGCTCTCAAGAGATTTAATGTTTGCCTTTCCTATCCCAGTAGCGCAAGCTAGTTCAAAAGACGTTCAGCCTGCGTGTTCATAACGTACACGACTCATGTGACGCTTACATCTGTATGTCTGGGCAGAAGACGCACAGTGCTAGCGTAAAACTGGTTTTGTTTGGAACGTCCAAAATGCGTCCCAAACAAAACCAGTACTATGCTGAATAGCACGTACTATGCAGTAAATTTGCAACGCGATTTCAACTGTTTACTTACCGTTTATTTTAATTTTTACTTGAATTCCCAGCTAAATCATTTTTATTGAATTTTTAAACAGTATTTTACTTAGCGTATTCATATTAACTGCAGACTATTGCTTGTTGAATAACGAAGTTAATACTAATGAGCAATAAGTATACCGCAAAAGCGCTCCTCCCCTCGATTGAGCGCCTCCCCACTTTTCACATGGGTTTCGTTTTCTCTTAAAATGCCGAATGAACGACCCCTTTTGAAAATTACTTACTATTACTCCTCAACTACTTACTTTTACTGCCGCACTTCCCAGTCAATTGACGGCAAACGCAACCTCGTGCAACCGCGCAAAACCTGTGAAGAAAAAATTAGAAGTTATTAACTGGTACAAAGAAATTCGATGCGTCGTACATCGGACGGCTAAACATTTTGGTATAGATAGAAAACGTAGTAGAGGTTGGATTTCTAAAGAAGAAATTCTTCTGGCCAATGAATTTGGGAGAAAACGACATTCCCGAAAGTTAACCATTGGGCGAAAGCCGTTATCTGAAAATTTAGATGATAAAATCCGGATTTTTCTTAAAGGGGGGGGCACTTGAACGGTCTTTTATGCTACTCTAAGGTTATTTTTCCGTTTAACCGCCCCCTCCCTAAATATCTCTCAATTTTTCTTGAAGATTGGGGGGCGCTTGAAAGGTATTTTACGGTAAATAATTACTTTATGTGATTGTTCTTTATGTTAAATATGATAAACATTTTAGGTATGCATATAGAACATATTTTGATGCACCGATATTGCCTATTTACTCCAAAGCCTCTAAGCGAGTAGGTTTCGCTACAAAAGCACCAGTATCCAGATCTTGTGCTTTTGTAACGAAACCTACTCGATTCAGATTTTTTGTGAAAAAAAAAACCTTGTCGACCAGTGTACTCTATTGTGTTGCTAATAGAATTTTAGAAATAAAGCATCATTTTCATAAATGCAAGCTATCATTGATTGTGAATTCAAGCCAGTTTCGACAAAAACAAAAAATCACTAATAAATTTATTTTTCAGATTGTAAGTTTATTTTATAATTTTTTTTCAACTATGCAGGTACATTAAAAAAGCAACCTCTTTTTCGAAATTAGTGATGGAAATTTGAAAAATACCCACATTTCGGTAAAGAACATGCTATGTCAAAGCGTATATTTACTTTCTGAAAATTACCTTCTTTCAGCCAATGTTACGTCAGAGCTCCCATTTAATCCTACCTAATTATTGGTAGTGCTATTCTGGCCTTTCTAAAAACCTATCTGCCACATAATTAAATTTGCCTTTTTGTAAAACTTTGTCTGACCGGAGATAAAAAAAGACACTTTCCACGATAATCCAATATAATTTAATTATCATACCAACACTTTAGAAATTCTTTAGTGATAAGGAACGCTAGTGTAATTAAAGATTTTACACAATATAAAGGAAATAATGGCTTATAATGGCTCGAACAGACCTTCTTCGTTATGATTAATTACTCTGAAAAGATGAACGAGCTATCTTTCCTGCTTTCCTGTCCTTGGTTTATCTGTTAGTGACTTTCTTTATGAGGAGCTCTCTCTCTTTCTATAAATTTCGGAGACAGTTTTATAGATCAAAATGTCAAAGAAAACTGAACCAGGCTAAGAAAAAGAAAATGGTTTTGTGACTTCGCTTCTCAAAAGCAAGCGATCGTGAAAGGTGAGGGAGAAGCTTCTTGTGTGGGAAATCCACAATGCATCATCTTTAAATCCACCATTATTTTTAGTTAGAGTAATTAAGTGTTTCAGCGCTACCTCATTATCTATTCAAGTATGCAAAATGCGAATTTCAAGCATCGCATTGTTTACCATTATAAATAAGGTACTTTTCTATGAAAGAATTTTAGTCTCAAGCTTATGAGAAATCAGAAAGCAGAGCTCAGAAATTGGAAACGTAAATACTGTATTTGTCAATGCTGAATAAAGGTACAATTCACGTTGAATTAATTATGGTTATGAAGATTTTCTGTGAGGAGTTTATCTGTATGGTTTAGTAGAAATCAGAGATCATACAAAAAGACTTTTCTCCAGGTGTCATTAAAATGCAAAACACACCGAGTTATCATGAATACTTTGACTTGAAACTTTTAGAAATCGCCGAATCTTTTCAGAAACCTAGCCATTAAAGTTTGCAGACCTAATCAATATGTATTCAACTAGAACCCATTCGTTTGATTCAACTTGTTTCGTAATTTTCTTTTTTCACTTTCAGTTTTAAACGATCTTTTAAGTTACAATACAAGCCATAAATTAAGGAACTGAAAGCTTTCTCAGAGAATATATTCTTAAGTCAAAACATGATCCACGATTATTAAAAGAAAAATTTCAAATTCTGTAAAGTTCAGTCAAAACAAATTCATTTCTAAATTGAAACTTTGAGAGTTCTAATTAGAGAATCCAATCCCAATCCCACAGATTCCCTACTTAAAGCTTGCTAAATTCCACACAAATATCGCTGGATTAAGACGTAATCCCGGGGAATTGAAATTCAGAAATTAATTCCTTTCATTACAATTTTACTTCGCCTTCTCAATCAACAAATTTAGCAAAAAAGTTGCATATTTATGTATCTTACCCAAAAATACATGAATGAATAATCAAAAATTTTAATTTAGAGATTTTTTTTTTAATCATCTTCCAGTGGAAGTCTGAATCAAACATTGTAGCCGCAATTTTTTGCTAACTTCCCGATCTCCGGTTCAGTTCAAATATTTCATGCTTATGTATCTCGTCGAACAATCGCGATTCATTTACAAAAAGTTTTAATTTTAGGTCCATTTTTTTCAATTCGCGCTTTTAATGATTTTACTAAAATTAGATTAAAAAACGATTATTGGAGAGTTTTTCTACGTTCTTTTTAAGAAACTAATAAATAACAGTAAATATCTTAGCTTATAATTATCATATTTCTGTAAAAAAAAGTGCCTTTCGTCAAATGCTCCACCAAAATTGGATCAAGACTAGGAAGATTGGTTCTTTAGGGTTTTTTCTTATGTTCTTCTTTTTTATCTACTAAGAAATAACTAAGTGTATTATACTGAATATTATGACTATAATTTTCTTATATTCTGTATGTTATTTATTGTCTTAATTATCAATTAACTATTATTATTAAGTTTAAACTTCAATAGTGCTTAAAATCTTACTTTTTATACCTTTTCTGTTGTGAGTTTTATATGAATCCGGAAATCCCGCGGGATCAATAAATCTCAATCCCGGAATCCCACGAAACTAAAAAAAGTGCGGAATTGCATTCCCAGTTCTGATTTACGAGGGTGGAACGAACTGAGCCGATTAAAATTTGCATGAGCAGGAGCGTTTAAATATTGATTATGAACTATTTCAGCTTTAATTGTAAAAAAAAAAAAAAATCTCATAGTTTTGCTATAGTAAACACTTAGATGAAACGCAAAAATCCAGTAACGGTGTTTGCCATCACTTTTTCCTGATTGGCAAGCAATAAGACCATTCAATTTTAAAAAGAAAACCTACTGATTGATTTTCTAACTCAAGTAATAGTTTAATCCATTTCGAATTCAGATTTGCATAGCAAAAGAGCATATCTTTTGGGTTTTTCTTATTTTTATTCAATTAATCAGTTTAGATTCATTAATCCCACTTAACATATTATTACAAAATTCCAATTTTGTTTTCCTGCGTCAGTGTAAGTTGCGGAAAAGTGATTTGTACAGGCATTGCTGCAAGTAAATTGTGACCACTTGACCTTGGCGACAAACTTGCCGACCATTTTGGAGAAAATTTGGAGACTTTCAAGAAAAAAAGAAAGTTCTCGAAACTAGTGGAATTTTGGCTGTATCTCAATTACAAGTGGTACAAAGTATCTCAATTTAAGAAACAAGCTACTGGAAAAATCTAGAAAAATGATGTCACATCTTTTATGACGCCACGTCCGCCAAGAAATCTATAAATAAGCAGTCACTCTCACTGTCGAAGAGTGTGTGATAGACTGCGGATATTGAGAGCAAAGCGATACGATTGACATTGCGTTTTGAAAATGTTATTGCTGTGTTAGTTCTTACTAAATTATTAGTCCGGGAGCCAGCGACAGATTTTTGCGACCAAAATCCTCTCAGCCCATAATTTCTCAGATGATTAAGACGCTTGTGTTGAAGCATGGTGATCGTCAGCTGCCGCACCATGGGTGGGTTGGGCGGCGGCCGCCTTCCAGACGCGTAAAAAAAAAAAAAATTCAGTCATTTCCTCCCGGTTGAAAATTTCTGAAATAATAGTTGGCATAGTACTTGTTTGAAAAAAAAACCGTCAGCTGGCCAAGCGGCGGTGGATTATACGTCAGCTGCTCATACGAACATGTAAAAAAAATTTTTTTTCAATGATTTCCTCCCGGTTAAAATTTGACAGATGTTAGTTTACATTCTACTTTAAATATAAAAACAAGTCAGCTGGCTGTATGCTGGTGGAAAACCCGTCAGCTGGCACAGTGAAAGTATGGCGCGGAAAGGTAGTGTGGCCGCCGCTAGCCTATTTCAATGCACCAGCTGACGGGTTTTTCACCCGGCATACGGCCAGCTGAATTTTTTTATTATGGCAAGAATTATGTCAACTATTATTTGACAAATTTTCAACCGGGAGGAAATAACACACTTTATTTTATTGGACACAACGCGCTGATATACTCAATAATCCTACTATTTTTCATAATTATGTATAGAAATATATAAAAAAAACAATCTGTGCTACTTTAAAACATGAAAACCACCGGTTTCCTCATTTTTAAGCGATTTTTTGGCATTTTCAGCTCCATTTTATTTCTCCGAGTCAAAAAAGTTTATCATTTGTGTGACAAAATTCGGCTCTACAAGCGGAAAAGGACGTATTGACGTTATATCCGGCTTTGAAGGAAAAATTGTGATTCCTTCCTTTTAAATTACTTTTCTAGATTACACAGTTTAATTTTTATTCTCAAAAATAAATCGAGGATTTATAAGCGGACTTCGAGCCAAGCAAAGAAATCGTCTGCCTGGATATAAGAATGGCTATGTATACAAAACGAAATCTTTCGAATGCGAAAATTTTTCATGTTTTCAGAATAGCATAATTTGATCGTTTTCCGATTTCCCCCAAAAAGCATTGATAGCTCAGCTATACCACCGTGCAAAGCGGAGCTGTATCAACATTTTTTAAGAGCATGTTTCATCGCAAGAATTTGGACGCACGCACACCTTAAAGTTCCCACCGCCGAGACCCCTTCCGAGTATGGCTGGGTAGAAGTTGAGAGAAAGTACGGCTTTACTTGGTTCGCTGGCAGCCACTTACCAACGTCAGTTACTGAAATTACAATTCAGCCCGAAAAAGGTATGAACATTTTTTTCAGTTTTACTCATATCGCTTATTCATATATATATATATATATATATATATCTATATATATATATATATATATATATATATATATATATATATATATATATATATATATATATATATATATACATATACATATATATACACACACTTATATATATATATATATATATATATAGATAGATAGATAGATAGATAGATAGATAGATATACTTACTTTTTTGTTTATCTTGTTAAAGATGATGATGATAATGGACACATGATGGACAATTTCGATGATTCACAAAGTGATTCGGAGGACTATGAGAGTGTCACAAGTGAAGATGAAACATTATAGTATTTAAGAATTATAATAATTATTTACTGTAAATAAAAAATATGTTGATATATTTATATTCAAACTTAATTTTTGTTATTCGGTCGCTTGATTGTTTCCTGATTGTGTTTGCAAATCATCTGCAGGGCGCATTGTGTCCAATAGAATAAAGTGCGTAATTTCCTCCCGGTTGAAAATTTGTCAAATAATAGTTGAAATAATTCTTGCCATAATAAAAAAATTCAGCTGGCCGTAAGCCGGGGGAAAACCCGTCAGCTGGTGCATTGAAATAGGCTAGCGGCGGCCACACTACCTTTCCGCGCCACACTTTCACTGTGCTAGCTGACGGGTTTTCCACCGGCATACAGCCAGCTGACTTGTTTTTTTATTTAAAGTAGAATGTAAACTAACATCTGTCAAATTTTCAACCGGGAGGAAATCATTGAAAAAAAATTTTTTTTTACATGTTCGTATGAGCAGCTGACGTATAATCCACCGCCGCTTGGCCAGCTGACGGTTTTTTTTCAAACAAGTACTATGCCAACTATTATTTCAGAAATTTTCAACCGGGAGGAAATGACTGAATTTTTTTTTTTTTTTTTTTTACGTGTCTGGAAGGCGGCCGCCACCCCACCCACCCATGGTGCGGCAGCTGACGATCACCAGGCTTCAACACACAACTATCTTAATCATCTCACGAATTATCGGCCGGAAAGAAATAACTGACCAAAATCTGTTGCTGGCTCCAGGACTATATGTATTTTTGTGAGATATTAGTCCTACGAATCGTCGAGTAAAGTGATGTACAGTGAAACCTGTGAAGTTGACCACCTTTGTAAGTTGACCACCTGTCTAAGTTGACCTAATTTACCAAATTTATATGTTATCCAGTTGATAGCACTTTCTGTATCTAAGAAAACATATGTGGATTTTTTAACCTGCTAGGATCATTTTGGGCTACCTTCCTTTACATTAAAATCTTAAAAAAGACAATACCCTAACCATTGTTGCCAACTTCACTAGAATATAATTGACCACTTTTTGGAAATAAACTCCCAAATTTATCTACATTCTAAGACGAAAATGACTATTTACATGAAGTGGTTAATTATATTATGGAGTAGTTGTCAACTCTGCCCCAACACCAAGATTATTCTGTTAAATACTCTTGAGATAAAATTCTGAAACTTTTAGATCATGTATCTAGTTTTGATGTAAAAAGATAAAAATATATTTTCCAGACATTTGTTATAAAAATTCAAACTTTAAGCTTACTATTTTTTCATAAAGTTTGACTTCTTTTTAATTAAATGATTTTTCTTTTTCCTTTTTTTTTCATTTTTTAATGTTTAAATGTTTTATTCAGCATTTTTATAGAAGGTTCAGCATAGCAAGTTTTCTACTGAAAGAAAATTTTATAAAATCATTATCAGTCCTAATGTGGCAAAGTCATTAATCTCGAATACAACGAAATCTAAAATAATGGTCAATGCTTTTGTAAAATACAATTTTAAAAACTATTCCGACAGTATTTTGATTTCGGAATTCCGTTGAAAAGTAGCAGTTTTTACCTTCACGATTAATTTTATTTTAAAAAAATTGCCTAGTAAATGATAGTTAAACAATGAGCATTTTCTATTCTTAGATAAAAAGCTTCATTAGTCATTCATTTTTCTTGGTAATTATTCAAAGTAGAATTTCTTAACGCACTAATACCTCGTAATTAAACTCTTTTATCATCTAGGTGTACAACAAGAAAATTGCTGACTGACAACAGAAAAAACATTTTTTCTCTGCATTCTTTGTGTAATAATATCGATTTCCAGCTGCTTATTTCAGAAGTGTATTATTCAGAAAGTATAAATTTACGAAACTCAGTTGTTTAAAGATGTGTTTCGGCATTTTTTAATCAACTGTTCACATTTGAATGCCCTATTAATAGTGATTTTTGCACCCTCATATCTGAAATTAAGATTACACACAAAATCTGTAATAATTGGGGAAATACTCGGTTTTTGACATAAAATTTGGCAGATATATATATTATTAGAGAAATCAAATACATAACAATAAAAACATTAGGTGAATTGTTAATTAGTATACAGATTTTAACCAAACGGTTTTAGCATTGTATTTTAAGCAAACCTACACGAGGGGTATCTGCCCAGGGGGTTGCCTTGGGTGGAGGACGTTTAAGGGATACTAACGCATATCCACGTTACATCTGGACGAAAACGCTCATTACGAACAGCTCATCAAAAACAGCCCAGGACGAAACAGCTCATCAAAACTCCACTCCGTTAGACGGACAGAAACACGATACGCCAGCGACTTCGGCTTTCATACTTCAGCCATCTATCATGTTCGGTGTCCACTAGGTCATTGTAGACCCCGATAACAGAGTAATCACGACATTTTATATCTCGAGAAAGGTCCACCTGATATAGTGAGTGGCTATTGTACATTGTTATACAGGCTACAACAAGCCGTGTATTATTTGAAAGGTTTCATCTTTATGAGACTTAATTTTATGCTGATATACACTTTGTCCCACAAAAATATGTATATGTCTGTGCCAAATTTGTTACAATAAAACCGAGTACTCAGTTCTTGTGTGGATTTCATGTTTGTAGCCTTAGTTTTGGACACTGATGTATTTTAAGCAACTTAGAATAGGGTTATTAATAATCCAAGAGGTTTAAACGACGAGCAATAGCCAAGGGTTTAATTTGAATAATCACTTTGTTAATAGAACGAGAATCAGAAATTTTTTTTTATGGAACGGAAAACGTAAGTGTAAAGTGGAGAAAGCTGGTAACGATTATAAGAGAGAACATAAACAAGTAAAAAAATAGAAAATGTTCTATGGAAAGCAGAAGTAGAGAAACCGTTAGGATTCTAAAAAAACAAGAACGATAAATCATGCCAAACGCATCGATTATTGAACACTTTCCAACAAATTAGCGCACAAGCGCGCGCACACACACACGTTCCCTAAGCAGATAGCCTTTACGAATCTTTGCCTTAACACAACATAACTCTCTAAATCGGTTAATTAAAACGCGAGTAATGCATTTTCAAGATTTTCATTGAAATCATCCTACTTTGTTATTACCACATTAGGTATTTTTTGATTTACCGCCAAATAATGAAAATAGTATTGTGCTTTAAATGGATGCCTGTCCCTAAACTGCCATTCGCCGTAATGTATCGGAATTATTTTGAATGCTCCTGCAGAAAAACTATTAACAGTACAGACACATGATGGAGAGCTTTATATTTTCGATGTAGAGCTTTATCTTTTAATATTTAATATCATGCATCGATTTTGTTTATTTTTAAATAGCCAAATCTCTCTAAAATACACTTTGAATAATGTCAGCCCATAGCGCGTAATGTATAGGAAATCTTTTGAGCTGTCCTGCAGAAGAATTATAAAGGCTACAGCTGCATGCACCATTTTCAATAGGGTACATGGCATAGTATATAGAAATATATATAAATTTCGTAGTAATCAATGCCCATTTGCGGGAGTTAGAGCACGGACGGACGGACAGACAGACAAACCGAAATCATAAACACTTTTCCTTTTGGAAAGTGCTAACAAGGACATCGAGAAAATGTAAAGAATTGTTGCACTCCTCTAATAAGGCAAATTAGATTCGTCGATCAACAGAATTAACAATATAAATTAAATTAGAAGTATCGTCATTGGAATCCACAAGAACGAAAGCGTTGTCAACGTATCTGACACAGAACGAACAAGAAAGATAAATCATACCAAACGCATCGATTATAAAACATTTTCCAACACTACAGTATTTTTTCACCAAATTTGGCGATTTATTGTCCTTAAATCTGGCGAGATTATGGAGATACTATTATAAACCATTTTATACCTATTGCATTACGCTTGAAATAGATTAATGTCTCCCAACTGCTATAGGTCGTAATGTATTGGAATACTTGCGAGTGCCTCTGTCGAACAATTATTAATCACACAGACACTATCTTCAATGGATAACATTAATTTATGAGCCTTATTAACATATAAGTGAACTTTGCTGTCATTGAAAAAAACCAAATACCTCTAAAATACGCTTTCAAGAATTGCTGACCATAGATAAGAGCGTGATGTGTTGGATTCTTTTTTGACTCCTGTAAAATAGCTATAAATACTACATACATCATTTCTCAACTGAGGCATAATTTTTGCACTAATGCATTCACATGCATAATTTTTGCACTAATCGGTGTATATTTACGGCAGTTAAAGCACGGATCGTTGGACAGAAAAATGGACAGAAAAATCGGAATCATACACACCTCTGAATGTTGTTGGAAAGATGAAAATATAAATGGGTATTCCTCTTACACAGCATAACGGTATCCCAGGAACACGGAGAGCGAGAAATTTATTCTTTTATGGCTCAGCAGTCTAAAATTAATGTTCCACATGCTAAAAAATCAATGTTTTCAATTTTTTTGTATGTAAATCGGTTAATGCGTTAGAAACACTTAAAATTCCTCCGACCAATGCAACACCTCTTTTAGGCAGATAGCCCTTGCGTAGCTTCGTCTTAATGCTACTCAGCACACCAAATCAGTTGATTCGAGCACGAGTAACGAGTTTTCAAAATTCCCATTAAAATCGTCGCAGCTTAATATTATCACATTAGGTAGATTTTTGATTTCCAGCCAAATAATGAAAATGTCGCCAAGCTAGGGTTCATTTTTCAAAAAAAAAAAAAAAATCCGCACCCTATTTGGCGATTTATCGCAGAAGTCGCCAAAATTGGCGACTTTTGGGGCAATTTTTGAGGATGCGAGCAATCGTCGTTAGATCAATAACTAATTCAATATAGTAGGATACTATTGTGCTAGGAATAGTCTCTAAACTGCCATTGAATGCAATGCATTGGAATTATTTTGAGTGCTCCTGTAGAAGAACTATTAATGGTACAGACACTATTTTTGGATGAGAGCTTTATCTTTTAATCCATAATAACATGCATCAATTTTGTTTCATTTGAAATAACCGAATATCTCTAAAATACGCTTTAAAGAAACGACTGCCCGTAGAGAATAATGTATTGGAAATCGTTTGAGCTGTCTTGTAGAAGAACTATAAATGCTGCGTACACCATTCTCAATAGGATACATGGTACAGAACCTAGGAACAACATATATCAATTTCGTAGAAATCGATGCATATTTACGAGCTTAGAGCACGGACGGACGGACGGACAGACAGGCAGACAGACAAACCGAAACCATAAACACTTTTCAACCTTGTTGGAAAGTGTAAAAAATTAGAAACTTAATATAGGTTAAAAGACGTCAGAAGGGCTTAGCCGTACTAATACCCTCGGTTTCTTTATAAAACAAACTATTAAAAATGAAAGCCATTTGTTTAGTTACGCCCATTTTATACAAAGAACTGAGTGTCTTGCTATGGGTAATCAATTTTAATCTCTTTTTTGTGATATTTATATGAATTATTTTAAAGAGAATCTCTTCCAAGTCTCTCAAAGTCATTTGAAAGTTAATTATCGTTAACGTATGAAGCTTGACTACCAAGAAAGATTAAAATAAGAATATTTTGAATGTAATTAGACGCAACACAGTCTTTATTTATTTTTTAAGGCCACTAGTAAAATTATCAACTTTAGGAAATAAACTATGTACAAATATTATAATTTTCCGCCGTGATTTTATATAAACTTCCAAATTTGCCATGCATGATAATAAAAGATTAACATAAAGTACATCTTTTAAAAACCTAAAAAGAATTTAACCTTTAAAAAAAATGTTTTTTCAATTATCAAGAAAATCCTTTTAAATGATCTGGCCATCTCACGTAGTTTATAAAATGCCATAAAAGCCGAACAAAATGAAATCAACATCAAGTCTCTAGGTCAAATAAGTTTTGAATTATAATCGTTTAGGGATTACATTGAGATGTAAATTTTCTGTTTCCACAAAATTTCAAATAATCATACATCCGAAAATAATTGCTTAAAAAATATCTAAATTCCAATTTTCATACTGATGATATAATTCAAATATCATCATTATCTTAAGACAGTATGTTTCGATTAATGGTTGAATTTATATAAAATTATCCAATATGCTTACAGGTACATTTTTCAAATTAGACTTTTTAGTTATATTTTACAATATCTTAACTGAATTTTACGAAGTTTAAATTGATATTTTACTTACATTTTAGAGAAATTAAGCACGTTTCTAAAAATGTAAATTTGTTTTATATCTCCTTCTTAAGCACTGATACTTAAATTGCCTAAAATTTTCTCAATTGTATAATTAAATTGCCTAAAATTTTCAATTGTATACTTAAATTGCCTAAAATTTTCAATTGTATTTCTTCGAAATTCAATAAAGTAATTTTCTAGGAACTGTAAAAAAAATTTCAATTTGTAACATTTTACTGTACAGAAAGTTGAGAAACAATAGTTCAACAAATTACGGACACTATAAAAAATGAAAAAAATTTTGCACATCATTTATTAATTTTTTTTATTTTGTATCTTAATGAACTAATAAATAAAAAAGTAACTTGACATTCTACTTAACTATTTTATCCTAGGAAATATTTTACATTATTTTTCAATTTTTGCTATCCAGGTAATCGAGTGTGTTAAATTTATGAATGCAATTTATATTCCGTTATGAAAATGTAAGCAGTATTCGCACATTTTACTAATTCCGGATTACAAAACAAAACACACATTTTTTAAGTAATTATTTTTAAAAATCTGTATCCTATGCATCTTACGTAATCTAATCTAACATGTGAAGAAAATAATTTTTTAAAGATACTTATAATTAAATTTTAACGTTTAATACAAAAGTAAATTATTCACAATAATCAGTCAATTGCAGAAAAATTTTTCTTTTTTCTCTTTTGGCAGCAAACAATTAATATTTGAAAAAGAACTATATTTATAAATGTTATCTCACCATGTAAAATTTATTGATTTAAAATAAAAATTTAATTTAATTAAAATATTTCTTATTAAAATAAAGTTCGTAAACAGTATTTAAATTAAGTCCATGCTTAAAATTAATAAACTTTCCTTGAAAGTTGTCTATGACTAGATCTAATTAACACAAATTTGTGACTTAATTTTTGCTTTTTAATTTTATCTGCAAATACACTTCAGGAGACGCAAATATTTGTACTGCAAAAGTAGTTTGCGCTATTTTCATTAACAGTTACGTTGTTTTTAGTTATTCAGCATATTTCTTAAGTTTTTTTACAAAAAAATACCTAATTAAGAGGTTTTCTTTAATCTTAGTTATGGATTTTTTTATTCCTTAAAATATAATTTTAATGTTTATTTATTCATTTATTCGTGAATATTTAAACTAAAATTAGTTCCGCTATAGAATTACTGTCTGTCTAATAGTTTAGTGACTTTGCAGTGTAACTAAACTGAGCATAAATATTTGTTTATGCAGAAATATGTAGCTCGAATTATAGGTTCGGCTTAGACTAATTTTTCAGAGGCACATTTGTGAATATTATAAAAGGTACAATAATGTCACATGGTGTAAATGTTTATTTGAAGTGTATTAAGTTAGCTAATGTATTTCAATGATTATTCGTTGCAGAATAAAATTTTCATTACCTTCTGAGTGTTTCTCAGATTTACTCCTATTTAATAGTTAAAAATGATGAGCTCTCCTAGAAAAATATTAATCTAAAAACGCTTTTACTGAATCCCTAGTAAAATAGTTTTCAGCAACTGTTTAGATGTGAGCTTCTTTTCTCTTCCTCATCATGTTGCAACGCTATCGGACGGTCAATTTTGAATCTTTTCAACTCTTCAGCTAATAAAAAAAAATGACATTCTGCTGCTCCACGTTGTGTAAATCTTGTACCACCATCTTGTTTAACGGTGTTATTCGAAAAAATCATGTGATTTTGGTACATAATTACAAATAAAATAATTATGCCAGGCACTTCAAAATTTTGAAACTGTCTCTTACAAGCTGTATTACATATTGCAAAGACAGGCCAATCTGTATCAGTTTCAAAACTTTTAGAAAAAATTCTTAAAAATCGGAAATTTTCGCAAAGCGTGTCACTCTTCGAAAAATCTTGCAGCTCAGATCATTTTTTCTGAAAATTTCACAAAAGCCACATCGTTTTCGCTTATCTCAGTGTGTAAAGCAACTTATGAAGAACCATCTGGAATTTTTTGGAGACCATGGTGCTATTAGTTTATTTCAATTTGTGTACCAAGACTAAAAACAGAGTTCTTTTCTTTCGAAGAACAGCCTTAACTGATTCAAGGCATCCCGTTAGCGATGTCGGCATGCTAGCCCTACCTCATAAAAGTTCTAGGACACCAAAAGAATGAAAGACGTATAATCTTTGTTGAAGCTTTATTATAATCATTATTATTATATTATTATTATTGTCCCGAATTTTATTTTATGTATATGCAGACTACCAGCACTAAAGACCACCGTGTACATACGATGTACGTGTACTTTAAATCCGTGGTTCCAAAGTCCAAGCGGTCTTCTTGGGGATCGATAGCAGTTTCCAGACTTGCCAATATTCAAAAAACTTCCTACTTATGAGGATCCAACTTATGGCGGGGCAATAACAATAATTATAAAGCGGAAAATAAGCAAACAATGCATGTCATTTATTTAATTGAGATACCATAAATAAAAACACCTCTTCTTTTATCCTTTTAGATATCATATTTGTGTTCATATTAAATTTATTTCAGAAAAAAATAGGCTATTAAAATTGTCTTTATTATATGTTAAATTTTTTACACAAAACACAATATCGATTTTACTTATTTTGTTCTCCGATGGGCGACAACATTAGACTAACATTCAGACTTACAAAAACACTGTGTACATGCGAAGTACGTCACGCTAAATCCGCTCTCCAAAAGTCCTCGCCGCAGTCACTAGCATTTTCCGAAAGGACCCAATATTCAGAAGTCCGTCACCTTCTGATGAGGATCCAAATTCGGGCAGGAAAATCCGGGAACGGCGTATGTAGCTGTAAACGACACATTCTGTGACGTGAGCGGTCCTCTTCTGGCAAACAAACAAACAAACCCCTTATGACGGGACGGACAAATTATCACCCAAGCCTAAACCGATAATCGAACCCGAAACCAAATCGTGATTGACTGATTCCCTAGCCTCTAGAACACTTGAGCGGCTCTAATGAATTGCGTTGATGAGCTGAAATTGTCCATATAATTTAAATCAGCTAACATTTCTAGTCATAGAAGAATATCTTAAAAATCTGGAGTGATTCCACTCAACTTTCCGAACACTTATGATTAAGATCATTACCAACCATTTAAATAAATTTTAATCGATGAATAATTCAAACATATATACCATATTGAAGCTCAATCGAATGCGCCGTTTAAACGCTAACGAAATTTCCAGAATTTCTCCCCATATGCCATAATGTAAAAGAAATCTATGTCGTAGCCCTGTACTAAGTCCTCTACACATCAAAATCAATACCAGTCTTACCATGGCGGTTTATAACATGTATACCCAATTTGAACTCAATCGAATATACCGTTTAAACGCTAGCGTACTTTCAAGAATTTTCCCCCATAGGCCATAATGTAAAAGAAATCTTTGTCGCAGCCCTGTAGAAAAACTAGAAGTCCTATACTCATCAAAATCAATATCAGTCTTACGATGGTAGTTTATAACATGTATACACAATTTGAGCTCAATCGAATGCCCCGTTTAGGAGCTGTCGTATTCACTCACATACACACACACACATACGTGCATACACCCACACAATTACATACAATACATCTCTTAAAAATAGCATAAATGAATTCAGAAGACCTCAAAACGTGTAAATACACTAAAATCTCGAAGTCGAATTTTTTCATGATTACAATACTTTCCTTACATGGTACATGTTCGGAAAATAAAAATTGGAAAATTCACATAGTAAAATCCTTTACATTCTAAATCCGATAGTTAGATGTGCATGCTAAATATGTGGTCCCAAAAATCCCCTCTACGATTGTTAGAGTATGAATATTCAATCATAAACCTTTTAAAGAGATCAACTTGCAGAGGAAATGCATGAAAATAAATGACATGTACGGTGTGTTGCAAATAAACCACATATAAAAGCTTAATTTGATGTAAATATTACCCGCAAAATTAATGTATGTGCTAATCTATAGGCATTTACGAGTAATTTCTACATTGACAGGTACGCTTCTGTTGTTTGAGTGTAAATAAATTACGTCCTACCTATCTTGTGCGCTAATTCAAGTGATAACTGAGCTGTGAGGAAGAAAAAGTCTTTCCAACAATCTTTGAAAATATTTAATTACACTACTTAACTGAACAATAATGAAGCGTAAAATTAATGGATAACCGCATTTTTAATTCCTTAATTATTCAGCAGTTTAATTGATCATATCTAAAGCCAGCAACTTAAAAAAAAAAAAATACTGAAAAATCTGGAGAATAAAAAAAATCTCCAAACGTTAAATTTTGTTTTATTTTATATTTTTAGATTCTGCTCGGAAAATTCTCATTTGAGTGTATAATTTAATTAAAAATTCATTTTAAGGGGATATTGAATAAATCTCTAATTAAAATAAATATATTTAGTTGAATGAACTTAACTTATTGTTTAAACAATTCATGTGAAGTTCTTATCTATAAATGTATTCATGTTCACCATAAGTTAGTTTCATACTAATTGTGTGTGATATTACAATTAATTAATATAAAATCTATCAAGAACTAATACATGTATTGTGCTGAAAATTACAGAGGATGTGCTAAAATAGTCCAACAAGCTCGGTAAACGAACATAGCAATTTATTCGACGAATAGAAGCACTATATCTCAAAAAAAAAATTATACTGCATTTAATAACAGATGCAAGAGTAAAAAATTAAATAACGCAGCAATGACACTATTCAAATCACAATATCAGTCGCGCTGCTCCGCGCGCTATAATTGCAGTCTATCACACTAACTTGACATGGACAGAGATTCTTAATCTATAGATTTCCAAATAGGAAGTGGTGACACATAGGATGCAACATTGGTTTTCTACACTTTTCCAGTAACTTCATATATGTAGCCGATTAAGATACAGCCAAAAGTCCACTAGTTTTCAGAACTGGTTTTTTGTTGCCTAAGTCACCAAATTCTTCGCAAAGCCGTCAAAACGGTAGCCAAGTTTGTCGCTAAGGTCAAGGGGGTCACATACTCATATCACTTGCAACAATGCCTGTACTACAATCTTTCCCGTAACATACATAAATGTGGAAAAAACAATGCTACAATTTCGTAACACTGCTCCCCTCTTAAAGAACTGACGACTCGGCAGTCTAATCACATAATACTATGATCAGTATCCTGATACGGGGATAGCCGATTAATTTCCAAACGTGCCACTAAATTCTTCATGTAGACATTTGACGAGGACGGCGTATCACTCGGACGTAGGAAAACGATGGTCGCTGCGTAATCAAAGCTTTCGGTTGAACAACATCTCTCCTAGAGAAGATTCGGTCATCTCATGGACCGCACAACTATAGGATACTACCTTCAGGAACGGCCTACCTATTTGGTTTAAAGCCTGTTTTAGTTCCTGAAGTGTCCTACTGTCCTGCTGAACCCTAGCTCTAGGCTCAGGTCCAGCAAGCAGCGGTTTCCCTCATTTTTATTTTATTTTTTTACAGCACAATTTTTGGATTACAATTGGTAAAATACATCAGTGTTATGCAATATAAAGGCAGTTAGTTTACAATGGTTTACAATTGCTCACAATATTGTTCTTAGTAACATTTGACCATAGATACATATATTTAACACGTTCTTTTTTTTTTCTTTTTACAATTTTGAAAGTTAAAAAAAGTAAATAAATATCTAAAAGTAAACAATAGGCTTGAGAATGATAAACTTAAAAAGTAATTTTGAAAAATTTAAACATAAATAAATTCAACTAATATTCAAAAATGTGCTTTAGAAAGAAAGTTTTTTTTTTTTTTTTTTTTTTTTGAAAGCATACATATACATATAATAATATACTGAAAAATAAATTTTGGCTTCGATATGAGAAGTGTATTTTTTTAAATCTAACGAAATAAGAGCAGCAACAAAAATTCTATGTCAGGAAATAATGCTAATAAAATCATAATTAAAAAAATTGTTCTATTTAAGAGTTTTTACGTGGTTTTTATCAACTGAAATTCTTGTATTTATTTAATCTGAATCGCTTACCGGTGTATGAGGTCTTATATCAATCGGATGAATATACTTGGGTTGATTATTTTGTAGTTCTTCAATCCCTTTTATTATTTTGTTGCATAAGTTTTTATTTTTTAATACATATGCAGCCCACTGCTCATTACTTTGTGAAGGTGATTTTAAAACTCTGTATTGCTTTAATAATTTACAATTAGTGAAATAATGTAATGAATTTCCTTGCATATTGCATTTACAATGATCGGAGGAGTCTCTGTTTATTTTTAAAAAATATTCTGGGAATGGTCCATGATTGGTAAAAAAAAGGTAAAGGTTCCTGTGTTCTAAAAGAAAATCTTCTGATGGTTTTTTAAAGTATTGGTAAGTATACCTGCCTGTAACTTCTGTGTCCCATGATATTTTCCATTTTTCTAATTTGTCCTTTTTTAATATGTATTTTAGATAAGATAGTGGGCTTGGAAGTGAAACGGTTGCTATTTCTTGGAGGCGACTACCATTTTTGTTTTTAGTGATAAAATTACTATTGTAAATAGCTGCTTGTTTTGCTAATCCGTCTGCTAGCTCGTTTCCCATAATCATAGAGTGTGCTTTTATCCATTTAAATCTTACTGTTTTAGGTATTTTTGTAAGGAGAACTAAAATTTCATGAGCTAATTTATTTGTAGTTATATTATTTTGTAGAATTTGAATACTTGAGTTGCTGTCAGATAAGATTAAGCATGAATTATATGGCGTTGTTGAAAACCATTTTAACGTACCATATATTGCATATAATTCTGCCTGGAAAATGGAGTTGTCGCTGTTGAGCTTAAATTGATTACTTTTTATCAGAATATCATCTTGAAAAACACAGTATGCCGCTCCGCAACCTTCTTTCATTTTAGAGCCATCAGTATAAATTTTAAGGTCTATATGGATATTATCAAACAATTGAGCTGGGGGAAGCAAGGGATCCAACAATGATTTCATTATAGGAATGTCATAATCAGAGTAGTTTGTGTACTTTTGTATTTATTGTAACTTGGGGCACAACTATAGGTCAGGAGGAATAGGGGGCGGTTTGATTTTTTGAAACAAATAAACACTGATGATTCAAAATTGTTTGATTAAACCTCTCGACCATGCCATCGAACTTTGGATGTAAATTTGTTGTTCGAGTCTTCGCATTTCCTAATCGTTTGAAAAGTTCTGTAAAGCGTTCTGAGTTAAAATTTGCACCTTGATCCGAATGTAAAATCATAGCCACACCGAAGCAAGAGATCCAGTCTCGAACGAGTTCTTCAGCTACTGTTGCAGCTTCCTGATCTGAGATGTAAATTGCTTCTTACCATTTGGTAAAGTAGTTCATCAATACTAGGATATATCGATTTACTTTTGATGATACGGTAAGGATCCCAGAATATCTAAAGCCACTCTTTCGAAAAGTGCGCTCATATTATAGCGCTGCAAGTGGCTTGATTTTAGGTCCCTTTCAAGTCTGGAAGCGTGGCATTACTGCACTATTTTTCACTGTTCGCGCAGCGTCAATCCGAATAAAATCACTTTCTGCTTTTTTAACGTTTTCATCATTCCAAAATGCCTTGCACTTTCACTGTCATAAATCTCCCGCAGAACTTCTTGAATTCTGCTCTTCGGGAGAATCAATTGCCGTCGGCTGGAGCTTCCATCATCACTCTCCCACTTGAGATATAAAATGCCATCATTAAGATGTAGGGAGTCCCAGAGAGCCAGACTGTCAGGAGCAGTATCTTGTCAAGATGGCCGATCTTCCGAATTTAGTTTCTTTACCAGAAATGGTCTAAAATGTGACTCTTCCAACTGCGCTTTCTGGATTTCACTGGAAGACAACTGTGGATATGAAGTCGTTTTTAAAATTTTCACGGAAACATCTGTCTTTATTCTAACAAGCTCGGAAGTCCAGCAAGCTCGGAAAAACGAATTGCCTTTTTTTCGACGTATAGAAGCACTATATCTCACAAAATTTATACAACATTTAATAAAACATGCACAGTAAATCATTAAACAAAGAGTAATAAAACTATTCAAATCGCAATATAAATCTTTTTGCTCGGCACTCTATAATCGCAGTCTATCACACTAACTCGACAGTGAGAGATACTTCCAATTTATACAGAATGAGTCTGAATAATAACCAAAATTTTATGAGGTGATAGAGCGCATCTACACGAGCAAAATTTCGTCACAGAAAGTATGGATGGAACGCGACAGCGAGCCGCTAGGTGGCGTTGTAAATGGCATAAAAGTTTGGTCGGAACATAAGCGGTGAGTAGTTAAAAGGTACTTTTTCACTGGCACATTTAATGAATTAACACCAGAAATGGAGGAGATACATCAGAAAACATTGTATTAACAGTAATGGAACTGATGTACATGCTGAAAGAAATTGTTCAAATGAGCATCTGCCAGCTGTAATGCCGGTAAAAACTAACAGGATGTGCAGCTGATAAACATGCACTTTATTATTTCGTGGTTCCCACAACCAGCACCCTCTCGGCGATCCACGAAAGAAAATGCATTTGGATGCGAGAACCGACCCTTTCATAGCATTTATGACTCCACATGTCAGCGTTCAAGTTTCCATGCCTACCGCTTGCATTCCGCCCATACTTTCTACGACGAAATTTGCTCGTGTGTTTGCGTTATATCACCCCATAAAGTTTTGGTCACTATTTTAGACTCGCCCTGTAGATTTCCAAGCAGGAATCGATGATATACAGCATATGACATCATTTTCCTAGACTTTTCCCGTAACTTCTTTCCTAATTGAGATGCAGCCAGTATCCCACTAGTTTGGAGAACTTTCTTTTTGTTGCCAAAGTCGTCATGTCGCTGAAACGTCACCAAGGTCAAAGGGGTACTCAGTTCACTAACAACAGTGCCTGTACAACTCTCTTTCCCGCAACACACATTAATGCGGGAAAGCAATATTACAAATTTGTAACAATATATTTAAAAATCTGAAACACTTTCATATTTTAAATACGCGCTGAAGTGCTATATATTAAAAGCATAACATAATCCATGCGCCGTCCCAATTTTTCTTCCTTATTCTATTAAGTTGGAAAGTGAATCGATTTTCTTGAGTGTGTTGAGTTTTTCTTCCTTGTTCCATAAAATACATTTTTGGAATCGAATTCTATCTTAAAATCGCTTACAAAAACTCTTACAATCTTTGCAAAGCATATTGCAACTGTACTTAATAATTTTAAATACTAATTGGAATGTCCATCATAATCCATGAGTGTACCGTGTTTGCCTTTCTAATTCCACAAAACACTTCTTCAAAATTTAAATCTATATTAAAATTGCAAATCAAAACT
Organism: Cheiracanthium punctorium; assembly: GCA_038373885.1. Lineage (NCBI taxonomy): Eukaryota > Metazoa > Arthropoda > Arachnida > Araneae > Cheiracanthiidae > Cheiracanthium > Cheiracanthium punctorium. Next base: position 482,659 of record JAWZYV010007652.1, read on the forward strand.
GTTTAACAATCTTCGTCAAGCATATTCCTACTATACTTCACCTTTATAAATACCATCTGAGAAGTGCATCATAATCTATGAGTGTACAGTATTTGTCATCCCTGTTCCATTAAACCCTTCTTTGGAATTGATATCTATATTAAAGTCGCTTACTACAACTATTTTACTATCTTCGCCAGGCATATTCTAAATACACTTTTCTTTGTAATAAACTGTCGCGTTTGCCTGTTTCTAGCCAAATTTGGAAGATATCGCCAAACTTGGTTCAGTTTCGAAGGCTTATTTTTCGGCACCATACTTGGTGATCAATCATCGAAAATTGCAAACCATGGCCACTTTCCACCTTTGACTCTCCACCTTAGAAGTTCCCGTTATGTGGAACTTCTAAGTATTTCTCTCTACTGGCCGTAATGTATGAGAGATATTTTTGTAGAACTGTAAAGAACGATAAATCATATACACACCAAAATCAATAATAGTTATTAGACGGTAGTCTTTAATGTATATCATATTTGAGCTCATTGCAATGGACCGTTTAGGAGCTAGCACACACTCAACACACAAAAACCCACACGCTCGGAAAAAAAAAAAAACTTTGAAAAGTGCCTCACCGCGGCAAATCGTGTAGACCAGTTATGTCGACGCTTGAAAAACTGATTGATTTTAATAGCACTGTAGCTCTAATAATGCATTCTTTTACTACATAATATATATACCCTTATATACATTATCTCCAGGAAATTACTGAAATTTTAGAACATTGAAACAGTTATTTATATTCAATTAATTTTCATGTACATTACATCAAACAAAAATTTAAACTCATAATTAATTTTAAATGCATTTTAAAATATTCGCAGAGAATATTCTAACCAAATTTTCAGAATTATTTTCTTAGTATTTTATTTTACTTTAAACTGTGTTATAAAATCGCAAATCTGGAGCACAAAGTCGCAATTTTCTCTTTAAAATATTGCTAACGCAGTCCGATTTCATAATCTTTCTTTCCAATGAATCTCCTCATTAAAATTAATGACTGATTCTTTTCTTCACTAACAAGTATAATTATTGGACGTCATTGATTATTTTAAAGATCAGCAACTTTGTAAGAATGTAACAATATGGACTATGACAAGAAAATTCTTGTAAATAAACTAAGATTATTAGAACATGAAGCATTTATTATATTTATTTTTTTACTAAGGATATCAATTTCATTTTAATTTTAATTTTTTGTCATAGTAAAAATTTATATTTTGCTTTTGAACAAAAAGAAAATATAGATTTAAACGTACTGCAATAATTATAGATAATTCTATGTAAAAACAAACAAACAAGTATAGCATTAGAATTTATCTAAAATCATCATTGAATTGACAAAGAAGTCTGGATTTCTAAAATAAACCATCAACCGGCAATGTTCATATACATAAGAGAATAGTTTTAACATATCATTTAGCGTTAGTTTTCCTTCTCATAAGTCATAAATTCTGTCTTTAAAATAAATTCTTTCAAAGTTTGTTTAACTAACAAGTTCTTTCAAAGTATAGACAATAAGTTGCAGACAATTTTTTTTCCGTAATTACAGGGATTTCTTTTTTTAAGTTACTGATTTTGATATGAATGTAATTAATTTTAAAGCATTACAAAAAAGCGGAAAGATAAAGAAAATATTTCAGTAAGGCTGGATGGCAAAGCATGAAGAAGGCACGATTCATTCCAATAAGGTTGGGAAGCGCCACGCTACTGCCATGATTACATCCACAGGTCAGTAACTAGTTCATATATTCAATTATTAAAAGTCAAATAATGAGATAAAAATACTATCTCTTGATTTCCCTTTCTTCTTTCATATTTATTCTAAATTAAAACGTCATACGTTAAAAACGGATTATTACTCCAGGTAAATACACTGCTGGCCATCCAAAATGCAACATTAAAAAAAAAGCGTCCAATTGCACCATGCTTTTTGGGCAATGAGATATGCAAATAATTAAAATTTCACCGCAGGCGCACATCGCGGATGTCTGTAGCGCATTATTAAAGGAAAAAGAAGTTCGTTTTAAAGTATTGAATGTCTTTTGTTTTTTGTGCGTGTCTTATGTATAAGCAGCTTCAATATGTCTAGCAGAAGAAAACGATCTTCTTTCCAGAGCGTTTCGGATGTCGATCGAGGATGAATAGTGGTCTATAGGGATCGTGGATTATCCTTCAGAGAAATCGGTGATACTGTAGGATAGAACAAATCAACTGTGATGTGGATCTGTAATCACTCAATGCAGGACAGAACGATGGACCGAAAGGGGCGATTGCATCCACCTCCTTGCACCACTACACATGATGACAGGCGTATTGTGCGCATATGAGTGATCGACCGCTCTGCAACATCACAAATCACATCACAACAAATTATTGTTGCATAACGATCGATGCTACACGTACCATTCAACATCGTTTGCAGCAGAGTGGAATGTCTACAAGACCTTTCTTGCTCCTTTTACCGTTGAGTCGAAACCACAGGCGTTCGAATCGTCAGTAGTGCGATAAGCGATAGGCATGGACTACGGAATCGAACGACATTCTTTTTACCGAAGAATTCTGCTGAGCACCACCAGAATGGTCGGATTTAGAAAGGCTGCTGAACTCTTTCCTATGCATCGCCATACTGGTCTTGCATCGGTATTATTGTTTTTAGTGGTAATGAATTCCACTACCGCACCCTAGTACTCCCTGACGACTGACCAGCTAGCACTTTATCTCTGAGGTGTTTGGGCCCGTTGTCCTCTTGTACCTTCAGAGCTTGTCAGTGGCCATATTTCAACAGGATCATGCACGGCCACATGTGGCATGCAGTGTTCAAGATTTCTTCGTTGACCACGAGACTGCCTTGGTCTCCTAGTTCTCCCGATCTATTGATATATTGAAAACGTCTCGTCGATGATTGCAGAACGACTTTCCACGGTTGCACACTTCGCTGCTACAACAGATCAACTTGGGCAATATGTCCAAGCAGCATAGACTGCTATACCCCAACACCAATCCAACACATCCAAATCTTCTTTGAGTCAATACCGAGCCGCGTAGCATCGGTTATAGCCAGCAATGGCGGGAACACCCAGTACTGATTTCATCGTTTTCCTCATTTCACAAGAGGCTATATTTTCAAATACTTGATTTTTGTACAAAGTGTTATAGACCAAATAAATTTTCCTGTGATTATTCTGGTCCTTCTTGATGTTGCATTCTGGATGACCAGCAGTGTATTTTCACCATTAGCAAAATTTAGTGTTTCTGTTAATTTTGATAATAGGAAATTTGTGCATACCGTTTCTTCCTACCTTAACGCTAACTCTATTTGCTATACGGAGTATTTTGACCAACCACGTTTCTGATTAAATACGTGCGCATGCGCTGTACTGTCCAATGGCATTTAACGTTAGCGTTACCATAAATGAAACCAGTATGCACAAATTCCCTAATGAACGTTATTCATTAGAGATACGTTATTTATAAAATTCCTTGAAAAGTTATTCTTTCAATAGCAAAAAAATGAGTGTATTCTTTTCCATTTGTTAGCTTTTTCGCTTTACTTTCTTAGTAGTACTTTAAGTTATAAAAAAACTTACAAAGATTAATAATACTTAATAAAGAAACATTATTTAACAGCACGACATTTATTAAACATTGCAACATCATACCACAACTACATCCTACATAACTACGCAGTAGCTACATTGTTTTTCGCTTTTTCCCGACGAACAGTCAATAGTTCATGTGCCCCTTAATCTCCCCCTTTGATTGCTTCCCTTTTTTTCTTATTTACGAATCATCCTCTGCATGGTGACGCCCTCTTTATTGGCGAGTTCAATGAAAATGATAACATTCGGGCATCCTGACTGCCCAATTGTCCTCAATTGGTTTTGACTTCTACGTTTTTAAAACGTGGACTTCTTCTTGGTTTTTCACATGCGCTCTCCAGATCAACAGTCTCTTCGTCATTTTCGGTTTCTTCATCAGTTTCTGCTTCACAATGCCAGGCTTTCAGTTGGCTTACATGGGCGGTGGATGAATAGGATCGACCTCCTTCGCCTTCATCTAGTTGTGAGATCTCGTATGTATCGTTGGGTAATGCACGTGTGACTACAAATGGTCCTCGATACTTGGCTTGGGTTTTCGTGGGTTGTCCGGTAGCTTTGGGTCCACGTCTAGCTACAACTATTTCTCCTGGTTCATAGATTACAGTTCGACACTGCTTTTTGTCATAGGTTTTCTTCATTTTCTCATTTTTAGATTCTATTTCTTCTCTTGCAAGTTCTTGAATCTTACTCGGTTCAGTCCATGAATCTGCATCTTCATCGGTTAGTATTCTAAGTATTCCGTCGTTGAATCGAGGAAGGTAGCCATGTAGCATCTCAAAGGGCGTTTTGTTCGTAGTTTTATTCACCATATTATTTAGATTTCTTTCTGTCTCTTTTAAACTGGTATCCCAGTCTCTATGACGATCATCTGTCATACACGTCGACACAGTAGACAAGATAGTTTTATTCACACGTTCTACCATTCCATTTCCTTGTGCATGTTTAGTGGAATTCAGTGTATGGGCGATGCCGTTTTTCTTGCAAAAATCTTCAAACTGGTGTGAAGTGAAGCATGAACCTCGGTCACTGATAATTCTGTCTGGTAATCCATAACTGTTCACGAATTCTTCTAACATTTTCAAAACATGTTTGGTCGATGTATTTCTTACAGCTACAAGTTTGACAAATCTTGTGAAATTATCTATGATGACAAGTAGTTCCGTGTTGCCTTTGGTGCTCTTCACAAACGGTCCCAGATGGTCAATGTGAATGATCGAAAAGGGTCTTTTACCAGGTTTTATCGGATGCAATAGACCCTGTTGCTTTCCCGCAGGAATTTTATTTACTAAACATTCGAAACACATAGATATGTGTTTCTTGACATATCTCTTCATCAAAGGAAACCAGTATCTCTCTTTAATCTTGTTTACGGTTCTATCAACCGAAAAATGACCCATAAGATCATGAAACTTCACGACAACGCTTTTTCTCATTGCCTTGGGGACAACATAAAGAAGTTTTTCTTTACCATTCTCACTCAGTACTCTAAATAGTCTATTTCTCTTGAGGACATAGTTTTTTACCTTTGTCTTTTCTTCTTTCGTACGTTCGCACTTCGGCTTTTGCAAAATGGTTATTAGTTCTTTCAACTCTGAGTCAGAATTCTGAAACACTAGTGCTTGCTCATCTTCTGTGAGTATCAAACAAACTTCTATGTTCCGTTCTACGTAGTTCGTCAAGGTATCTTCTGCTTCTAATACTGGTGCTCTACTAAGAGCATCGACATGACTCATTTTGTCTCCAGGTCGGTGTTGCACTGCAAAGTCAAACTCTTGAATCAGGTCATACCATCTGGCGATCTGAGGATTAGTTGTCTTTTTAGCGTCCATATATACCAAGGCCTGACAATCAGTAACAATAGTAAATTTAATTCCGAGTAGGAACTGCCTTAATCTATCTAATGTCCAAACGATCGCCATTAGTTCCAACTTGCTAGAATGATACTTTCTCTCGGCATCAGTTGTCTTCTTGCTAACACAATAAACCAAGTGCCATTGTTTTCCCTCCTGCTGGATAATCATTCCACTTAAACCATTAGAACTTGCATCAGTATGGGCTTCTGTCTTCGCATCTGGGTTATAATGTGCTAAAACTGGTACACTCAGCAATTGTTCTTTTAACGTTTGATCAGCTTTCTTTTGGTCATAACCCTAGACAAATTCTTGGTTCTTGCGCGTTAGACGACTGAGCGGTTCAGTCTTTTGAGCATACTTCCGAATGAATCGTCTAAAAATTCCAGTTAATCCCAAATATCTTCTCACATCGTGAACGTTCAGAGGTTCGGGAAACTCTTCAATCGCCCGAATCCTCCTTGGTCCTGGTTTTAGTCCTTGCGAATTTATTACAAATCCTAAAAAATTTACTTCTTTTCTTCCAAACTCGCATTTTGATAAGTTTAACGTCAATTTCGCCGTTCTTAAGCATTTCAAAACTTCCCGCAATCTGTCCATCATGTCTTCCCAAGATACCGCTGGAATCATTATATCGTCCATGTAGCATAGGGCTTTTGTTAGGAATAAGGACCCTAAAACTTGATTCATCAACCGCTGGAATTCAGCTGGTGCATTGGCCAGTCCAAATATCATACGGTTAAATTGTCCAGTTTCGTCAGGGGTTATAAACGCAGTTTTTAATTTGGAATCTTCAGAAAGTGGAATTTGTAAATAACCATGTGCCAAATCCAATGTTGAAAATATCTGCACACCACTTAGACACTCTAGTAAGTTATCTATTTTTGGAAGTGGGTACTTATCCTTAATAGTTTGATCATTTAGACGACGATAATCTACAACTAAGCGATAATCTCCAGTTTTTTTCTTGACTAGGAGTACGGGACTCGCATAAGGAGAGCGTGTTTCACTCGCTATACCATGATCCTTCCATTCCTTAACAATACTCTTTATAATTTCACGTTCTGCAGCATTCGTCTTGTATGGCCGAGTACATACTGGCTTACTGCCTTCTACTTCTTTAATTTCCATCTCCGTCACATCAGTACACCCTAATTCACTTAACTCAAATGCAAAGCAATCTCTGAACTCATTCAACAGTGCGGCTATGTCTGAACGTTGATCTTTCGACAATGATTCATCAAAATTTTTTGATCTAATGTAATTAGACTTTTATGTTCATTCTTTTCTACCATTAAAATTTTGCAACCAGAACTCTTCGCTGCGTCGATCAAATTATCCGGATTTATTTGTTCGGTGTCCTCATCATTTACCTTCTCCACCTTACAAATGTTCTGGTTTTGTCGAAACATTATATCTTCATTTCCAACATTCATAATCGGTATTGTTGTTTTTCCCTCAGCAACCCTTAGTAATGAGCCAAGTTGCATGTCTTCACTTTCAACCAAAACCAAGCCTTTTTCTATTTCTTCCGTTTGGGCCCTTACTAGATTTATAGAATTGCTTTTGATTTCTTCTTTACAAATGGTTTTGAAATTTATTTCGGATGTTTTAGTGTCATTCTCTACACCTGTAGGTTTACATTCTTTTGAGTAACCTATATTGAAATTCTGCTTTTCCTTCCAGTAAAATACGTAAGGTAATTCGAGAAGTGTTCTTCCTATAATTAAATCCACTGGTTGTGCGTCATCGTTGACAATCAAAACTGGAACATCTCGTGCTATTACATCATCAATCTTTATGTCAAGTACAGTTCCGCCTACTGTTTTTGTGACAGGAGACTTTTGATTCCCAAATCCAAACAAGTCTTTTTCACAAGGAGCTATATATACGTTTAGTTTATCCGCAACTGATTGCTTTAACAGGCAACTCGAACTTCCAGTATCTATTAATCCGCTGACAATCTCATTTTTTATGATAACAGGTTTCAAATAGTTATCGAAAGAAGTGGAATACGTATCCGAAATACTTAAACTACTAACTTCCTTTTTCTTTGATTGAGTGCTGCTGATTTCGTCTTTGTTAGTTAAATTTTTGTTTCGTGTGCAATTCCTACTTATATGACCGTAATTGTTGCAAGAGAAACATTTGAATTCCCCTTTTTCATTGCGTATTCTGGACGTTGAAAAATTCTGCCGCTCTGAAAATTTATGATGAGGAAGTCCACTATTTCTTCCGTAATTTATACTGTCCGACCCCTGATTACTCTTTGTTTCACTACGATGGGAATTTAGTTTTGGATGCACTTCATACTTAACATTCCTATTTTGTGCTGTTTTGTCAGTAACTCGAACACTCTCGTAGTCGTCTAGTTTGTTAGCCAACTCATCCGAGTTTACAAATTTTGGCCAAACATCAACAAAATGTTCTCTAATTGTAAATGGAACCTTTCTTTTCAACTGATCCGTTACTATGAGTTCTTTCAAGGAATCGAAATCATTGATATTCAAACCTGTAACCCATTCATCGAAATAATTCCTCAAATCAAACGCAAAATCTTTCCACGTTATCTTGGATTCTTTAGTGTGATTCAAGAATTTTTGTCTAAACCTTTCAGGACTTAACTTAAATCGCTTTAATAATAACGCCTTAACGTGGGAATAATTGCTCGCGTCCTGTTCAGACTCTCGTGTAATTATTTGCATTATTTCGTATGGTAAAAGTCCCACTAAGTATGTAACATAGTCCTCTTCTTTGATACCCATTCGTTTTGCTTGGCGTTCGAATAATACCAGATATGATGAAATATCCCCATCTTCGATTCTATACTTCTGCATAATACTGGAAAATTCGTTAGTCTTAACTGAATCTGTCGAAGTCGTACTGGTTACTAGCCCAACAGGACGACCACTTTGTATTCTCAATTTTTCCAGTTCCAATTCATGCTTTCGTACTTTATCGCGTTCCTCGCGCTCAGCTGCGTCAGCCCCAGCTCTCTCCTTAGCTTCTTCAGCCCTTTTCTCCGTTTCAGTTCTTTCAGCGATAATTCTTTCTAACATCCCCTTTACAAATTCTTCATCGCAACCCTTACTTTTAGTTATTAAGTCTTTTAAATCAATTATTCGATGTTCTGCTTTTACCTCTAAACCAAGCTCTGAGGCCAATTCTTCTAAGTCACACTTCCTCCCTCGGACTAAAAATGCCATACCTGATTTGATTTCCTAATGAGTTTAATCTTGTCTTACTTATTTTCGAACTTATGCAAAAATACCGTATTACTCATACAGCATATTTATAGAATCTTGCTTTAAATAATACTTTAATATATTCTAAAGAATAATGTAATATATTTTAAATAATAGTTCTATATAATTCAATATAGTACTTCACTATACTTCAATATAATACTTCACTATACTTCAAAATCAAGAGAATACTTCAAAATAAAAATAATGTTTCAATATACTTTAAAATGAATACTTCAGAATAGAAATAATATTTCACTTCAATTACATCAAAATTAATTCTTCAAAATCAAAAATAATTCTTAAGTTTACTTCAAAATGAATATTTCAAAATCAAAATAATAATTCAATATACTTCAAAATGAATACTTCAAAATAAAAATAATGTTTCAATATACTTTAAAATGAATACTTCAGAATGGGAATAATACTTCACTTCAATATACATCAAAATTAATGCTTCAAAATCAAAAATAATAATTCAATATACTTCAAAATCAAAATAATATCTCAATTTACTTCAAAATCAATCTGAATAATACTTCACTTCGATATACTTCAAAATCAAAATAATATCTCAATTTACTTCAAAATCAATCAGAATAATACTTCACTTCAATATACTTCAAAATTAATATTTCAAAATTAGAAATAATACTTCACTGCAATATACTTCAAAATCAAAAATAATACTTCAAAATAATACTTCACTCTAATACTTCTGTGCTTGAAAATACTTCCAAATTTATACGTCAAAACACTACTTTATTATAATGATTCAATATATTCAAAATTAATACATCATACTTGAAAGCAATACCGCAATATAATACTTTCGTATATTTTAATATACTTCAAAATTAAAATTTCCAGCTATGCATCAGCATATTTCAATATAATATTCATACCTGAGAACTAAACATCTTGGGCGCGTAAAATAAGGCACATCGCACTTCTGATTTGTTAGCTTTTTCGCTTTACTTTCTTAGTAGTACTTTAAATTATAAAAAAACTTACAAAGATTAATAATACTTAATAAAGAAACATTATTTAACAGCACGACATTTATTAAACATAACTACATCCTACATAACTACGCAGTAGCTACATTGTTTTTCGCTTTTTCCCGACGAACAGTCAATAGTTCTTGTGCCCCTTAATCTCCCCCTTTGATTGCTTCCCTTTTTTTCTTATTTACGAATCATCCTCTGCATGGTGACGCCCTCTTTATTGGCGAGTTCAATGAAAATGATAACACATTATACTACATACATATATTTAGACTTATTATTACTATATATTTTTACACAATTCTGCTCCTTTACTCTTAGCATCCTGAATACTATTTCGGCACATGTAATACGCATTGTATAATGTTCAACAGTCTGTAACTGCATGTTCACCTCACCGCACATTTACATGTACTGCCAAATTATATTCATTCCTGTGCATAGTTATTTTGTTCCTGGTACATAAAGTAAAGAAATACGTAGACAGTTTCTTTGAAGAGGAAGCTTTGATTCTGAAGACATCTCAAATAGATATTTTTTTCTGAAGTATCTTCTCATACACACTTAATACTGACAAAAACCTTCTGACAGTCTTTCGCATATGTTAGACTCTTTTATTACCATTTGTGCGGAAATTTTTGTATTCTTAATAAAAATTGTAAATGTGAAAGAGAAAAACACTGAAATTTTAATAGGATTTTTTCTATACATGTAGTTAAATAAACGTGTTGATTACATTCACTGTTAATAAAAGTAGTTCAACATTTCACCATACAAAAGAGCTAAATTAGCTACAACCTTTCAATGGAGAAAAATTGAATCATGATTTGGTTCTTTGATCAGTTTAAGCACCAAATCATGATTCAAAGGTTTTTCTTAGGAGATTTTCAAATAATTTAGCTAATTTGAGCTTTTGAATTGTTAGTGTTTTTCAAAATGTAAGAATCTTTTGCAGTAACCTGGTATGCCATTCAGTGTGTCACAAAAAATGGCTACACGCATTAATTGACTATCCATTAGAAATGAAAAAGCCATGTTAATTAAAAAAAATATTCAAAATAAAGTAAGAAAAAGATTTCATTAAGAAAAAAGTTATCTCGTTAATTTTCAAAATATTACACTTTTTAAAATTATATATGACTCACGTTAAAAAAAAAAAAATCCCAGTTAATGAAATTTACCCTATAGATTGAGGTGATATACAAAATTATACCTTAAAAAGTGTCACTGATATGAAAAAAAGTATACAGTGCGCCCGTTTAAGTCCGTTGTCACCCCAATAATTTCTGAAAGGCAAGGAACCACAGTCATAAATGTAAGGTCTAGATATCGTAAAGTTGCCATGCTCTGTGCAAGGAAACCGTTTTATAGTACCACTTGATGGCTAAATTCTTATCTCAAGGTTAACTTATTTCAGGGTTAGTTTATCTCAAGTTTAGCTTTCTTACCTCGAAAATTATAAAAGATACGGGAAAAAAGCCAATTACTTTGTTCAGTATCATCGATTTAGTAAACAAAGTAGCTTAATTTTCACATGATGCTCGTTAATTCGCACAATAATGCTACGGACTGAAGGCATAAAATGAATATTTGTTTGGTGGAATTTTCCAAAACTAGACATACCTAACAATAAGATTATTTATTCTTCATGTTAGAAATCTTTCCGCCACAACAATACACATATGGACGCTGGTATGCAATTTCCACTGAAAGTTGTACAATATGGCTTGTGACACAAGTGAAAGAGCAACAGTAATACGTTTTTCGGACTTACATTCTACTTTCAGTTTTTAACATACTATAAATTAATACTAAGTAAATCAGTGAGGCTAAACCATTTCGTAATTGACTTTTTTCCCGTATCTCGTGCAGTTTTTCAGATACGAAAGCTAACTCCAAATTTAGTCACCAGATGACTCTGTAATCGGTTTTTCTTGCGTAGCGCATTGCAACTTTACCATACCTAGGCCACATTCTTATGACTACAGCTTTTGCCGTTCAGAAATTAATGTGGGGAGAACGGGCTTCAGCGTACATCTGGCGTAATTTAAGTCAGCACACTGTATGCTGACTTAAATTACGCCGGATGATCCCGTTTCAGGACTTGCAAGGAAATTACGGAAGGAAATATTTTTTTTTACACTTTAGCAATAAATGTTTGCATTCAAATTTATGTATAGTGCCTGGCCATCGTTGTTTAATGATATCCCTTAGATGTTTCGTCTCCTCCTTAGTGTATGGGGCCCATTTCTCTAACGGAAAGTTATTGTGCCAGCGTTGTATACAAATTTAAAAAATGTCGCTTGAAAATTAACGAGAGGTACTTTTTCCTAGCATAACCTTCTTTACTACCTTATTTTGGATATTTTTGCAATTTACATTGCCTATTTATCTCTAAAGGATAAAGAATGCGCTAACATTTTTTTTAGATACCCTGCATATAATATAGTTATCCGGTATTCATAAGAAAATGTTTTTTATAAAGGAAAACATTGTTTTGTCAATTTTAAAACACAACCTATAAACGAATATAGACATTTATTTCAAAAATATATGCATTGGCAAAATGCTTATAAAATTATTCTCGAAACTCATATTTTAACAGTTTTGTAATAATACATATCCCCTTGAGAACTGCAGCAAATATTCCGCCTTATTAAAATTTTCACGGTACTTTTTCCTCGTTCCTTACATGTTTCATCAATGGCAGACATATTTCCGCACAAGTGAGGAATATAATGTCGGATACATCAAAAGGCATCGAGAATTCTCGAGTTTGTCAAGTATCTCATGAAAAGCCATTTAAGATATCTCGGGGCTACAAAGGCGTCGTCTTCAAATCAAATGGTTCCATATTTCTTCGCTTTAACAGTAAAGAAATAAACGCAGCTTATAGAAACGTTTCGCAAATAAATATTCAAGACGATGATGGGGCAATTACGGAGTGCGATGAAAAAATGACAAGTAATTCTGAAAAAGAAAAGAAACAACTTTACTATATTGAATGTGTTACGCTCTTAACCCTTTGAGGCGCAACCCTTTCCCAATGCTGAAAAAAGGGCAGCCGTTGCCATCGCTCGACTTAACTACCAGCAAGATGGCGGACGATCGAAACGTTCATCACGTGCCACAGATCTAGAGATCCTTTTTTGACACAACTGGTTGTGCCGGCACAGCCAGCTGTGTCAAAAAAGGGTCTCTAGATCTGTGGCACGCAATGAACCGCCATCTACGGCTGCCCTTTTTTCAGCATTGGGCAATCTATCCAGCTGTTCTCGCATTCTTCCATTTTCCAGCAGATGTCAGTGCTGTTAAAAATAATCGTGACTATTTTTTTACGGGAAATGACGTGCTAAAAACATGCCTTTACTTTTGTAAAGGATTCTTGTGGAGCTATGTCACCCGCAACTATTTTTATAGAGACCAAATCTATTCTTCGTCACTGGCAGCAGTCAAAACGTCAGAGTTTGGTGTTCCCAGAGCGGCAACACTGCGCCTGAAAGGGTTAAAAATGAACTTATTAACCCTTTTTAATCGTAACCATTCCCAATGCTGAAAAAAGGTCAGCTGTTGCCTTCGCTCGATTTAACTACAAGCAAGATGGTGATCGATCAAATTGTTCATCACGTACCACAGATCTGGAGACCATTTTCGACACAGCCGTCTGTGCGCGCACAGGTCTTTAGATCTGTGGCACGCGATGAACGAGTCGATCGGCAGCCCTGTTGCTGATAATTAAATCGAGCGATGACATCGGCTGCCCCTTTTTATGTATTGGGCAGCCTGTCAAGTTGTTCTTTTACATCAGTGTACTTCCATTGTATTCTCCAGTTTTCAGCAGATGCCAGTGCTGTTAAGAATAATCCTGACAATTTCACAAATAATCGACAAGTTTTACAGGAAATTATGTGCTTAACAGAAAAGTATTATGGTTTAACTATGTCCTCCTTAAGTATCTATATATTATTTTGAAACATGTTTTTCTTTCGACAACCAAATCCAAAGAACGGCGGGGTGTAAAAACTCGGTTGAGGTGTCTGAAGAAAGGTCTGGGCCCCTAGATGTGCCATCAAAAGAGAAAATCGGAAAAAGTCGAACGGTTTAGGCGTGGCGGAACGACAAAGTTGCAAATTTTCGCCATAGAAATAACATTGTGGTTTATTAACGCAGACGATATTTTTATTTTCGCCATAGAAATAACATTGTGGTTTATTAACGCAGACGATATTTTTATTTTCGCCATAGAAATAACATTGTGGTTTATTAACCCCATTGTTGGCAGACGATATTTTTATGCGTAAGCTCCGCAAGGCTTGATTCATTTGGAAAAATATTTGTTAAAAATTGCATCCGTTTCTAAATGTTTTGTGGCAACAGTGTGTAGTGATAATAAATGTGTTGTTCTAAAAAACGATCTTACGTAAACGATTGATATGCGTAAGCTCCGTAGCGGAATTTGAAATGTGCAATTTTTCGTCATAGAAGTAACATTGTGGTTTATTAAATAGATTTTGCTGTCATAAAAAGCCTTCTTTATTTTATCGCTTTTTAGCACTAGGGTGCTATTTCGTTCACGCCCAGACTTTGTCTACTCGATTCTGTCGATATGATTTGTAGACAAGTTTTGTAGAGATGAACTGTCACGGTGGAAATCTTTTTAAATGTGTTTGCCACATAACGCAGAAAGGGGGGGGGGAGAATAAGTCTGACACGGTTTGCGATTTTTGATAATTGATCGCCACGTTTGCGGCAAAAAAACTTAAAAACCGAACCATGCCTGGCGATGGTTGTAAAATAGCTTTAGTAGGCAAATTTAATATAGATATTAATTCCAAAGATCTGTTTTATGCAACGAGAAAGACAAATATAGCACACTCATGTTTGGCGAAGATTGTAAAACATGTTTTAGCAGCTATAGATTTCGATTCCAAAGAAATATTTTGTGCAACAAGGAAGAAAAATACGGCACGGCTATGAATAATGATACGCTTTTCAATTTAATGAAACAAGGAAGAAAAATAGGGACGGCGCATGGATTATGATACGCTTTTAATATACAGTATTTTAGTGAGTATTTAAAATATGAAAGTGTTTCAGATTTTTTTCAAACTTTTCTCCACACAAATACATTGTAGTTTGTTAACGACATTGACGTCAGTTATAAACTCCTTCTTTAGTTAGCGATTTATCTTTTATTTCTTTAATTTTTCAGTTTTCTGTCTGATACTGGATCTTTACCATCGAGGGTAGCTTGAGAAAAGGCAAATAAAGCAGGGAGCACGCGAACGCCATTTGGCGGATTACATTTTTTTGTCTCTTGCAGTATTCCGAAATTTTTCACTATTTTCGCTTCATACTTTTGGCGTTTACCTTTCTGCGCCCGTATTTTCTCATGGATTGTTGTATGTCACTCTTTCAATGGTTAGATCAAAGAATGCTGTGGCAGTCAAGATCATTAAAGAGAATTCACCTGGACGTTTCGTGGTCGATGACTTTACCCAAAATATCGTCTTCAACGAAATGCTCAATTAGAATTTGTAACTGTATTTGCTCATTGGTCATTTAATATCTACTCTTCTTTTTTTTTACTTAATAAAGATAGTTAAAAACAACTTTTAAAGATTTTAATCATTTCATCGTCATTGTACAGTTGCTAAGAACTGGCGTGAAACCTTTTGCTTACTTTCTGTCACAAGTCATCTTCCGTCCGCGTCGCTCTTTAGTTTTGTCTCTTTAGTTTCGTCGTCTGTTAGTTTTGTTCAAGACCTTGGTGACATTCTTGATCGTTCCCATTTATTTTTGAATATAATTCCCATATATTTTTGAATAAACTCCACAACGTCAATAAAGTGACCGTCGAATTCGACGGGTTCCAGCTAGTTTTTTATTGAAATCAAACTTATTCTTCGTGAATCAAAACAGTCAATATGTCAGAGTTGCGTCCTCACAGCGAGGACACAACTCTGACATACTCTTATTCACAGAAATATTTCATGCGAATACGATTGTGCTTTGACGATCCAGGGTTTCAAGTAAGCACGAAAGAAAATGGTGACCAGAATTAAGGTTACTAACACAAAATGAGATTTTTTGGCGAAAAATAGGTTTAATGAGTGAGAATTTATTTCACTAACATTTCATGCTATGAGGCAGGATACGGTAACTAAAATATTTGCCAGGAATTTACTCTAGCCTGATATGCAAATAAGAGAAACATTGGTCAAAATGATGAGATATGTCATAACTCTTTTGCTTCGTCTAATAAAAGGGCCGTACTGCTATACGAACTTACCTTCGAGCTATCGTACTGTTAATTTGGCCATTGATTAAGGATTGTGGCAGTCATTCCCATTCTTCTTAAAGTCTCAGAATTTAAGGCTTGGAGGAAATTGTCGACATACAAAGGCTTTTCCTACAGCACTCCATGTGTACTTTATGGGATTGTAGTCTGGAGACATAGCGCGCAGCACCCCACGCTGAATACCCTCTTTTTCCAGATAATCGTCGACTATATAACTTTATTTTGGGACACCAGCTTATTTCTCTGCCATCAAAGATGGAAAACAAATTAAAAGAGTAATTTCCACCGAGTTAACGGTCGGTTTAACTGTTCCCAACACAACACCAAAAGTGAAGCAAAACCGTCTTTGGACAGAGCATGGTGCACATCAAGATTGCGACGACTCCAATGTTCTTCATGTGCAAACGGTAGGGGGATGCCAATCCAGGTGCTATGTCTTTTGTCTTTAAATGGCTCCAAATTGCTAGGCAACTCATAGGGGCAACACTAACCGGCCTACAAGACGCACTAGTTATAAACTGACCCATTTCTACGATCCTCGTACCGGTACAGAAGCTTGTAGTCATCAGAGCGTGGTCGCCCAGTGCTTAAGATGTTGGACTCGTAACAGGAAGTTTGCAAAGGGTTCGATTCCGACGTACCAGTAAAGAACACTGTATGCATGCAGTGCATGTGCACGTTAAATCCGTGGTTCAGAAAGTTCTCTTGGAGGTCGCAAGCAGTTTCCAAGGGATGCCAATATTCATAAGCCCCCACTTCTTAATGAGGATCCAAATTGTGTCGGTTAACTGTGGGAGAGACGTATGTAGCTTCAAGCGACAGATTCAGTGAAGCGAGCTGTCCTCTCCTGGGAAACAAACAAACAAAGAAAACAAATCTGAATCGGCCAATCAAAAAGAACTGTTCGTTTATGCTGAATTTAATGTAATTATAAGGATAAAAATGTGCCAAAAAAATAAGTTTGAAAAATCGAAAACGATTTCTTGGGATTTGAAACTGAAACAGACTAACTGAACAATCTTTCCGATTCTTAAGCACATTTATAATTAAGATTTTTGTTAATTCATAGAATTAAATTTAAATTTTACGTTTATTATTAACAGAAAGATTGAAATAGAAAGGCAACCTGACAGAAGAAATATTTTTTTAAGAATGCGACTGGCTGAGATCATGAAAAATATTTCTAATGTTTGTTTGTCAGAAAGCTTAAATCACGATCGTATTGTTTAGAGCTACACATGTTTTTCCTCTGAAATTTTATCTCTAGAGTTTAGATGGTGGTTAGGTTGAAAAAGAAATACGGACTATTGACCAACCTCAGGAATTACAAACAACTGTGTTAATAAATTTCGGAGACAATTTATTTTCTAGGATTCTGAAATATAATGAAAAGAAAATTATTGTTATTTCTATTTCCATTTTTAAAATATTTTCTATGTAAGAAAACTATGATAAAAGAAAAGATGTGTTACTCTTGTTTTTGAATTTTCATACATTATTTTTTTAAAATAAAGTATAAAGAAATACTCATAATTTTTTCTGGGATTTATGACCTAGAGATTAGAATTTATCTTTTACATGTTTTGATTGCAGAATTTAATTATCAAGCAAAAGGTAGAAAGAGTGTGAACTTTCAAAAATTCAGTTTTGTTTTAATAATTAGACGAGTTCCTATGACATAATTACAATAAACAAAAATGTAGAACATTTTATGTATGAAAATGGTGCCTTTATTTTTTTAATACGTCACTTAGAATTCGAAACTCCTTTTTCATTTGGATCTTTTCCCGGGAGGTGTCTGCACACAAGGTAAAAATCAACAGTCGTTTAACTTACAAATATCTTGTGAATAAGTCCAATACCCTGCAAATAAGACTACCAAGCATTATCTTCAAATCTATTCAGCTTAAATTTAGCAGTCACAGAACTTATTTTAGGAATGTAAATTTTTAATTGCAAATTCTATATAAAAAACAAATAATAATTAATGCATGTACTGTCATATCGGTGGTATTATATCTTTCTTTAAACACGAAAAAATAATGCAAAAATTTTAACTTACGACCTGTGAAGAAAAATTACATCCCTAAACTATTAAATGAAAGGAAAAAAATATATAGTCTCTTAAATTTATTTCCAATGTTTTAATTTTTTGAGAAAAGCTGAAAACTTATTCTAGAACTCAAAATAAGTCCTTTAATCATTTTTGAGAAATTTAATTCAAATGCAGTTTTCTTTAAAGCAAAAACATTTATTTAAAAAATACCTATAGGGGAACCTGGGGAGCCTTGACCATAAGGGAGGCTTGACCCACCCTTGAATTTCAGTATTTAAAAATATTTTAGCTTTCCCTCACTAGATGGCAGTCAAAGCTACTGATGTAATCAGACACCCATCATAGTTTCATCCAGTCAGTTCATAGTGGAGTGGAAATAAACAAGAAAGAAAGTTTTCTGCCTAAAAAGTAAGTATTTTAAACACACTTTGTAAGAGTTTTTCAAAGAAAGTAATTGAATTAACTTTGAGCTAGTGGGATTTTATAAATACTGTCATATTAAGCTATTATTAAAGTAAAAAAGTTTATAGAAAGAATCAGGTTTCAAATCACCATGCACCATTCTTTACAAAATGGCGTGATGGGGAGGCTTGACCCACTGTATGTAAGGGAGGGTTGACCACTGGGTCACGGCTCCCTTAGTTAAATAGTTTTGAAAATATAGCAATACTGCTTTTCAAACATTGTCATAATTAAAATAATACCTAGATATGAATATAAATAATTTTATATGTTTACAATAGGATAGGTGGTTGACAAAAAGTTACCTACCAATTATTGTCCAATAAAAATTGTTTCAAAATTTAATACTAAAAACTAAATTATGAATAATTCAAGTATAATAATTTTCCAGATTTATACAAAGAGATTACCAAATTTTATTTATTTATTTATTTTTTTCGTGTGTGTGTGAGGAGGAGTTCAGTTTGATTTTGATTTTTCCCAATTTATTCCATTAAGATAAATGTAAAATTTAAACCAATATTGTTACATTGTGTGCATTTTAGTGTGTGTTCAATTTAAATAAAATATATCTTAACATAAATAAGATGCAGGACTACTTACTTGGTTGTATGAACAGTGTTCTTTATTATTTTTAAAATGTAGTTCAATATAATTATGCTCTAAATGTTCATAATGGTAGAAAATATGATCTTAAAATGTTTTTCAGAGTGTTCAATTATCATACTGAAGATTTTATACTTAATGCTTATATAACTAATAAAAAAGATTTACTTTTATCTTATTTTAAAATTATACATTATTGCCTGGCCAAGCCTCCCATACCATGGGTCAGAGCTCCCTTATAAAGGGAGCCTTGACCCACTTTCCAACGTTTAAAAAAATATTAAATTCAGAAAAGAAGAAATGCACAATTTATATTATCATAAATATATTCTTAATGCCAATAAAATTTCCTTTAAATTGCACTATAATAGGATTATTTTGCTACCAAAATAAATTTAAAAAAATGTTTTTTTGAAAATGTGGTCAAGGCTCCCCAGGTTCCCCTAGTTTTAAACATAAGCATATTATGTTATGATTTTTGCATTACACAAATAAATGTTTAAGAAAAACAAAATTATAAAAATTCAACATTCCATGAACTTAAAGTACGTTAATCGTGCAGATATATTCCATAAAATACCTTTTACAGAAATTCATTTTTCATAAAAACACGCATTTGCAATCCTTCATACGTGTGAGCTCATTGCAAACTTAGCTGAAGTACTTAATGTTCCTCAAATAACCTTTTAATCTTAAATTTCCCCTCTTGCATTAGCTCTATCTCAAGCAACCATCCACTTCAGGACTTTCGCACACATATATCCATCTATCACATCTCTAATTAACTGCATCCCCCCCCAAAAAAAAACGATTAGATCGGTTTCTAAAGCGCCCACTCGACCGCAATCTTGAGCCGCTGAAATTAAGAGTGCCTCAACTTTGCCTTATGAATAAAACGTTTATACATTCAGAGAGCCAAGTATACAACATGATATATTTATGAAAAATTTAAAAGACGGTATATTATATATTTGTACTAGCTGAAGTACCCGTTCTTCGCACGGGAATGAATGGACTTTTTGATATTAATATTTGTTGTGATTACTATTTATTGTAATAAAGAGATATAGCAAAATGGATATCGCGTTATATTGTGTTCAATAATCATGCATACTGAATTTCAAGGCAATCGTTTTTACGGTGCAGAAGGCGATGCGGCGTAGCACAATTTATTGGCGAGTTTTAGCAAAATGGATACGGCAAAAATATTCTTCGCATTCAGATATCGATGTATACGAATTTTCATGACGATCGGCTGAATAGTCTTGAAGTTCATGTGTTGACGCGACATCTAGTGTCAAGTTATAGGAAAATGGATCGTGCCAAACTCTTCCCCGTGTTCAAATATCTATGTATACCTATTTTCATAGCGATCATTCGCACAGTCAAGAAGTGATACACTGCAGGGCCATCTAGTGGTTAATTAAAGTAATGATTTGCTACAGCGCCGTCATGTGGCGAGTTATAGCAAAATGGATAACGCCAAAATATTCTCATTGTTCAAATAGCTATGTATACTGATTTTCATAGCCACCGTTTGAATGGTCAAAAATTTGGCCTGCTGCAGCGTCATCTAGTGGCGAGTTAAAATAATAATGCATTGCAGTGCCATCTAGTGGTGAGTAACATCAAAAGTAACGCAGTTAGAATATATTCTTCGTTCTCAAATGTGTAAGTATAAAAAATTTTATGCCGAACGGTCGAACGGTATAGAAGTTGATGCGTTGCAGCGCTATTTAGCGGTAAGTTACAGCAAATGGATAGTGAAAAATATTCTCCGTGTTCTAATATTCGCGTGTAATAATTTCATCGAAATTGGTTTGGACGATATTCGCATAGCAAACGGCTAAACAGAATAGAATTCGACGTTCTGCTGCGCCACCTAGTGAAAAGTTAGAGGAAAACGGATAGCATAAAAACCTTCTCCATGATAAAAGACTTAGGTGAACCAAATTTCATGGTGATCGGTGAAACGGTGCTGGAGTTTTTCAACCTCCTACACACATACCAACATTCATTTTTATCTATAACCAGTCTTATTATACGTATATACCAGTCTCAAGTAAAATCCAGTTTCAAATCTAAGCCTCGCCAAAGTGCCAGCATACGCCATTTTGCAAGAGTTTTTTCAGGGAATCATTCGAAGCATTGACTTAGCAGCAATCAAAATGGGAAATGGTTCGACCGCCAGGCATTTATTTGAAAAGTGGAATCCCTTAATACAGCCGCATTTTTTAAATTATCAACTATAACATGTTTTATTCATCGTTACCTCGATGTACTAAATGCGAAGATTTCAATTTTCTGAAATTTGGCGGATTTCCCCCAAGTTAAATCAATGTACTCAATTGGCGAGAATTCTGAAGCTACATCGCTTGAAATGCCCTAATAACTGCATTATTTCTGCACGGATAGTTAAAATTTAATGCTGTATTCTAAGAAAACCTATACACTTGTTTTCAAAAATGCTATTCCCTTAAGCTCTCAGTAAATTGCCCCTAAAACTGTGCAAGCCGCTAGAACTCACTCTCTAAAAATCGGCCTATCAGCCATTTTATTTTTCGCCAAACTAAAAAAAATTACATATTAGTCTCGGATATCTTCGATCCCCATTGTTTTGCGTATAAAACATTTCATTCCTGCTCTCATTTCTTATGCGCACACGATATTATAATTAAAAAAAATAACCTAAAAAATAAACTAAAAAAATCATTATTATTCTTTTATTTTTACTTTAAGAATTTAAAACATTTTATTCGGCAAAATCGCCACACATAGCAACCAAGATGCTTATTTCACACACTTTTTTCACTACAGGGGTTACAATTACTAGGGATGGACGCGAGACGCGAGAATTCTCGCATTGTCTCGCGAGACGAGACATGCATTTTTTTTGCGAGACGAGACGCGAGACGAGAAAGAAAATATTTTGCGAGACGAGACGCGAGACGAGACAAAGTCTTGTCTCGCGCGAGATTTCTCGCGAGAATTCTCGCATTTTTTTCCGTCTCGCATAAATACGATCTGAAAAGCGACAATTTGCCTGAAGCCTCTAGAGTTTAACTTGCGTCTCCTTCGTTTTCGGTCCTGGTATACTATCAGCACTCTACAATACGCACAAACACGTAACATTTAAAATTAGAACAGACGAGAGATATACAAAACACACAAAAGAGAGGATAAAGAAAGAGGCGGAAAAAAAAAAGAAAACAGAGAAGAGTTGAAAGAAAAATAATAAGTAAATAGGAAAGGCGGTACGGTATGTTCAAATCTGACCACTTTTAGACGGGGCCCGGGGCATTAAGTTTGGGGCCCCCCTTACTATCCCCTTTTTTACGCATTAAGCCCCTTTACTGAGCCCCCCTTTTTTAAGCATTTTAACCCAGTTTTGACCACTGTTGTACTCGAAAATTGCATTTCAGTTAACTGTAGTTTTTGTACTTTAATCAAATCGTATTTATCACCCCAAAAAAAATATCTCTAACTGGATCTAGTGATAGGCAATTAGGTAATACCTGTATTAAAGAGGAAATTCAGTTTTTTCCCCACAATTACTATTTCAGTACATATGAATTTATAATTTAGATAATCGGGATATATATATGGGCCCCCTTTTTCTTCAGGGGCACCGGACTACCGCCCCCCCCTTGCCCTTGTGATAATCGGGTTTCTGGTATATCAGAGAGAGATTAGAAGTAGAGCAACTTGCATTCGCATTGATGCTTAGTCTGAGTAGGTTGAAATATGGTTGAATATCCTTGGTTGAAATATCCTTGTACCGATATTATCCTCAAACTTTCCCGCACGTTTCGGCGTGCGTAGGGGGGGGGGGGCGCCCACCCTGGTGACAACTTTCTAGGGGCGGTTAAATCCCTATCGTTGGCCTATTTTAAATAGATTAAAATGACATTTTTTATTCTTATATATTAATATCGGACGGAAAGAAATGCAAGCAATTTTTTTAAAACTATTTCTCTTTTCGTTTATATTATCATGTTTTCCCTTCCTTCGGCTTGCAAAACTTTTATAATTTTTTTTCCTCCCCATCATTTTATCTTGCAGTTGGGTTCCTATTCTAAAATTATCTTCGCCTGTTAGATGTCTTTTCATTTTTTTTTTTTTTTAAATCCACACTGGATATACATTAGGGGGATTATGGTTTAATTTTTCTGTAAGCAGGGCGAACATAACGACTGTAGTACTCTCGCTAAAAATTATTGTGGAAAAGTACAAACGGATAGTCGTCAACAAATTAACTGTTCAGTAATTTAAAATATAAACAAAAAATAAGTCGTCTATTAACCAACTGAGATACTATAATGAAATCTAAAAATGCACACACGGTAATGTTATTGGAAATATTAGGCAAATAATTATAATTATCGTTAATATAATCTTGTTTTCATTAATATAAAAATTACACATATTTTAGAGACTTGAAATTGACGTTAAAGTAAATAGTATAGAGATTTAATAAAGACGTACTATATCCGCTTTATTCGTAATATTGCTATTAGGTGTACCGAGAAATAATGTCATTTACAGTAAATTCAAGCAAATAAGTTCTTAATTACCACAAAGCTCTACCTAAACATAGGATTTGTATTTTTTATATTTCAACGCAAGATACGGATTTTATTTTTTTATTTTTATTTTTTATTTTTTTTGAGAGAGAGTTGTCATCGATCCTTTTTAGAGAACTAATTTCAGAATGAAAATAAATTTATTTTTAGGTATTCGCGGGGCTGTATTTTACATCAAGAATTTTATCGATATTTATTTTTTTTTTGGAGGAGGGATTTGTGAAAAGAACGTTCTGGTTGCCTACCCCCCCCCCTCCCTCCCTTCCGTTCCACAAGTTACGAATATAGATATTATATTATATATTACATATGTATAGATATGCTGGACTTCCATGTGCTTTCTATCACTACAGATTGGTATGTCGATTTTTCAGCGCTTTTTCAATTATTTTGATCAGGGGCGTAGCCAGAAGTTTTTCATGGGGTGGGGGGGGTTACGACTACTACAACTCATATATATGTATACGTGTGTGTGATAATAGAGTGAAGAATATACATTTTATATGGTAAAAATTTCTCATGGGGGGTTATGACCCCCCTAACACCCCCCCCCGTGGCTACGCCCCTGATTTTGATATCTTATTGTTTTCCTTTTTTCCTTATTTCTAGTACGATAGAGCCTAAAACGTGTGGAGTGAATATCTCTTTTGATATGCCACACAACCGAAATCCTACTATTTTGTTTGTCTTTAATTAAAATCTACTGGTTATGGCTCCTGACAATGGTGCCAGTGGTTATAATTCCCGTTCCATTCTCATTTGGCTGAGCATCTATTTTTTTTTTCCACTTGTGGTTTGTAATTCTTGCTTCTGCTGTTATATATTTTTTCATGCGGGGTGTTGTCATATTTGCAGAATATTTTGTGTTTTACTTATTAGTTATATATATACAGGGTGATTCTCTACTAGACTGCCGAACTTGGAGGGGCGTAGGGGGTGCAGAGACGGCTAAGAAAAACATAGTAATATATGGGCGGAAACGTCATCTTCATGTGCCTTTTAATAATACCTTTGGAAGAAGTGTTGAAGTGTGCGCCTCATTTCTTAACCAAGTTTCATAAACAATGGCTTTCCTCAGACAATTTCATAGATGTAATGAAAGAAACAATTCTGAAATAACAATTTTTATCAAGTGCAATCAGTGAAAGAGGGATTAGTTTTTGAAAAAACCATAGACTTAACAACATTCGACGTGTTTTTACTTTAAAAACCGAATTTCAGTTTTTCATTTGTTGTCTTCGAAAATCTGTTTTCTTTCTCTTTTTTGTGTGTGAGTGTGGGGCCCCGACAAAGGGTGGGCAGTCTGCAGGCAGTCGGACACGGCCAGTCCGACCCTGGTTTTGACTCTGCGTTGCGTATGCTTGTTTAGTTAATTAGCCAGATGACAAGAAAACGTGCTACAGGGCCGTCCACAAGGGTTGTGCTGTGGATGCAAGGCACCAGCGCCCCGGATTCATAGGGGCACAAAATTAGCACACATCAAAATCCACAATCCACAATCCACATCAAAATTAGCTTTATACTTCTTATCGTGTCAAAAAAATTAAGGGGAATTTCAAAATATTTTATAAATCATATAATTTGACAGTTAGTATTGCTATTCTGTAGCTTCAAAAACTAAAACACCATTTAAAAAGAGTCATTTAACTGGTGCTTGACAAAAAACAACTGCTGCTCTTGCTTGAAAATGTCCATTCTGACTAACTTTCCAATGCCCATTAATCTCTGTCATCTTCACTCACAAACCTAGGGAGAAAAGACTTTCAGTAAAAGAATGGATAAAGACGTTGTTTCTGATTCGGTTCAGGGCAGATGTCATTATCCATTTCCTGGAAAACTCGCTGTGTGTGAAAGAGTATGGGCGAAAATCTCCAGTCCTTTGTATATACCTCTAAAAGCGGCATTTTACACAGAACAATATCACCACCCATCACCACCCCTTGTGGGTAAAGTTCGAAAAGACTGATGGGCTTTTGCAGTAACAAACATGTAAAGCGATTAGTATTGTATAGTCGTTCATTTTTAAAGGATGAAACTTAATTGCTAGCACGTTTTTCTCCATACATTCCAGAAAACCGTAAGTTTTTCTTCACGCTTCCTTTTTACTGATAGAGGGGCGACGCATGGAGGTGATCGTTAATTGTAGAAATGGGACAGTGCTGCTTCCGAGAAAATTAGGACCACCCACACACCCTTTTTTAACAAGATGTTTTCACTGCCAATAAAGAGACCCAATAATGCCGCCCCAATAAAGAGATCAATGAAGAAAATTTACGATGTTTCAAGAGCTTGCTGTTTGCAATTTCCTTTTCAGGAAATACGATTTTCCTTATCATAAAAGAAAAGAAATAATTGCTTTTCTAAAACTTTTTAAGGGGACAAAGGGACTTTAAAATTGAAAAACTATCATTTCTTAATTTTTAGTCTCAAAGTATACGTACAGTTGTTTAAAACAAAGGTTTGCATTTACATTAATACTAAAAATAAAAAATTAAATCTTTTTTCTAAAAATTATGGTAATATCTTTAAGGAAAAAATGGGCCATAAATATTTTTTTCAAAATATCTCATCGTGCATTCCATATTAATAAAAAGCTGTAATTTTTTTCTATAGTAAACTTGTAATGCATGCAATGAACATAATTTGCTACATTAAATTTTCAAACAAACGTTATTTAATAGAGATAATAAGGAATTTAAATGTAACAGTAGGATGAGAATTTGAAAAAAAAAAAAAGCTTCATCTCACGCTGAATTTACTTTTTATATAAAGCTTAACCTTTTTCCAGGGGCGTAGCCAGGGGGGGGGGGATATCCGGATATATCCCCACACCCCCCACATTTCTTCTGGATTAGTGATGAAATTCCGTCTATTAGTACACATATAAGTTCATCTCTCTCCCCCCCCCCCAAATTTTCCTGGCTACGCCCGCCTGCGTTTGTCACACATAGAAATGAACATGCACAGATATGTTCATACAATATATTGCAAATGTATATTAAAAAAATATGTCGCTTTTTATTAATTTTCGATATGCGCATGGGGATATTTTAAATAAAAAAATAGAAGACGTATTTTTTTCTGAAAAATATCAATTTTCATTTTAAAAATTATTATTATTATTTTTTTTTTTTAGTTTCAATATAGATGCAAACTATTATGTTAGACAACTCATGATTTTGTGTGAAACAACTATACATAAGATTACAAGTAAAATTTAAATGGAAAGTTTTGAATATTTAACGTCCTTGTCCCTTAAAGATCATGAAATGTTATTGCTTCTACAAACAGGAACAAAAATTTTTAAAAATTACATCTCTTTTAAGAAAGATTGTATATTTTTTAACACCATTATCGAGGAACATTTTCATTCAAACAAACGTTCCTCGCATGCCTGCGTTCTTTGGGGGGAAGGGGCTCAGATTTTTCAGGGGGTCTGATCCGGTCCATAGCGTCCCAGCGCTACGGCCTTGTTGCGAAGTTTGTAATTTCCTCTTCAGGCAATACAATTTTTCTTATCTCTAAGGGAAAAGAAATAATTGATTTCCAATACTCTTTAAAGAACCATAAAACTAAATGTTTGCTTTTACGTACAGATACAAAAATTAAGAAATTGTGCATCTACTTTATAAAGATTTTCAAAAAAATGTTCATCGTCATTGACTAGTGCTCTTTGGCCTGGGGTGAGGTGGCTCAGATTTTTCTAGGGGGGGGGGAGGGTGGCGGGGAGCTGAGCCGTCCATAGCCGCCCGACAGCGCAACGGCCCTGCTATTAACATCTGTGAACGTTTTATATATTTTAAAGGATTTTTCAGCGGTAAGTTGGAATTTTATGACTACGGTTAGTTACCCATACCTAAATATAAACTTACAGTGGTATAAATTTAACACGTTTGCTTATCTGCGCTGTTCTTTACTTCGCCATGCGTGGATGCTCGAAAGAAAGCGCATATTTCAATTAGAGATTTGTATTAACATTAGTTCTGTACGATTTAAAAAAGAAATTAGATTAAAATTTTATGCTACTAATAATCACACTACAGTTTTCAAAATTATTTATCTGTAAACCGTTATTCTTAATGATATACTGGTTCAGAAATTTCCAAATTAACTTGCTCAACGATCGGGGATTATCTTATACGGCAGTTTAAAACAGTGACGATCATAAATTTTAAGAAATGCTTGAAAATTGTAAACTCTGCAACTCTAACGTCCTGACACAATTATAGCGATTCTACATAGCTCCTCGAGATTACAAAGTTTGACGTTTTCAGGAAACAGAACCATGGAGGATTTATAAAATACCGCTATAGTGGATATATGGCTATTTAAATTGGCACCGTTTAGAATATGTGCTCACTCACGGCCAGATGGTGACAAATATTTCATCACCACAAAACTTTCATCCTCACGTGGTCCATGTGGATGAATGTTTTTTGTGGTGCTTAAACTCCAATCTTTACAAAACTATGCATAAATTAAATATATATGGAGAGCTTTCTTAATAGCAACAATTATGTGAAATGATTATTCCTTATGCTAATGCTTAAATTGCAAAGAATCGCCCATAGAATAAAAAGGAACCTATTTGTGCCAAATAATGTTTCTTGAAATCGAGCCTTAAAAAGGACAAGAAGCGAAAATAGATAGTATTAATATGCGTAATAGGTTAGTATTAGTAGATTTGTAAGGATAATATGATTAAATCACAATAATACCAACATTAATAAATATTTCATGAAATTAAAAGTGTTCTGTTTATCCTTTTTCAAGGGTTATCCACAATCTGAACGATAAGTAATTTAATATGCGTTAATATATCCCGCAGTAATTTCAAAAGAGGAGATTACTTAATTTAAAAAAAAAAATATGTTTTGCAGATAGGATTTTAGTAAAATATTCGCTTCTTCCAGTATGAAGAGCGGGGTGCGCAGCTATTTTAAAACAAACGGTTGTCCATTTCATGTAGTGTCTGAGGTATTTAATGCTACAACTTGAGAAGAGTATGATGTAGAAATAACACATTTGAAAGTCGGGAGTTCTCTGCAAATCGCTAAGCTTTTCACTTTTCTGATCGCGAATGACACTGACGTAGTTTTTTGAGTCATTATATTGCAATGATGCCAGGTTAATACTCATGACGCAAACTTTACATCAAGAGTCAAATAATTTTGCTTTTATTTTAGATTCCACCATCACTGGAATTAATTGAAATTACTCATGTTAGGAAAATTTTCGTTTACTACAGTGCGAAGAACGGGAACGCAGCTAGTAAATAAAAATAAATACTATATTTTCGGTGTGACATTATATATACGGATTAAATCTCAATTTCTTTTACTTCATAATGCCGATATATGCTGATATAGTTATTAATATATCTACTAATGTGGCTATATGTAAGTAATTGTTATTATTAATATTAATTTTCAATAAAATCCCAATAATAAGTTAGTATAAAATGGTAACGAAATCGCAGTCCTTAATTTTGCGAGACTCGCGAGACGTCTCGCGTCTCGCGCGAGACGAGACAGCAATTTCTTTGCGAGACGCGAGACGAGACACAGTGTTTGCGAGACGAGGCGAGACGCGAGACGAGACAGAGGTTTACCATTGCGAGACGAGACGAGACAGCCCCGATTCTCGTCTCGCACGTCTCGCGTCCATCCCTAACAATTACGGAAAGCTTTTTGCGTGGAGAACATAAAAAATCTCTTAAATTCCGGGAACGGAAATTAAGAGAACCATTCAGGAGGAAAACCTTTTTAAGTGGAGTTTCAAAGTTTTAAAGTGGACTATCATTTATTCTATATTATTTTACATATCTGTGTAAAATTTCAGGCTGACAGGTCCAATTTTGTGGAATTGTATACTACCCAAATCAACAAATTGACAAACAGAATTTCATTTTTATTTATAAGGTAACCTACGCTTGTTTTTAAAAATACCCTCTCATTAAATTGCGCCAAGCGCTAGAATCATAGAAAATCTGACACACTTTCAGATTTTTAAATACGCACTAAAGTGCTATATATAAAAAGAGTTATAATCCATGGGTCTTCCCTATTTTCGTTCCTTCTTTCATTAAGTTGGAAAGTGTATCATTATTCATGAGTGTGATTAAACAAAATTAAAATTGATATTTCTAACATCCTTTTTTCTGGATGTAGTACATTAGATGTAGAAAAGCTGCTCAGAAAAATGCACAATTCCAACTGAATGAAAATTTCAAAAACTTATACGCAGGTGTATTCATAACCCAAATAGGCAGACGATTAAATTACGATAAATAGCGCCAAGCGTTAGAATCCTCCTCAAAATCGCGAGAATGCTGAAGATAGATCGCTTGAAATCCCTTAATAACTGCATTATTTTCGCACGGATCATTAAAATTTAACGCTGTATTCTAATAAAACCTTTGCACTTGTTTTCAAAAATCCGTTTCCTTAAGCTCTCAGTAAATTGCGCCAAAGCCGGAAACTGTGCAAACCGCTAGAACTCACTTTCTCGGCATTTGAGCCATTTTATTTTTTCGCCAAACTAAAAAATTTTAACATATTAGCCTCGGAAATCTTCAATTCTTATTGTTTTTGCGTATAAAACATTTCATTCCTGCTCCGATTTCCCATGCACACGATATTATAATTTAAAAAAATATAACCTTACGAATATAAACTAACAAAAAAAAATCATTATTATTCTTTTATTTTTACTTTGAGAATTTAAAACATCTTATTCGGCAAAATCGCCACACATGGCAACCACGATCCTTATTTCACACTTTTTTTCACTACAGGGGTTACAATTACGGAAAGCTTTTTGCGTGGAGAACATAAAAAATCTCTTAAATTCCGGGAACGGGTGGACTTTCAAAGTTTTAAAGTGGACTATGATTTATTCTATATTATTTTACATATCTGTGCAAAATTTCAGGCTGATAGGTCCATTTTTGTGGATTTGTATACAATCAAATCCACAAACAAACAAACAAACAAACAAACAAGCAAACAGAATTTCATTTTTTATTTATAAGATACTAGCTGAAGTACCCGTTCTTCGCACGGGAATGAATGGACTTTTTGATATTACGATTTGTGGTGATTACTATTTATTGTAATAAAGAGATATAGCAAAATGGATATCGCGTTATATTGTGTTCAATAACCATGCATACCGAATTTCAAGGCAATCGTTTGTACGGTGCAGAAGGCCATGCGGCGTAGCGCAATCTAGTGGCGAGTTTTAGCAAAACGGATACGGCGAAAATATTCTTCGCATTCAGATATCGATGAATACGAAATTTCAGGACGATCGGCTGGACAGCCCTGACGACGCGACATCTAGTGGCAAATTATATAGGAAAATGGATAGCGCCAAACTCTTCCCCGTGTTCAAATATCTATGTATACCTATTTTCATAGCGATCAGTTGCACAGTCAAGAAGTGATACACTGCAGCGCGATCTAGTGGTTAATTAAAGTAATGATTTGCTACAGTGCCGTCAAGTGGCGAGTTATAGCAAAATGGATAACGCCAAAATATTCTCATTGTTCAAATAGCTATGTATACTGATTTTCATAGCGACCGTTTGAATGGTCAAGAATTTGGCCTGCTGCAGCGTCATCTAGTGGCGAGTTAAAATAATAATGCATTGCAGTGCCATCTAGTGGTGAGTAACATCAAAAGGAACACAGTTAGAATATATTCTTCGTGCTGAAATGTGTAAGTATAAGAAATTTTATGCCGATCGGTCGAACGGTATAGAAGTTGATGCGTTGCAGCGCCATTTAGCGGCAAGTTACAGCAAAATGGATACTGAAAAATATTCTCCGTGTTCTAATATCCGCGTGTACCAAATTTCATCGAAATCGGTTGGACGATATTCGCATAGTAAACGGCTAAACGGAATAGAATTCGACGTTCTGCTGCGCCACCTAGTGGCAAGTTAGAGGAAAACGGATAGCATAAAAAGCTTCTCAATGATAAAAGACTTAGGTGAACCAAATTTCATGGTGCAACGGTGCTGGAGTTTTTCAACCTCATACACACATACCAACATTCATTTTTATCTATAACCAGTATCATTATATATCCCAGTCTCAAATAAAATCCAGTTTCAAATCTAAGCCTCGCCAAAGTGCCAACATACGCCATTTTGCAAGAGTTTTTTCAGGAAATCATTCGAAGCATTGACTTAGCAGCAATCAATATGGGAAATGGTTCGGCCGCCAAAAAGTAAAGCACACATTTATTTGAAAAGGGGAATCCCTTAATACAACCGAATTTTTTTAAATTATCAACTATAACGTGTTTTATTCATCGTTACTCCGATGTACTAAATGAGAAGATTTCAATTTTCTGAAATTTGGCGGAATTCCCCCAACTTAAATCAATGTACTCAATTGGCGAGAATTCTGAAGATAGATCGCTTGAAATCCCTTAATAACTGCATTATTTCTTCACGGATCATTAAAATTTAACGCTGTATTCTAATAAAACCTTTGCACTTGTTTTCAAAAATCTATTTCCTTAAGCTCTCAATAAATTGCGCCAAGCCGAAAACTGTGCAAACCGCTAGAACTCACTTTCTCAAAATCAGCATTTGAGCCATTTTATTTTTTCGCCAAACTAAAAAAAAATTACATATTAGCCTCGGAAATCTTCAATTCTTATTGTTTTGCGTATAAAACATTTCATTCCTGCTCCGATTTCCCATGCACACGATATTATAATTAAAAAATAATAATCTTACAAATATAAACTAACAAAAAAAAAATCATTATTATTCTTTTATTTTTACTTTGAGAATTTAAAACATCTTATTCGGCAAAATCGCCACACATGGCAACCACGATCCTTATTTCACACTTTTTTCACTACAGGGGTTACAATTACGGAAAGGTTTTTGCGTGGAGAACATAAAAAATCTCTTAAATTCCGGGAACGGGTGGACTTTCAAAGTT
Source organism: Cheiracanthium punctorium (assembly GCA_038373885.1). Classification (NCBI taxonomy): domain Eukaryota; kingdom Metazoa; phylum Arthropoda; class Arachnida; order Araneae; family Cheiracanthiidae; genus Cheiracanthium; species Cheiracanthium punctorium. The sequence continues at coordinate 515,373 of JAWZYV010007652.1, forward strand.
TTAAAGTGGACTATGATTTATTCTATATTATTTTA